>OX457029.1:15563955-16064712 GCA_949752745.1 Protula sp. h YS-2021 | reverse complement strand
TACCAGGTTATTTTTTTTCGCGGTTCGCCAAAAACTGCCGAAATGGCGGAACATTGAAATTGAGCAAAAACTGGAATAAATGGTAGTAAGTAACTGAATTGTCAAACCATTCATTTCTCTCAGTCTTTTTGAAATAATAAAATAAAATAAAAAAATTAATCGAAGTTTCTGAGGTGCTTCTCCACCTGGCCTTTGCTTTTTTTCGCAAATGACAAAAAAAAAAAAAAAAAATGCGGAAATGGTGGAATTTAAAATTTTCTGTAAAATTGTGTAAATGTCGGTAAATACGGGAATGGTCAAAACCCAAACTCTGCAACATCCCTTTTCCGGTAGCTTCCATCCGGGAAAACTCGTTTTTCTGTACTAGAATTATAAAAAGTTACGTTCAGAAACAAGGTTCTTCATTTTTTTGGCCTAACAGTATTAGTTTCAGAGTTTTTCTCTCTTTCCTTGTTTGGTAACTCGGATGGGTCATGTCCTTGGACATGCTTGTTTTTTTTTTTTTTGGCGCTTTTTTAAAAATTGATCAAAGGGCGCAATTTGAAATTTTCTTTTAGCCAGTTTTTAAAACGTGTTTTCTCGCTCAGTTTTGATTGGATTCCTTCCACATTTTGCAGAAATGTTTCCTCACGTTGTCATCTCTTTTTACAGTTACTGTTATCAGTTCTACCCCTGGATATCGCCTCTGCGCTGTTGCCATCCCTTCTTCCCATGGGTACCGCCTGTGGGCTGTTGCTATTACTTCTTCCCATGGGTACCGCTTCTGTTGCTATCCCTTCTTCCCATGGTTACGGCTTCTGGGCTGTTGCTATCCCTTCTTCCCATGGGTACCGCTTCTGTGCTGTTGCTATCACTTCTTCCCATGGGTACCACCCCTGGGCTGTTGCTATCCCTTCTTCGCATAGGTACCACTTCTGGGCTGTTGCTATCCCTTCTTCCCATGGGTACCGCTTCTGAGCTGTTGCTATCCCTTCTTCCCATGGGTAACGCTTCTGGGCTGTTGCTACCACTTCTTCCCATGGGTACCACCCCTGGGCTGTTGCTATCCCTTCTTCGCATAGGTACCACTTATGGGCTGTTGCTATCCCTTCTTCCCATGGGTAACGCTTCTGGGCTGTTGCTATCCCTTCTTCCCATGGGTACCACCTCTGGGCTGTTGCTATCCCTTCTTCCCATGGGTAACGCTTCTGGGCTGTTGCTATCCCTTCTTCCCATGGGTACCGCTTCTGGGCTGTTGCTATCACTTCTTCCCATGGGTACCGCTTCTGGGCTGTTGCTATCCATTCTTCCCATAGGTACCGCTTCAGTGCTGTTGCTATCCCTTCTTCCCATGGGTAACGCTTCTGGGCTGTTGCTATCCCTTCTTCCCATGGGTACCGCTTCTGGGCTGTTGCTATCCCTTCTTCCCATGGGTACCTCTTCTGGGCTGTTGCTATCCCTTCTTCCCATTGGTACCGCTTCTGGGCTGTTGCTATCCCTTCTTCCCATGGGTACCGCTTCTAGGCTGTTGCTATCACTTCTTCCCATGGGTACCGCTTCTGGGCTGTTGCTATCCCTTCTTCCCATGGGTACCGCTTCTAGGCTGTTGCTATCACTTCTTCCCATGGGTACCGCTTCTGGGCTGTTGCTATCACTTCTTCCCGTGGGTACCGCTTCTCGGCTGTTGCTGTCCCTTCTTCCCATGAGTACCACCTCTGGGCTGTTGCTATACCTTCTTCCCATGGGTACCACCTCGGGGCTGTTGCTATCCATTCTTCCCATGGGTACCGCTTCTGTGCTGTTGCTATCCCTTCTTCCCATGGGTACCACCTCGGGGCTGTTGCTATCCATTCTTCCCATTGGTACCCTTTCTGGGCTGTTGCTATCACCTCTTCCCATGGGTACCACTTCTTGGCTGTTGCTATCCCTTCTTCCCATTGGTACCACTTCTGGGCTGTTGCTATCACCTCTTCCCATGGGTACCACTTCTGGGCTGTAGCTATCCCTTCTTCCCATGGGTACCACCTCTGGGCTGTTGCTATCCCTTCTTCTCTTAGGTACCGCTTCTGGGCTGTTGCCATCACTTTTCTCACGAGCCTGTTACGTGTCTGTCAGCTAACCTTTCTTTCTTACAACTTTAGGCTCCACATGATGTATTGGCCGTTCCTAATCCGACAGAAACATTGGCAAGGGGATATTTTAATTAATTTAAATCCTAGGTCATAGTTATTCTGAACCACCTAATTCAGTTGCATGCAGTGACAGACTCTAAATTCTTTTCTTCGATTTTTTTAAGCAAATTGGTTTCTGTCTACTTAGGGACACTCGGTATCGCATTTTAATGTACTGTGGCGATAAAAAAGACCGGCCGTCTACATTTTTGTAGAAAGCACCATTATCATCACTTTATTAATGTTATGGCCCGCAGTGGAATCTATGATTGCAGGACAGGGAACAAAATTAACGTATTATTCTGGTGGCAACTTTTTTTGCTCAGTGATGCAAGCTGGAATTTCATTTTGAATTCTAACAGAGCTAAGTATGTTATGCACCGTACAACAAAAGTCCATATGTTTCGACCGTATCTGTTGACCTTGTTTGTTGACTTTGTCTTTTGACCAGATCTGTTGACCTTGTTTGTTGACTGTGTTTTTTGACCAGATCTGTTGACCGTCTGTTTTGACCATATCTTTTGCCCACATCTTTCGACCACATCTTTTGACCTTATATTTTGATCACGTGTTCCATGATGTTGTACAGTACATTGGTCAGTCACAGAATCTACTGTTCTGTTCATGATCACAACGATTCTAGTGGGTATTTTGATTATAAATGATTTTATTAAATAATGATATAAAAGTATAAAAACACACCAGAGAAGCTAAACACGAAAGTTTTGATTTTGAGGGCGTTTTGAGGTTTTGGAGCGTTTTGAGTAGATTTGAATCAGGGTGGTTTCTGTGCTCTTCATGGAGATGAATGGATAAAAACACCCGGGTGGGGTTGGGGGGGGGGGGGGGGTGGGGGAGGGGGATAAGGTGGGGTGGGGGAGGGGGGAGGGGGTGCTGATGGGGGTAGGGTTGGAGGAGGGGGTGGGGTTGGGGGGTTTGGGGTGGGGGGGGGGCGGATTCCCACTTCACGACATTAAAGGCGCGGAAGGCCGTAAGTTTCCCAGTTTAGCCAGTTATTAACAAAATGGCACTTTGGAATACTAAAGCGAGCAGTAGGGAGACGAATCATGCACAACACTCAAGCAGTCAAGTTTCTGTAGCACGTGCCTAAGGCAGCACAACTGAACATAAAACCTTCCACAGCTAAAAACTAAACAAGGACATAAATAGTTATAAAATTTAAAAAACAACAAAAACAAACAAAATAAACAAGTAAACAAACAAAAAAAAACTTGTAAATTTTCGTTGCCTAAGTTCTTTCATATTCCAGTTTATCATCGCCAAATTACAGTTTTGAAAATGCGTTTTGTGAAAAAGGCATTTATTTCAAGCAAGTTCAAGTTGACACCAGGGGTGTTACGGTTCGCACCTTAACCGAAAACCGAAGCGGTTTTTCGGTTCGGTTCGATTACAGAAACCGAGAAAGAAAAACCGCGATATTTTCTGTGTTTTTTTTACTAGTTTATTTTTTCTCACTTACAGTAGACAGCTATAAATTAGGTACTACTTCGCGCCCAGCTATAAAATTAAAAAAGTCTCAAATTTATCAATTTGAGCATTATAAATAGTATGAACTTGTGTTTTTGTTTCAAATCACATAACTAAAAGGACTGTTGGCTGTTACACGATAAATATTTAGCTAAATACAAATATTATACGATTTCGGCACAATCCGGCACATCCCAAATTGACAGGATGTCTTGTTTATTTTACACGCTATCGATTTCTCGAAAACTACGCATTGGTTCTAAAAACTGTTTTTCATAAAGAAAAAACGATTAAAGCTGCCCATTGCTCTTCTAAAATGATTTAAAACAAGAAGAAACTGTTTGATGACAACGCTGAGAAGTAACAGAGAAGTTACAGGAATGAATATGCGCACGTAAAGGCGTGATTTCCAGCTCATAACAATGATGTAGCTACCAAACTGTCAGAAGTCAAAAGCTCGCCAGGCAGAATGTTGCAGGAAAAATGAGAACGTATGAATATCACCGCCGATTCGTTTAAATTTATTTGTTGCTCAGATTTCTTCAGTATTTTCATTTTTTTTTTTCTTTTTTCTTTTTATCAAGGCGTGACGTAGATGTGATAAACGCAATTATCTCAAAAAAGACGTAAATGTTGGCAAATTCCCGATAGAATAAAAAGGCTCGTGTAACAGGGGCACCCTATGTGCATATTTTTAGGCCCGATCGAGTAAAAAGGCTTGTGGGACAGGGACACCCTATGTGCATGGTTTTAGGCCCGATAGAGTAAAAATGCTTGTGGGACAGGGACACCCTATGTGCATGGTTTTAGGCCCGATAGAGTAAAAATGCTTGTGGGACAGGGGTACCCTATGTGCATGGTTTTGGGCCCGATAGAATAAAAAGGCTTGTGGGCCAGGGGCACCCTGTGTGCATGGTTTTAGGCCCGCTAGAGTAAAAAGTCTTGTGGGGCAGGGACACCCTATGTGCATGGTTTTAGGCCCGATAGAGTAAAAAGGCTTGTGGGACAGGGACAACCTATGTGCATAGTTTTAGGCCTGATAGGTTAAAAAGGTTTGTGGGACAGGGGCACCCTATGTGTATGGTTTTGGGCCCGATAGAATAAAAAGTCTTGTGGGACAGGGGCACCCTATGTGCATGGTTTTAGACCCGATACAATAAAAAGGCGTGTGGGACACTGACACCCTATGTGCATGGTTTTGGGCCCGATAGAATAAAAAGGCTTGTGGGCCAGGGGCTTGTGCTTGGGTTTAGGCAGTAACCCTAAACTTGGCAGATGTTAATGGAATGGTGGCAAATTGGTTTCCTTGCAAGAAATTTTAAAAATCTACGCCCAGAGCAAAATGACAGGAATTTGCACTTGCCAAAAAAAAAAAAAAAATCATTTATACAATTTTGAAAATGGTAAGCGCTACGGTAGGTGAGAGCTTGTGGTCGGGATTGTCGTGTGCGTGGAGTCGCTAATATACGTGGCTTTGTACAGTGAGCTATAAGCATATTTTGACCTTTAAGGTCAAAGCCAACATTGACACAGTCACTAGATCTCAGAAGAAGTTAAAGTGCAGCGGCCTTGACTATATTTGACCTCGCACAGCTGTATGCGGCATCATAAGTTGAAATCTTCCGTGGTCTTAGCTGTCTTATTCGAAGTGCACATGTTTCGGTACATAGTAGCAAAGATTAGTCTAGTTTTAATACCGCCTCTCATCGAAGAGCCAAGGATGGTGTTCAACATGCAATTTCGGTTGACGATACCGAATAGTCCCTCCACGGGGTGAGGAGTCGCTGGTGGAGAACTTCGCGTGAGAATTTCGGCCTGCTACCAAGAGTCATTATTGCTCTAAATTATGTCTCCCCGACGAAGCGGAGATATGTGTGTGTGTGTGTCTTTGTGTGCGTCAGTCTGTTTTGAACAAATTGTTGTGTGCCATATATACCGCGAACAAAAGCCAGATGGACTTCAAACTGTGCCATGTTTATAACTACCCTTAGTGTACAGATTCTCATAGTAACCTTGGGTAAAAGGGTTGCGTTTAGAGTTTATCTACACCAATCAAATGGGGAATTGCCAGTAGCCTTCCAGACCCGGATAAAATGACCGGTAAAACCTGTTTGTAACAACCACATTCAAGACCTGGATAAGAAGACGTTAAGTGAAACCTGTTTGTCGTGACCACCTTCCAGACCCGGAAAAATACATACACCAAACTTGTTTATGGTGACACCATCCTGACCTGGATAAAAAAAAAACAACCTCTTTTATTGACCATCTCCCAGACCCAAATAACTACTGTAATTGAACTTGTATAGAGAAAGATCACTGGATTGCCCGCAATTCATGTTACGTACGCCCTCTTCTCCCTTCAAAAACGTGATACGCAGTCCGACTTCTGGGCACATGAGATATATTTATTCAGATATATATATATAAGCTAAGAAGTTAATCTTATTCTGAAAAGATTGCAAACTTGTTCACATAAAACTCTGTAAAATAAATTGTGATTATGTTTGCAGAAATGAGTCTTCTGTTTGAGTAAAAAGAAAAGTTGAAAATGATTATGGAGGAATTATTGATTTTGTCGGGGAGACCTTTTCTTGTTTACAAACGCAAGAAACTAAATAGGTGTCAATTGGAAGTGTGTGATATAAGCCTGTACTGTTTTATGTGCACTTTCCGCTCTAGTTTTATTGTCTTCAGATTGAGACAGCAAATCGAAACCTTATGTGTTTATGTGTTTTCTATACTTTATTGTTGTTTTAAACCTTTCATTTAAAAAAAAGAGAGAGAGAGAGGAAACTTATTATGTGTTCCCTAAAGCATTCTTTGCAAAGGAGTAATTTTGTAAGTATATGAAGTCCCACTGCTTCCGACCAGGCAAATACCCTCAGAAATCGCATATGCCAGGATGCTGTGTAATTAGAGACGGTCTGAAGAAGCTGGGAGACTTTTTTTCTCTTTTCCGGCAGTCTATAGTTTTGCGGGAAAAATTAAAAGCTTTAGTTATTGTGTTTGTTAAGTAGAATGCTTTCTTGGCGACTCAGTTGTACTTCTGGAAATAATTGGCAAAACGTTTCCACAGCAGGCTCTCAAATTTAACGAGAAAATTACTTGTAAAGCATTCCAAGTCTTATTAACAGGGTCCTGGTTATGACGTCAGAACTTTACCGTTTTTTTGTTTTTTTTTTTGTTTTTTGTTTTTCTTCGAATTTAGGACACTGAGTCTTAAATGCGTGATCTTAGCTTTACTTCTGACTCCTTGCCCCTGATGCCCAAACCGGCCCGCCCCAGCAGGTGCTTGTGACGTGTTGCACCCGTGGGCCTGAGATTGGCTGGAAGAGGTTAGGTACCCAAGCCGACCCGCCCAGCAGTTTCTTGTAACTTGCTGCACCCGTGGGCCTGAGATTGGCTGGTAGATGTTAGGTACCCAAGCCGACCCGCCCAAGCAGTTGCTTGTAAAAGGGGACACATCCTAGCGACCGTACACGGACATTGGCTTGTGACCGGGGCACACCCTTGCGAGCGTGCACGGACATTCACTTGTGACCGGGACACATCCTAGCGACCGTGCACGGACATTGGCTTGTGACCGGGGCACACCCTAGCGAGCGTGTATGGACATTGGCTTGTGACCGGGACACATCCTAGCGACCGTGTATGGACATTGGCTTGTGACCGGGACACATCCTAGAGAGCGTGCACGGACATTGGCTTGTGACCGGGACACATCCTAGCGACCGTGTATGGACATTGGCTTGTGACCGGGACACATCCTAGCGACCGTGCACGGACATTGGCTTGTGACCGGGACACACCCTAGAGAGCGTGCACGGACATTGGCTTGTGACCGGGGCACACCCTAGAGAGCGTGCACGGACATTGGCTTGTGACCGGGGCACACCCTAGAGAGCGTGCACGGACATTGGCTTGTGACCGGGACACACCCTAGCGAGCGTGTACGGACATTGGCTTGTGACCGGGGCACACCCTAGAGAGCGTGCACGGACATTGGCTTGTGACCGGGACACACCCTAGCGAGCGTGTACGGACATTGGCTTGTGACCGGGACACACACTAGCGAGCGTGAACGGACATTGGCTTGTGACCGGGACACACCCTAGAGAGCGCGCACGGACATTGGCTTGTGACCGGGGCACACCCTAGAGAGCGTGCACGGACATTGGCTTGTGACCGGGGCACACCCTAGAGAGCGTGCACGGACATTGGCTTGTGACCGGGACACACCCTAGCGAGCGTGTACGGACATTGGCTTGTGACCGGGACACACACTAGCGAGCGTGAACGGACATTGGCTTGTGACCGGGACACACCCTAGCGAGCGTGTACGGACATTGGCTTGTGACCGGGACACACACTAGCGAGCGTGAACGGACATTGGCTTGTGAACGGGACACACCCTAGCGACCGTGTACGGACATTGGCTTGTGACCGGGACACACCCTAGAGAGCGTGCACGGACATTGGCTTGTGACCGGGGCATACCCTAGCGACCGTGCACGGACATTGGCTTGTGAACTGAACCCTCCCTAGGGACAGATAAAGCACTCCTCCGTAAACGAGGTAAGCCAGAGTACGTAGCCCCGTACTTGATATGAATCTGGACAGCTCGCGTGGAACGTTCACTTCCCCTTCGACTTATCAATCACAAAAGCTTCGAGAGAGCGCGCGACCTGAATTTGTCTCAGTTCTATCAGAGATAAATGTTTTTGGATTCTGTTCAGTGACTGACTGGCACTCAAAGGTAAAGCTTCTGCGCAAGCACTTTACTATCTTCACCTTATTCCCACAAGTAAACAGGGAGAGATAAAGTCTGGGAAAAACTACAGCAACTTCCAATGTAGCATGCTTAATGAACCGTTATATGGGCGTCGTAAAAATCACATCTAGTCACAATAGAAGTAAAACGCGATAGATCATTTTTATCGACATTCTTGCAGTGCCGCCATTCCATTTCCAGGCAGACACAACAGAGTCGGGTGGGCTGTTTGAAGCAGCACTTTGTAAGCTCTTCTCTGTCGTCGCCCCTGTCCTGCTTCCGGGAATGCTAGCCCTGGATGAGGAAGTCTCATTACGGGCCATAGCTGCTGTTTGGGGAGATCAGGAAGCGAGGAAAGATTCCGCCGGTCCCACCCATCACGCTGTGATTTATACGCATACGCGTGCGTCTTATTAACCTGTTAATAACCTTTCCATTAAATCACACGCCTGTTCCAAGAAAAATCTTTAGCTTTGGAAAATTACTGTGTAGATTGTCTTGCTGTGTGTAACAATGTTTGGTGATAGGCCATATGGGCCCGGGATAATGTGTGGGGTTTAACGCTCTTCGAGTAATGGTTAAATTTGCTGGGTTGCCCCATAAGTCGACTAGAAGCCATGCCGAAAACACTGACACGTCCGGGCACCGGAAATTGAAAATATAGAGATAGCCGCGCACCGGAAATGGAAAATGTAGAAATATTGAGATAGCTGCGCACCGAAAATGGAAAATGTTGAGGCAGTTGCGCACCGGAAATTGAAAACATAGATATAACCACGCACCGGAAATTGAAAATGTTGAGGCAGCTGCGCACCAGAAATTGAAAATATAGAGGAAGCCGTACAAGCAGCAGGAATTGAAAACGTTGAGGCAGCCGCATACCGGAAACTAAAAATGTTGAGGCGGCTTCGCACCGGAACTCGAAGATGTCGACACAGCGTCGGAAACTGAAATCCTAAACAGCACTTACCCTGTTTAAATTCCGAATTTGTTTATACCAAACATATTGCTGAGCAATGACAATGTGTCGCGGTTAGATCTCCCTCCTTCCTCGATTCTATCGGATTACTTATTGTTATATGTAGATGAGAACTTCATAACAACATTACTGGCTATTTTGGCGTTGTTCTTTCTGTAATGGGTTTCCGTACTGGGACGTTTTCTTTGCGCTTCGTGTCCTGACTGGCGATGATGGATATGCCCCAGTCCCCCCTACCCCCCTCCCCCCCCCCCCCGTGAAGCCCATATCATTGAAATAATCGTGATTTGATATTTATTGTGTAAGGAAAGAAAGCAAACCAAAAAAAGTTGAAAAATAGAAAGAATAAATTAACCCGTTCCGCCCCCACCACCCCTTCCCCCAAAAATGCAACGGATGGAAATTAAAACTCATTCACGAGATGTGATTGTAATTGTGGTTTTCCTTTTATGCATCTCTCATCACGCAGGATGCTTTTCTGAAAATGTGGACGCGCGCAGCCAATCGAGATTCGATACTCGCCCTGCCCCCCCCCCCCCCCCACACCCCACACTACGCAAGCGAGTTAAGAACCGCGTTCAATATGGAACAAATGTTATTTGGCACTCTCGTGAAGTGGTCGATCAGCTTTGCGATTGCCAAGTAATTATCGAACTTCCTCAGATATTACTCAGATCCTGTTGCGAGACACCAAGCGACATGGAGAGCCGTACATGAAATTGAGCAAACGATTTAGATCAGCTCAAATTTTGTTCCGAGACACCAAGCGACATGGAGAGCCGTACATGAAATTGAGCAAACGATTTAGATCAGCTCAAATTTTGTTCCGAGACACCAAGCGACATGGAGAGCCATACATGAAATTGAGCAAACGATTTAGATCAGCTCAAATTTTGTTCCGAGGTAACGAGCGACATGGAGAGCCGTACATGAAATTGAGCAAACGATTTAGATCAGCTCAAATTTTGTTCCGAGACACCAAGCGACATGGAGAGCCATACATGAAATTGAGCAAACGATTTAGATCAGCTCAAATTTTGTTCCGAGACACCAAGCGACATGGAGAGCCGTACATGAAATTTAGCAAACGATTTAGATCAGCTCAAATTTTGTTCCGAGACACCAAGCGACATGGAGAGCCGTACATGAAATTGAGCAAACGATTTAGATCAGCTCAAATTTTGTTCCGAGGTAACGAGCGACATGGAGAGCCGTACATGAAATTGAGCAAACGATTTAGATCAGCTCAAATTTTGTTCCGAGATAACGAGCGACATGGAGAGCCATACATGACATTGAGCAAACGATTTAGATCAGTTCAAATTTTGTTCCGAGGTAACGAGCGACATGGAGAGCCATACATGAAATTGAGCAAACAATTTAGATCAGCTCAAATTTTGTTCCGAGATAACGAGCGACATGGAGAGCCGTACATGAAATTGAGCAAACGATTTAGATCAGCTCAAATTTTGTTCCGAGATAACGAGCGACATGGAGAGTCATACATGAAATTGAGCAAACGATTTAGATCAGCTCAAATTTTGTTCCGAGGTAACGAGCAACATGGAGAGCCGTACATGAAATTGAGCAAACAATTTAGATCAACTCAAATCTTGTTCTGAGATACCAAGGTAATCTTATTGGGTCCCTGAGAAATATTAATGCTTAAAATTCGACCTGCCAAATTTGCTTTGTGTTTTTTTTCACATAGTTTGGAAAACTCTGCCCAGGAGATGTTTGCTACAAATCTAAAGGGGTGATTTACTGCTCCTTGCTGGTCTGATGGAAATATCAATAAAGTGCCAGGGCAAGAACATCTCACTGAAGGGTGCTATTCGCCCGTACGAAAAAATAGACCCGTATCATCATGTCTCCCCGACCATGGGGAGACATAGCGTTTGTGCCTTCTCTGTCTGTGCGTGTGTGTGTGTCAGTTTGTTGTGAACGAAATGTGTGCAAGATATCTCGAGAACGAAAAGTCGCATCGATTTTAAACTTGATCTGTTTATTCGTTAGATTGGTCGAACGGGTTTTTCAACTTCTGACGCATGTAACAGTATTAGGGCGGGCAGGTGTATGCCATCATTACGTAAAAATATTGTGTGCGACATTACGCAGCCGCTTAACATCGCAGAAAGTTCAAACTTTCTGGAATTGCTGCTTGGTAGTTCCGAAAGATTTTGTCAGATTGTTTCGCGAGTAGAACGAGTGAGTGCGGCGTATGACGCCATCGCATAAAATATGCATTTATTTTGAACAAGATCTTGTTTGCAGACAGTAAGTCATATCGACTTCAAATTTTATACGAGTATTCCTTGGGTCAGTTGGACGGTTCTACCATTTTTGACGGATGTAGCGAAATCAAGGAAAGTGTATGACGTAACTACGCTAAAATATTATGAACATCGGAGAAAGTTCAAATTTTGTGGATTTTTTGCTTAGCAGGTCCGAAAGATTCTGTCAATTTTTTTTGGTAGTAGAAGGAACGGAAACGGCAAGTGACGACAATATGTAAACTATGCATATAACCTTTACAAGACTTGGTGTGCAAAATCTGTCGTAGGGGAAAGTCCAATCGATTTCAAACTTTATGCAGTTATTCCTTCCTCGCACGGTGTTTCTTAAACATTAAACTCGCATAGAAAATTAAGAAAGGTGTATGACGTCAGCACCACCCTTCTTAACCCACCCCCCGGGCCTTCTCCGTTTTGTCGGCTCTATTTTTAACCCAGCCGACTTTGTCGGACTGGGTTAGTCGTATCATTCTAGGGGGCTTGAATATATGTGCGTAGGTTAAACTTTTTCTTTAAAATGCTACTCCTCCTACAGTTTTGCTCCAGTCGTTTTGATATTACGCACGAATGTTCCCTGGGTGGTCCCCCACCTGGCAATTACTTTTGACGATTGACGAGAAACTGACAAAATGACGGTACTTTTTGTGCACGTTTCGACCCATTTTTTAAATGCTACTCCTCCTACAGTTTAAGATGTTACTCAGGGATGTTCCCCAGGAGTTTGCCTACCAGGCTATTATTTTTTTTTGCGGTTTGCCAAAAATTGCCGCAATGGCGGAACTTTGAAGTTTGGCAAAAAATGAAATAAATGGTGGTAAATAACTGAATTGTCAAACCATTCATTTCTCTCAGTCTTTTTTCACATGGTTGTAAAATTTTAATCGAAAGTTTCTTAGTTGGACGGATTTCAACCAAAGTTGGTGTCTGACTTGTGTGGAGAAGGGTCGTGACGTGATTACCTTTGAGTGACCTTGGGTGAAAGGTCAAGGTCACTGTGAGACTTTGAAATTTTACACATCTGTTGCTTGTGGACACCATATCTCAAGGTCGGCTTCAAGGACGGATTTCAACCAAAATTTGTCTGTAACTTGTAAGTAAAAGGTGTCGCAACCTGATTAGGTTGGGTGACCTTTGGCCCAATGTTTCAAGGTCACCGTGAAACATTGAAATTTTGCACATCATGTTGCTTTTGGACACCATATCTCAAGGTTGGCTGGATGGATTTCAACAAAAATTTGTCTGTAACTTCTATGGAAGTGTCACAACCTGAATAGGTTGGGGTGACCATTCTGTCAAAGGTCAAGGTCACTGTGAGACTTTGAAATTTTGCAGATCTGTTCCTTTTGGACACCATATCTCAAGGTCGGGTGGGCGGATTTCATCAAAAATTTGTCTGTAACTTGAATGTAAAAGGTGTCACAACCTGATTAGGTTCGGGTGACCTTGAGTTAAAGGTCAACGTCACGGTGACACAAACTGAATTCCGAATGCTACCGAAGCGTGGTAACTGCGGTTGCGTATTACGTAGGTGTGATGTGGCTCACAGACACGTACTTCGTACTTTGCTACTCAAAAGGCAGTGCTATAAGAAGAATGAAAAAAGCTTGACGATTGACTTACCGGTAGTGTTTGGACATGTATTAGACAATACTTAAACCTTTGGTTTAAGCTGCTGTATCAACCGGAGTCCCCGTCAGGTTGAGCTGTAACAAATCATTTTATACTATTCACAGTGTCACAGTCGGATCGTGCATTAATTTTAAACCGACTCATCGCCGTTTCCGGTTTGGGGTTGAACTCTCGATGATTACTTGTGTTCCATTTGAAATGGATTATTTTAGATGAATTGAAACGTTTTTTTTTATTTAAATGCATCTCAGATTATTTTTTAAAAGGGGGAGGGGGGGAGGGTTCGCAAAAATTGTTAAAATTTTGCATGCTGGGGGATGGGGTTGTCTGCTCGGCTCATTGGCTGGCCGGACTGTTGTCTCGGCGCAGGATTGCCTGGCAGACTTATCACCGTGCTGGGGGGGGGGGGGGGGGGGGGTGCAGGCTCGCTCTGCCATGTATATTTTATGGCGCCACTTGTCACGCGCACCTGTTGTCCTTTTGGTCACATTAGCGCTGATAATCTAATGTTTGTCACATAGTTCTGTGCTGTGTTTGCGTCATACGCAGTTTAACATATGGCTGGGACTTAACAGGTCACCATATTGCCGCTTGCTCTGTCAAAAGTGCATTTCTCTTCCTGTCACATACCATGATTTAAGAAGTGCGTCTGTGCCCTGTAGGTGGTTATTACGACGCAGAAGGCGGTGGGCTTCAGAGAGCGAAAACAAGAGAGAGAGAGAGAGAGAGAGAGAGAGAGAGAGAGAGAGAGAGAGAGAGAAACAGACCGAGTGAGACTAAGCGAAACAATTAGAGAGAGAGAGAGAGAGAGAGAGAGAGAGAGAGAGGCGATAAATAGAGAGAGAGAGAGAGAGAGAGAGAGAGAGAGAGAGAGAGAGAGAGAGAGATAAGCACACGTGCGCTCGCAACCTTCGCGTCTGGTGCAGTACACTGCAACTGTAATTGTTATATGACTTGGGTGAATACTGTAATCTCATTGGTCGATTCCCAAGTCAAAAATTTTTCAGTGTCGACGCAAAAATCTATAGATATCGCAATTATCGCTAATCACAACGCAAATTAAACCATAGCAGAGCATCTATTGACTTATTTCGAGTAAACAGGTAGATCTTTAGCGTCCAGTTACGGAAATGTTGACCTGAAAGTCAACGTTTACTTTCTGGTCAATAATACTTCATGCTGCCTGGAAATAAGTCAGTATCTGCTCATCACTGTGATAGCACAGCTGATCTCTTTTGTATATGCCTTTTATATATTTGATACACATTCTAATTTGGTAGGATCACATCTGTACGTAGAATCCCGGGAGATGGTAAGACAAATGAGGCCGGTCGCTGAGGGATCTTGTTGTGGTCTCTGCTTCGTAATACACTTGTAGCAACGATAATTCAACGTGCCAGCTCATTACCAGAGCTGACGCATCACATTTTCCACACAGTTATTGTGATTGCGGTCTACATTTCACGATGTAAGAGGCCACGGGGAGGCCGGAGCGAACGGCGCACTCACAGGCATATAGTTATTGTGATTGCGGTCTACATTTCACGATGTAACAGCCACGGGGTTGGGGGCGGGGGGTGCGAGAAATGCGCACCCACACGCATACATGAACACAGACCGAAACACAATCAGATTAATGCGTTCTATTTCCCGCAGCTGATCGCCGTCAGAAAAGCTGAAGTTGATTTTATAACACTTGTGACGCAGCGTAGCTTCTAGCGTCCCAATGTGTGTGCATGTGTTCCCATGGTTTCACGACATCAGGTCTCTGGAAATTTTATTTCGAAAAATTAGGTTACTCAGACACTTCGTATCTTCGTCAAAAGTAAAAGATTTGTCTTGGTTAGGCAGGTTTTGTGTTCTCAAAAAAGTGCGAAATTCCGCTGTATAATCTGTAACACTCTATGCCATAGACCTGAAGCTCATACTGATACATTTTCAGTGCAGTGGTTGCTTTTTGGGCCAACGGAAAGTGTAATGTTACAGCTTTAAAAAAATCTTCACTGAGCGCACGCGTTTCTGTAGCGGCGTTGATGGCTTGTAGGTCAGTCACTTAATCACACCAGATAATGACCTCAAAGTTTAATACTTGTTTATGCAGTCATTGATATATGTATGGGCCACACCTGATATGCAGTACTTGTTATAACGACATGGCTGGAGTGGACAAAATATGTCGTTGTCATCGACATGATAACCGACGTGATAACCACGATAACTGACATGATAACCAACATCGTAACTGACATGATCACTGATATGATAGCCGACATAATAACTGACATGATAACCGACGTCATAACTGACATGATAACCGACATCATAACTGACATGATAACTGACATGATAGCCGACATAATAACTGACATGATAACCGACGTCATAACTGACATGATAACCGACATCATAACTGACATGATAGCCAACATGATAACTGACATGATAACCGACATCATAACTGACATGATAGCCGACATAATAACTGACATGATAGCCAACATGATAACTGGCATGATAACCGACGTCATAACTGACATGATAACCGACATCATAACTGACATGATACCCGACATGACAACTGACACCACATGATAGCCGTCATAACCGACATGATAACAGACATGATAGCCAACATGATAACCCACGTGATAACGGACATACTAGCTAACATGATAACCGACATGACAACTGACATGATAACCGACATCATAGCCGATATGATAGCCGACATGATAACTGACATGATAACCGACATCATAACCGACATGATAGCGAACAGATAACTGACATGATAACCGAAATGACAACTGACATGATAGCCCATATGACAACCGACATCATAGCCGATTTGACAGCTGACATGATAGCCAACATCATAACCGACATGATAGCGAACACGATAACTGGCATGATAATTGACATGACAACTGACATGGTAACCGACATGATAACTGACATGGTAACCGACTTGATAACTGACATGATAACCGACATGATAAAAGATGCTTTCAAGCAAGGAACAGCTTATATGAATCCATGTATCTGGTCTATTTATGAGAAGGTTCTGTCCTAAATTTTATTAAAATTGTAAATTCACAAACATTGAAGAAATGATAAACCCGGATTTACAGATGCTTTGTATTACAATGCTTTTTTTATTTTCCAGATCCCCCGCATTTCCTGTTACGCCCAGACCCGATCTACCAGCGGGAGCTACAGGAGAGTGTACAGATGGCGTGTGTGGCCGAAGGCGACCCCCGCCCAACCATCAGCTGGCGCAAGGTAGCACCAGTAACACTCACCGCCCCCCTCTCCAAACCATCGTCTGGTGCAAAGTAGCACCAGTAGCAATCACCGCCCCCTCCCTCTCCAAACAATCAGCTGGTGCAAGGTAGCACCAGTACCACTCACCACCCCGCCCCCCCTCTCCAAACCATCGTCTGATGCAAGGTAGCACCAGTAGCAATCACCACCCCCTCCCTCTCCAAACCATCAGCTGGTGCAAGGTAGCACCACTAACACTCACCACCCTGCCCTCTTTCCAAACCACCAGCTACCGTAGGCTAGCAAAATGTAGCACCGTATATGTGAACAAATACTGCACTGCCGCCCCCACCCCCTCCCTGCACCCTGCCTCTATGTGTTGAGAATAATCCTCTCTCCGCTTGATCTCGAAATCCCGAATATCTCGATTTACTGAGTGTCGAGATAACCAGATAAGGCTGCATTTTCCCTGTTAAATATACATGCAAATCGAAATATATATATATTTTGTTAAAGGGATTGCCGGAAGACTCAATTGTGCTAATTTTGAATTCCGTGGTGGTGAATTTTGTTGTGCAGTCATTTAGCTAAATCAATTTGAGCGAAAGCTAATCCTCCGCTTTCCACCACTGGCTGGTTTCGAGCCAGGGACCCTAGGATTACAAGGCCAACGCTCTACCGACTGAGCTAACCGAAAAGTAATTTGCTCTAGAGAGTTTATTGAAAAAAGAAGTTACTAAGATTCGATTCCCACTAGACAGACGTGATTTTTGGCTCTTTCAATAGCAATTCTGGTGGTATCAGTTCACAAAGAAATAGAATATTGATGTCAAACGTATTTGTTAAAATTAATTTGTCTGTAATTTTTATTGAGCAGAAATGATTGTGTGGCAGTAATTAAATTTATTGTATTAATGTAAATGTGAAGGCGTTATTGTGGGAGAGCGTAAAGCAACGTTGTCCTCCACCAACTTCCTCCCGGCAATTACAGACAGCGGTGCATTATAATACGGCTCTTTCTGCCATAGAAACACGCTGAAAGGCCACTGAGGTGCGTAGAGAGATTAGGATGAGAGGTGTTTACACGCTGAGGCACGTCCGCTTCATTCAACGTACTTTTGTGGAGGTTTAACTGTACTTTCTATTATTCTGTTACTCGTCAGGCTGACGGGATTTTTCCTCCAGTGGCAAGAACATTGCAAGATGGCGGCAATTTAACTATAGCCAACCTTCAGAGAGATGACCACGGTATTTATGAATGTGTAGCCAAAAACATAGTCACCAATATCATCACATCTACCTTACTTATTATTGAACGTAAGTACCGTCACTCCACTGCTTCTAACTTACTATGTGCATCTATTAATGGAGACTGTTGGGTCACGGTCGACTGTTTTGAGATGGCCTTTAAACTGTAAGAGCCCTGGATGAACAATAATTGAAGATTGAATCATTCAGTTGTTACAAACTGCCAGTGTAGAAATCAGGCTGCTTCCTAAATACCCAACACGGACTATTCTACAGATTTGCTGGTAACGTAATAAAGATTGATTTAACGGTCCTAGTGAAAAAAAATAGTTGGAACTTAATTCAACATGTACAGTTGGAGTCTTAATATAGTAACAAAGCTGACGTGACGTTGTTGCAGTTGATCAGCCACATGCGCCTTATAATGTGAGCGTGGAGACGACGCAGTTCACGGCAACAGTGCGCTGGCTCCCGGCTTACGATAAAGGCGCCCCGCAGCATTATATACTGTGGTGAGCCCCTGTCCCTACAAAATTCACCTGCCACAGGTGCATGTTTGTTGTAGCAAAGTTACGGAAAATTACCATCCACAGATGCATGTTTGTTGTAGTTAAGTCATGGTAAATCACCTACCACAGATACACGCTGGTTGTAGCGAAGCCGTTGAAACTCACCATTCACAGGTGCACGTTGGTTGCAGCAAAGTCTGGAAAATCGCCTACCACAGGTGCACGTTGATTGTGGAAAGTCGTGGAAAATCACCATTCACAGGTGCACGTTTGTTGTAAAAAGGTCATGGAAAATCACCTACCACAGATACACATTGCTTGTAGCAAAGTCATAGAAAATCACAATCCCAAGATGCATGTTTGTTGCTGGAATGTCATTGAAAATCATCATTCACAGGTGCATTTTTGTTGTAGCAAAATCATGGAAAATCACTTACCACAGACTCACGTTGATTGTAGCAAAGTCGTGGAAAATCACCATTCAAAGACGTTTTCGCAGACAAGATTTTTACGTAATGACGGCACGCACCTGTCCTAATCATGTGACATGCGTCAAAATTTAAAAGAACCGTCCGATTCACCCAAGGAATAGCCATATAAAATTTGAAGTCGATAGGACTGTCTTTTATCGAGATATTTTGCACACAAGATCTTGTTCAAAATATATTCATATTTTACGCGATAACGTCATACGCCGCATTGGTTCGTTCTATTAGTGAAAAAAATTTATAGATTCTTTCGGACCTACCAAGCAATAATCCCTCTAAGTTTCAACTTTCTTCGATGTTCAGCAGCTGAGAAATTTCGCACACAAGATTTTCACGTAATGGCGTCATGCACGTGCCCTAATCAAGTGACATGCGTCAAAAGTTGGTAGAACCGTGCGACTGACCCAGGAATACCCATATAAAATTTAAAGTCGATAGGACTTTCCGTTATCGAGATATTTTGGAATGAGATCTTGTTTATAATATATACATGTTTTACATGATGACGTCATACGCCGCATTCGTTCGATCTACTCGTCATAGCGTAACGTCAACTACCCTCCCCCCTCGCCTCCCCATTTTTTGGCTCCTTTGTTAACTAAGCATAGTTGTAACTACGCTGGAAATTTCAGCGTTTTCCAAAAGATTCTCGAGTGTTCCTGCTTTCTTTAGAATGCTTCATTACAGCATTACTGTCGGTCCTTTGCTATTCATTATTGCCTGAAATTGAGCTGTGTGTGCATTTCTCATCTACGGCTATTACGTAACACGCCATTCCGTCAGGGGTCAATGTCAGGTGTGGTGCATGAGGTCGTTATCTACAAGGTCATGGAATGCTATTGTCGTGGTTATAGGTCTCAGCAGGTCTAACTATTGATTTTTTATTCGCCCCATACTTGATTCGTTTGCCAAGGTGTTCCATATATGGGAACTATTTTTTATCAGTTAGCATTGTTTGCAGTACCTGGAAGCATTTTTCGCATTTAAAGTGGGTCATCTGATATTTTGTGTTATGAGAAGCAGCTCACCATTTTGGCACCAAAATGCCCTCCCTCCTTCTCCCACCGAAGTGCGTCATCTGATGCGCGGTTATGCAGATGCCTTTCTATTGTTTGTTTTGTTTTTTTTTTTGGCCAATGGGAATGTATGAAGACAAGGCAGTATACCATGGCTATAACTACATTTAGGATATACAGACCGTTACTGTTACCTTGGGTAAAAGGATTAGAGTTGCGTTTATAGTCGTACCTACATAAGATAGCTGAGGAGAGGGGGTTTGGAGGGTGATACTTAGCAAAAAAAAAATCCAGACCACCTTCAAGACATGGACCACCTTCCAGACTCGGATGAAAAAAATGTGCAGTAATATCTGTTTTAGTGACCACCATGTTTTGTTTATTTTGAATTTTTTTACAATGAATTATGATTATGTTTGCAGAAATGAATATTTTCTTACAGTAATTAAAAAAGGGAGTTTTTTTATTGGGGGAGGGTAGGAATTATGGGTTTAGTCGGGGATACATTTGTTTTTGTTTACAAAAACAAGAAACTAAGTAGGTATCGATAGAAAGTGTATAATATAAGCCTGTACTCTTATGTTTTGTGTGCACTGGCCGCTCTAGTTTCGTTTTTTTCCCTATGTAAACAAATACTAGTGAAAACAAAACGAAACAAAGCATAAAGGATACCAAGTTGTGTGATTTATCTAGTTTATGCGATTATCGGGTGTGTTTTCAAAGCGAAACAACGACACAGAATTCTAAATGAATTCAGTTTTTTCCCGATTTCACCTGTAATCGCCTTTCTACTAATAATTCTGATAATTCCTCAAAAATAACACTAACACTGCAGCTAAAACAGTAATGACATATGAAAAATCACAAAAATTGTTAACTCTATACTTATCACTAAATAAAGTATCTCTTTTGGTGAACTCTGTACGTTGTGTGTACTTTGCTGGTTCCTTTTCAAGTATATTAATTCTGTACTCTTCTTGTTGGTGTTTGCAGGTACAAAGCGCAGGGGAGCCAGCAGGAGGACTTCAGCACACTGCGCGTTCGCCCCGATGGTGCTACTTCGGTGACTGTGCACAGACTTCGTCCCGATACTCTCTACCAATTCATGGTGCTCTCAAGGAGCAGGTGCAGCAGCTGTTTTTTGTTTGTTTGTTTGTTTGTTTGTTTTTGCTTTAAGTTTGAAAGCAAAAGAAGTTACTTTACCAATAGCTACATATAGTATTGAGAAGTCACCAGAAGTGATGTACAGGAGAAACACGTGGTCGTTGTTTGCTGTGTCGTCACAAACTGTTATATTCTAAGAAAACAAGCGCGCTGAAGTTACTTACGAGTATTTAGAAATCAAAATGGAGTACACGCTAAAAGACTTGCAGCACCTGCTGGTGATACTCCTGCTCTGATATATATGAACGAAGCATTAGTTTATCTAGTTAAATATGAAGGCATAAAGCTTACTTCATTTGCGAGTACATAGTACGTGTAATAACACTGTGTATGGAACAAAAGTTTCCAAGGATTGTTAAATGTTAAATTTCTTTGAAAATGTTAAATTAGGGTTTAAGATACGACGCTGGATCGAAACACTAAAATGTGCTGTTCATGTCTTTGCTTTGCAGCCATGGGGAGGGACAGTTCAGCAGCGTGGTCATAGCGAGAACGAAAGGTACATCTGCACTCAGATATTTTCTGTTTTCATTTGTTTTTCAAGGA
Source organism: Protula sp. h YS-2021 (assembly GCA_949752745.1). Classification (NCBI taxonomy): domain Eukaryota; kingdom Metazoa; phylum Annelida; class Polychaeta; order Sabellida; family Serpulidae; genus Protula; species Protula sp. h YS-2021. The sequence goes on along the minus strand of OX457029.1, from coordinate 16,043,163 downwards.
CTTTGCTGTGGAAGACTGTATTTTCTAAGGATAGTTCCTAATTTAAGAGTTTTTGGCTTTGATGTGTTCGTTATAGTTATACTAAGGTAGACAGGCGTAATTCAAAGCGTAAACAGGTAAATTCATGTAATTTACATACTTCTTTTGACACTTGAATCGTATCCGATATGGTTCTCTTTGTTTCGTTTTGTTTACGCGTGTTTCACCTTTAGAAATTGTTTTTTGTTTTTTGTTTCTTTCTTAGTCATTGGCTAAAGTGTGACCTTCGCGGAATCAAAACACAAATAATTTTTGTTTGTTGAGATTCATTTGCTTTGAAAGATGCTTTTGGGGCACTCACAGATCCTAACTGTTAGTAGAATTTAGTTAAGGAAAACATAAGATTTAGGTTAAGCATGAACAGGTTCTGATGCGTTCTCAAATTTTTGTATTACCTCATGTATGCTTTATATTTTCTTGAACTTAATAGTCCATTGAAATCTCATACATAAACTACTGATCCTTTGAAAGTGAAATTCCCAGTTGGTAGCACCAAACTGTTTCGATACGCCGTTGTGGATAACCGTGGTTTTAAATTTTTGTCTAGGAACGATACTGTTTTCATATTGTCGAAAATATTATTGTGCATGCCTATCTTTCATCTTTGATCCATGATCTTCTTTGATTATCTGAATTCTTCCTTAAACAAAACAGCACGTCGTATCTCTTGACTGTAATTTATGTGTCTGTTCTGAATTTGTATTTAATTCTTTCTGTTGCATAGAGGCAAATAAGACAGAATCCTTACTAGGTACGAACTTAGTAGTGTATGTGTGGGAATAAAAAAGACATAGACTTAATGTGTGTGGCAATGTAGGCCTGTTTTAAAGAGAGTATTTTCTGGATAGATAGTGTCCTGATAGAAGGTGTCCTGATTATCTATAGTTGCTGGGAGATCAGGATATATATGTTAAAAATGCACAAAACGACTGATTAAAAAGTATTCCTCAGCAGTAATGACAACCATTGCAGAGATCTGCTCATGTTTTGAAATATATTGTTTTGCGTTTTCTGTCGTTTCTAACTTATTTGCTGATGTTTTACACAACTCGTGACATATTTGCATGAAAGGCACCTTCCATTGTAGCAACATATTTTATGTTTATCCTTAAGGTGGCGGCAGTTCATCTACAAGTAGGTTCTGTTTGAGCACATCGTTGCATACATGTATCTGTTGTTTAAATGACGCTTTCGACAAACGTGTTGCTCTCACTGACTTTCAAAACTAGGCATCTATTACTTAGTTTTGTTATAAAGTTGCGATGCGCCGTGCTGTTTAGATATCACAGTGATATTAAAAAGCTGTTTTTATTTGCAGTAAAAAGATGCTTCGCGTCATTTATCCAACGAGTTTGTTGTTTTGTGGTGCGTTGTTTACGCAGCTAGTTCATCGTAATCAGTCGAGCAATTCATATTTTGCGTTTTACGGGGACACACAGGGCGAGGTGTGTTATGTGTCGCAGCACCACTTACTGTGTTTCGTGATGTTTAGCTTACCTTTATATTGCGTATTGTTTTTTATTAACGGAACGTAATAGTTTTTTTTCTGGCTGGTGTTTTATGATTTTTATCATTGTGTAATGTTGTTACACATTACAAAAAGTGTTTTTAAACAACAATCAATTTTACAGCAGTTTGCTTAGTAGAAGTATTAAGTCAGCATATGCTATGCTGCACATCTCATGAACTCTTGTGAACTCTTTTGTTTCAGTGTTAGTGTTAAGGGAAAAAAATTCTTTGAGCTATTTTGACAGTCGTTGAATATTGTTGCAAACGTCTTGGCTTATAGAGACAAATGAGTAGTTTGCATTTTTGATGTTCATATTTGTTGTTTTTTTTTGTCTTAAATTTCAGCCTTGACAAGCACCCAGTTTATGTCAATTACAGAAGTAACTACTGTTCACACTACAGGTAAGCCTATGATATCGAGTGTACATTATGAAAAGAATTCACAAGACAATTTGAACAGATTCGAACCCATGTCTCATTTCTGTAATTCACAAACACTATTGGTAGTTGTGTTTTGAAGCGTAATACTCACGTGACCTCTTTCTGAACTCTCTGGTGATAATATAGCCATTCTTAGTCTTCTGAATCACAACCATAGTGCGGGTCATAGGTATTTATCGATCGGTTGGAAATCAGTAACTCGAACTTCGTTTGTCAGTGCCGGATCTTTCAAATGAATAAAACCTCGTTTTCGAACTGTTGTTGAGTGTGGACTTGCTCCTTGTCGTTAAGTGGCCATTTGGTTCGATACTTCGATCTCAGTGACGGAGAGCAGCGAGAACTTGTGTTCAGGAAGAGATGATGCGCTAATGAGATTCCAATCACGGGCATAAGAATAGTACACCGGGTTTTTTTAACTAATAGTCAGAGCATATTCAAATCAGAACTTAAATCTGAACCCTTTTAGAACCTAGCACTTCAGTTTAAAGGACTGTGACGTAACTCAATTGACAATCACCTCCAGTGATATTTTGGAGAGAAAAGAGACACCACTGTTAATGGCCGATTAGCTTTCAATTAATATTTTTATCAAGCGGGAACCGATGCGATGGTCTGAGGTTGTAATCTCAGCGAGATTTTAAGAATTTCTGTAAAAAAAGATTCAGATGGCCAGATGTAGCAATGGCTTTACAAGCTCTTCTGTTCTGTTTTGTACCATATTGTACATCTGTGGAATAAAGCACTCTTGTATCGGCTTGCTCACAGGAGGTTCGTGGTCGTAGTTAACTTTGTCAAGTGATGGCATTTAAATAGCAATATCACAAATTACATATGTTATTACAAGCTAAAGCTAAGTTAAGCATTGTTTCAGTAATCCGCTTGATAACCAATGCTGTAGCTAGTCAGTAGCACTTTCGCTGCGCTTTTTAGACCAGTTGACTTTGTCGGGCAGGTCTTATCACATCAATAGAGGGGCATCTGTCGTCCTTATGTACGTATGTAAACTTTTGCTTAAAATGCTTCTTCTTCTTCTTCAGTTTTGATCGGATTTCTTGCAAATTTTGTACGAATGTTCTCGAGGTAGGCCTCTCTTGAAAAGTTACTTTTTTTGGCGATCCGCCAAAAATTGGTCAAATGGGGCGGATGTGAAAGTTTTTGGTGGCCAATTTTCCAAATGTTTCTTCTAAAACAATATTGGTCAGATTTTCTTCAATTTTTCATGAATGTCCTCTATATAGGCCTCTCTTCAAAAGGTACTTTGTGTGACGATCCGCTAAAAGTTTGCCAAATAGAATGCACTTTTTAAATTATTGGCGTAAAATTTTCAGAATGCTTTTCTCCCACAATTTGGCTTGGATTCTTGTTCAATTTTGAAGGAATGTTCTCCAGGTAGGTCTCTCTTGCAAAAATGACTGTTTTGGCGATCCGCCAAAAATTGGCCAAGTGAGGGCATTTGAAATTTTTTGGCTGCCAATTTTCAAAATGCTTCTTCTCCCACAATTTTGATAAAATTTGCTTTAAATTTTGTACGGGTTTTTCAATTTTTTAGCATCTACTTTTCTAAACATTTCGCCTACAATTTTGATTGGATCCCCAGCCAATTTTATACAATTGTTCTCTTAACGTTTCTGCCTTGAAGACTTTTTACGGCGGTCCGCCATAAATTCGCTAAGTGGGGGGCATTCATAATTTTATGGTTCCCAATTTTCAAAATACTTCTCCAACAATTTTGATTGAATTTTCGTTAAATTTTATAGAAATCTTCTTTAGATAGCCCTCTGTTGAAAAATTACTTTTTTTCTAAATGCTTCTCTCACAATTTGGACAGATTTTCTTTAAACTTCGTACGAATGTTCTGTACACAGCCCTCTGTTAAAAAATTACTTTTTTGGCCATCCGCGAAAAATTGACTAAATGGGGAGCATTTGAAAAAAATTATGGCAAATGCTTCTTCGGTCAAATTTTGAACGTTCCTAAGATGTTTGTCAATTCAAAATTTACTTTTTTGTCGATCCTTGAAAAAATTTTCCCCGTGTAAACAAAGGATGTAGTTATGAGCGTGACCGTCGGTCTGTCTATCCACCGGAAACACATGGTTTTGTCCTCGCAAATTCGCAAAAGTGTTTGCGGTACGGTTCTTATTTGTTATACAGTGAATATATATATATATATATATATATATATATATATATATATATATATATATATATATATATATATATATATATTAGTAGATGTGCGGCGTAGTATTACTTTTGAAATCGGTGAAAAATACACGAAAGGAGATTGTCAAAGATTGTCAAAAATTACGCTGGAACTAGCAATTGTGCGATATTTTGTCGCACACTTCACATATAATGATTTGTTAATAGTGGAATCCAGGACAAAACGTTCCTGGCCATAAGGTCAACGGCGACAATGCCTCCTGCCATACGGTCCCCAAATGAATTTAGGGCAAAAACGTATGAGAGCCTATATTTACGCTTTATTGAACTTTACACTGGCCATAAGGTCCCCGGCCATTAAATACCCGACCATAAGGTTCCCAAATGAATTTAGGGCAAAAGCAAAATTTGTCGTAGTAGAATCCAAGACGAAACGTCCCGGCCATAAGATCCCAAATGGATTTAGGGCCAAAGCGTCCCCAAAGCTAAACAATCTATGATAACCTAAACTAACGCTTTATTAAGTTTTACCCCGGGCATAAGCTATCCGGCCATAAGATCCCCAAATAAATTTACGGCCAAAACGTCCACAAAGCAAAAAAGTACAACCTAAATTAACGCTTTACTAAAGTTTTTCCCTGTCATAATGTCCCCTGCCAAAAGGCTTCCAAATTAATTTAGAGCCAAGAAATCCCAAAAACGAAGAAAATCGTATGATAACCTATATTAACGCTTTATTAATCTTTACACCGGCCATGAGGTTTGCGGCCATGGAGAAGCCGACCATAAGGTCCCCAAATTAATTATGTGTCAAAACACGTTGCAGCAAAATTTGTGATTGTTGAGTCTAAGGCAAAACGACCCCAGGCATGAAGTCCCCGGTCATAAGTTCCCCAAATGAATTTAGGGCCGAAAAGTTCCTAAAGCTAAAAGACATATTATAACCTAAATTAAGACTTTATTGAGCTTTACCCCATCAATAAGGTATCTGGCCGTAATATCCCCGGCCATGAGGTCTCCCGACATCAAGTATCCAGCCAACAGGTCCCCAGATGAATTTGGGCAAAATGTCCCCAAAATAAAAAAAAACGTATAGTTACCTAAATTAACACTTTATTAATCTTCACCCGGCCATAATGTCCCGTAAGGTCTCAAAGTGGATTTATAGCCAAAACCTTTCCAAAGCAAAAAAAAATGTATGCAAAACTAAATTAACGCTTTATCAAGCTGTACTCCGGCCATGAGTTCCCCAAATGAATTTAGGACCAAATGTCCTCCAAAGCCAAAAAAAGTATGATGACCAAATTAACACTTTATTAAGCTTTGGTTTGTTTTTACTTGCTTTCAAGGCAAAATTCAACTAGAAAATGACAAATTGTCAAAAATTTCCAAAAAAGTTTTTTGGGGCCAAATTTTGCATAAATGTTCGCTAGCCTGCCATCTCCTCAAAACTTACTTTTGTGACAATCAACAAAAATTGGTGAAATGTTGATGGGGGGAGGCATTTTTTGTTGGTATCCAATTTTCAAAGAGTTTCTTCCACAATTTTGATCGGATCGCCTTAAATTTTTCATATATGCTATCCAGGCGGTCCTCCTTTGAAAAGTTAATTTTCTCAAGATCCACCAAAAATTTACTAAATGAGGGGGGGGGGGGGTGAGGCATTTGTAATTTTCTATCAGGTTGCCTTTAAAATTTGTACAAATATTTACTCAGTAGGCCCCTGTTAACATTTTTTGGCAATACACTGAAAATTGGCCAAATAGGGTATTTTAACATTTTTTGTAGTCAGTTTTCCAGAGGTTTAATTCTCCCACAATTGTGATTGGATTCGTTTAAATTCTGCATAAATGTTCACTAGTTGACGTCCTCTCTTGAAAAATTACTTTCTTTTCACCAAAAATTGTCTAAATGGGGGGGGGGGGGGGGGGAGGAGGGCATTTTAAAAAAATAGTAGCGAATTTTCAAAAATGTTCTTCCACAATTTCTTTCTAATTTTGAACAGTTGTTCCTTAGATGATTCACTCTAGAAAATTAACTTATTTGTCGATCTGCTAAAAATTGGCTAAAAAGGGGGCATTTAAAACTTTTTTCGTAACCAATTTCTATAGGTTTTTTTTTTCTTCTAAAATTTTAATCGGAATGCCTTTAAATTTTACACAAATGTTCACTAGCCTGCCATCTTTTGCAAAACCAATTTTCTGGCGATCCACTAAATATTGGCCAAATGGGGTGAGAGCATTTTTCGGTAGCACATTTTCAAAGCGATTCTTGTTCCACGATTGTGATCGGACTGTCTCCATATTTTCCTAAATGTTCATTAGGCGGTCCTGTTTTGAAAAGATACTTTTCTGGCGATCTGTGACTAAAAGTGACTAAATGTGGGCATTTAAAAATATTTAGTAGCCAGTTTTCAGAATGCTTATTCTCCCACAATTTTGACTGGATTCCTTTATAAAGTTTTATAGATTTTCTACAACCGGGTTCAACAGTATGAAAACAATTTTTTGCGACTATACAAGCCTATTGATACGCGATTTACTAGATCTCGGCTGATGCTCACAATGTCCCTGGACGCTCGTTTTTTTTGTTTTTTTTTGTTTTGTTTTGTTTTGGCGATCCACGAAATGCTTTCAAAATGCTTCATCTCCCACAATCTTGATCGAAACTTTCCAATTTTGTACGATTGTTCTCTTGATGGTTCTGTCTTGGAAAAAAAATTGCTCTTTTTTTAGTTAGCCGCCAAAACATTGGCCAAACTGGAACAATTTTAATTTTTTTAATTGCCAGTTTTCCAATGTTCAGTATTTAAAAACAAATTGGTAGTCAATTTTCCAAAGGTTTTTTCTTCCACAACTTTTATTGCATTGTCTTCACGTTTTGGACAAATGTTCATTAGGCGGTGCGCCTTTGAAAAGTTCCTTTTTTTGTCGATCCGCCAAAACTTGGCTGATTTGAGGGCATTTTGAAAGTTTTTTGTAGCCCATTTTCCAAAGGTTGTTTCTTCTACAGTTTTGATTTTATTGCCTTTAATTTTTGCGTAAATATTCACTAGTCTGTCTACAATTTTTAAAATGCTTCTACATTTTTTATGGGGTTGCCGTCAAATTTCGCATAAAGATTCACTATGCGTATCTTTTTTGGCGATCCTCCAAAAATTGGCTAATTGGAGGCTATTTTAAACATTTTTGCTAGCCAATCTTCCAAAGGTTTTTTTCTTCCGCAATTTTGATTGGATTGCCTTCAGTTTTTACATAAATATTTACTAGTCTGTCCTCTCTTTGGAAGTGACTTTTTTGCCGTTCCATCAAAAATTTGCAAAATCTGGGGTATTTTTCGGTAACCAATTTAAAAAACATTTCTTCTCCGACCAATTTGATCGCACTGCCTTCGAATTTTGTATAAATGTTCACCAGATAGTTCTCTTTTGAAAAGTCGCTTTTTTGGTGACACGCCAAAAATTCGTGAAGCATGGGGTATTTTAAAATTTTTGTATGCCAAATTTTTTTCTCGCACAATTTTGATTTAACTGCCTTCAAATTTTGCATAGGCAGTCCTCTCCTGAAAATTACATTTTTGGCCATCCATCCAAAATTGGCTAAAACGGTGGCATTTATAATTTGTTGGTTGTCAGTTTTTAAAATGGTCTTTCTTCCAGAATTTTGATTGGATGGCCATCATATTTTGTTCACTTTGCGGTCCTCTTTTGGAAAGTTACTTTTTTTGCAATCCGCCAAAAATTTGCTAAATAGGGGGCATTTCAAAAACTGAAGTAGCCAATTTTCAAAATGCTTCTTCGCCCACAGTTTAGACAGGGTGCCCCAGAAATTTTGTACCAATGTTCCCTTTCGGAAATTGCTTTTTTTTATCGATTTTCAAAAAGAATTGCCAGTTGAATTTTTGGGAATCAAATTATCATGTCTTCCCGACCAAGGCGAAACGTATAGTGTTTGTACGTTCTGAGTGTATGTGATGGCCAAAAATGTTTATTCGTTGGATAGGTCGGACCGTTCTGTTAACTTTTGATGCGTGTTGCGTAATTAGGGAAGGCGTATGACATCATAACGTAACATTCTGGTGTGCGAAATTTCTCATGCGCTGAACATTGGAGAAAGTTCAAAGGTGGTGGGATTGTTGCTTGGTAAGTTCGCAAGATTTTTGCGAGTACAACGAGGGAGTGCAAAATATCTCGGTAAGCGAACGTCGTATCAGCTCTAAATTTTATATGGATATTCCTTGATTCAGTCGGACGGTTCTATCAACTTTTGACGGATGTAACGGAATTAATAAAGGCATATAATGTCATTGCGTTAAAATCTTGTATGTAAGGGTTCTCATCTGAACATCGAAGGAAATCGAAACTGGGTGGAACTGTTGCGTGTTAAGTTCGAAAAATTTTGTCAGATATTGTCGGCAGTACAATGAACGAGTGCCGCGTGGGGCGTTATCACGTAAAATATCTATATATTTTGAACAGGATCTTTTCTGCAAAATATCTCGATAACGGAAAGTCGTATAGACTTAAAATTTTATATAGAAATTCCTTGTGTCAGTCGGTCGGTTCTGTTAATTTTTGACGGGTGCTGCTAAATTAAGAAAGGCGTATGACGTCATTGCATTGCCAGATTTTACTCAGCCGCTGAATATCGGAGAAACTTGAAACTTAGCGGGTTTTTGCTTGGTAGTTCCGAAAGATTGTGTCAAATTTTGTTGCCAGTACATCGAACAAGTGCGGCGTATGAGATCATCACGTAAAATATGCTTTTCGACAAGACCTTGTGTGCAAAATATCTCGCTAAGAGAAAGTCGTATCGATTTGTTGTAGATGGTTATTCCTTTTTTCAGTCAGAGGACTGTTTCAACTTTTGGCGCGTGTGGAGAAATTAAGAAAAGTATCATTACGTAAAAATTTATCTGTTGTTAAGCAAAATGTCTCGCTAGCGGAAAGTCGGATCGACTTAAAACTTCGTGTAGTTATTTCTTGGATAACTCGCACGGTTTTGGTTAAATTTAACTGATATAGAAAGTTAAGAAAGGTGCAACAGCTCCCCCTTCGTCTCCCCATTTTGTCGGCTGCTTTGTTAACTAAGCATAGTTGTTAACTACGCTGGTGATTTCAGCATTTTCCAGAAGTTTTTGAGTGTTCCTGCATTCTTTAGAATGCTTTAAAACCGCATCAGCATTACTACTGGCCCATTGCTATTTTTCATTGCCTGAAATTGTGTTATTTGTGCGTTTGTCATCTACGACTATTACGTAACATGCTACTCAGTCAGGGGTCAGTGTCTGTTGTGGTGCATGATGAAGTCGTTATCTACGAGGCAATGGTAAGCTATAGTCGTATTTATAGGTCTCAGCAGGTCTAGCTTTTGCTTTTTTTCGGTTAGCATTTTTTTTCTTGTTTGTAGTGCCTGGAAGCATTTTTCGCTTTTAAAGTGATATCTTGTGTTATAAGAAAATTCTAACCATTTTGGAAATGCCCCCTCTCCCACCGAGATGCGTCATATGATGCGCAGTCATGATAAACGGCTTTCTAATGCTTTTTGGCCGATGAAAATGTACGACGACAAGCTAATATATCATGGCTATAACTACACTTAAAATACAGACCGTTACCATTATCTTGGATAAAAGGGCTGACGTTACGTTTACAGTCGTACGTTTACAATACTTGGATAAAAATTATCAAAAGTAAGACCCGTTTTTCGTGACCCCTTCCGAGATTCGGATGAAAAGATGTACCGTAAAACCTGTCTGTCTTGACCAACTTCCAGACCGGATAAAAATGTAACGTACAATAAAACTACTGTACTGACCAACGTCAGACCTGGATGAAAAGGACCTGCAGTAAACCCGTTTTAGCGACCACCTTCCAGACTCAGATAAAAAACATGCAATAATGTCAGTTTTAGTGACAAGCATCTGTTTTGTTTATTTTTGTATTTTTTTACAATGAATTATGATTATGTTTGCAGAAATAAATTTTTTTCAGTAATGAAGAAAGGAAAATGGTTTTGGATGAATTATGGGTTAAGTCGGGGAGACATTTCTTTTTGCTTACAAAAAACAAGAAAATAGGCAGGTATCGATTGAAGGTGTGTAATATAAGCCTGTACTCTTATGTTTTGTGTGCACTGGCTGTTCTAATTTAAAATAGTTCTTCTACAAGTAATTTTAGTCAGGTTTGCTTTCAACTTTTAGGCGTAGTCCAACATTAGGGCTCTTTGAGATTTACTTTTTGAGGTCCGCCTCAGATAAGGCAGATGCAGGCCTTTGAAAAATTTTCAGTAACCGGTTTTTAAACTATGAGTACTACTTTTTGGCGACTGTACAAGCCTTTTGATACTTAATTCACTAAATCTCGGCTGGTTTCAATGTCCCTGGACATTCTTGTTATTGTTGCTCACCATTTCAGTTGGAAATTACTATTTAATGAATTCCAATTTCTCCATCCACGAATTAAGGCTGTTGTACATGTGAGGACAGGAATTCGCTTGATCCTACAGTTCTGAAGCTTCTCAAGGCTTATCACAATGATTACCCGTGCTTTTTTCACGGTAGACTAGGGTAGCACAATACAGTGGTCTGATATAGACTGCTACATTTCTACAACACTGTGAGGTTCGTGGTTCATAACAGTTCATTTCGTAAACTGCTCTAGGTTAATTACGCTGATATCTAAGACGCTACATTTCAAAAGAGCTTCAATTTTTATAGAAAAATCAAAATATTCGGCTTTTTCTTTTTTTTTCAAATTTTTAAAAGCTGTTAACCATGTGCATTTTTTTAAAATCACTTAAACATTATCCTGATGAATGCTTAGCCATAAATGTTCAAATTTTCATTTGTACTAAAATGATTCATTGATCTGAGAGATCGCTGCTTAAGTAAACCCGTTTTACGTCAAACGGTACACAGTGTGGGGATTAAAAGTCGTACGATTTTATATTTTTCATAACGCTTTTATGCGTTTAACCAGTATGTGATGAAGCCATTTCGACTTAGGTCCATCTCGTAATTCAATAACTTCGGCTGTAAGTGGAAGCAATTACTTTGTTCCAGAAATATTATTAGATATAATATTTGAGTAGCTTGTCATCTGACCATGCATATCACATTGATCAGTTATTCTAGTGACTGTGTCCTTACATTTCGCTGTATTGTTATTTCGCTTTGCGTTTGCTCTTCGCTTCGTTGTTCATTTTTGCTGAAAATTTTGCTTCATGTTTCATTTATTTACCCTGCATTTAGATATTTCAAAACATGTGGTTATTTCATGTCAATGTGCGTGTAGTTAAACTTAATTTGCTTTAATTTAATTAAAAAAAACATTTAAAATTAAGGCATATTCCACTGTAATATGATTTAAAGTACAATTTTAACACCCAGAGTAATATGAGCGTGAACATGTATGTGCATAGATTAAAAAAACATCGAGAAGACGAAATGGCCACGTATGTGGTTGCAAATTTATTTTGGTTTAATTCTATATATAAAAATATCGATACATATTACATATATGTTTAACTGTTTGATAATTTGTATAAGAAAAGGTGAATCTTTTCATTATTCGCTCGTTAGTACGGAAATGATAGTAATATGGACGCCTTGTGAAATCTGAGCTTTTTCGTGAATTATACTGATTTACACTTAATTAATAAAGAGTCCGTCTTTTCTTTAGGCTTGCACCTCCGCATTACATGTGGGTTTTTTAAATCAATGGCGAAATTCGATTTATTGATGTGTGATATGTAATTTTGTTGGTATTTTTGTTTTGTTCTGCACTGAGTACTTGCGTCCAGTTTGATTTTTAATTTAATTTTATTCCATCGTCACTTTTGCCTCCCAGGTCATGAAGCAAATATGGATCAAGGAGTTATCGTTGGTGATAATGGAGTAACGTACAAACCCCCAAACAAGCGCCCGGGTGAGTTTGCACTGTAGCAGACCATTTCTCAATCTTACAGTTTTAGTAGAGGTTGTCCACGTAGACCTATGTATTGTGAGATTAGTGCCTTCGATCTTCGTGTATTAGGACCTCTGATCAGTTTTCCAAAGTTTTCCACACATGCACTTGCTTGCATGTCATGTTTGAGGACCTGTCATCAGTTTTCTACACAGGAACTTGCTTGCATTTCGTGTGAGGACTCCTGATCAATTTTCCACACATGAACTTGCTAGCATTTCGCGTATGAGGATCTCTGATCAGTTATCACACATGAACTTTGCTTGCATTTCGTGTATGGGGACCTCTGATCAGTTTTCCAAAGTTTTCCGCAGATGAACTTGCTTGCATTTTGTGTATGAGGACCTCTGATCAGTTTTACACACATGAACTTCCTTGCATTTCGTGTATAAGGACTTCTGATCATTATTCCAAAGTTTTCCACACATGAACTTGCTTGCAGTTCGTGTATAAGGACCTCTGATCCGTTTTCCACACATGAACGTGCTTGCATTTCGCATATGAGGACGTCTGATCAGTTTTCCACACATGAAGCTGTTTGCATTTCGTGGTGCTACAGTGCTGGCTACTTTGTCATCATGCATTGATTTTTTGTTATCTTGTTACCTGGCACATACTTTCAGTCACTTCAATGTTTCCTTTCTGGTAAAATTACCGATAGGAAAAAAGAACTTTATGACATTGCATGAATTTCAGCCGGGCGCTTGATTTGTTGCATGAGTGTGTGGCGGCGTTCTTATTTCATTGACAACGGATGGAATGCGGTCATTCAGCAGCTTTACTGTGTTCTTCCGTTTCACATTTATTATGAATGATTGTTGGCCTTTTTTAACTTTTAGATCAGTCACTTGTATTCCCGACTTCGTATTTTTTGTATTTAATGGTCGGAACGGTTTAAACGAGACCGACGTTTGGCGATATTGCAACAAACCTCTGTCACTTAGGATTTCACAATTTCATTCATGTTATTTTTCACTTAGGAATTCACAATTTCATGCATGTCATTTTTTCATCAGGATTTTAACTGGGGTTCATTTTGCTCTGATATTGCATCAAAAACAAAAACAAATGTTATGTAATGTATATAAAATAGATTTGTAGAAACTATCTAATAATTATGCCTCCCCGACCAAGGCGAGACATATAGTGTTTGCACGTTCTGCGTGTGTGTATGTATGCACGTGTGTATGTGTGTGTGTGTGTGTCAGTCTGTTGTGAACGAAATGTGTGCAAGATATCTCGAGAGCGAAAAGTCGACTCGACTTCAAACTTGATCTGTTCATTCCTGGGCTAGGTCGCACGTTACGCTATTAGGATGCTATTTGTTAACTAAGATTAGCTATTAGAACTACGCCTGGGACTTCAGCGTTTTCCAGAAGATATTCCTGTATTCTTTAGGCGTTCTTGAGAACATTAGCGGAACAACTATCGATAATATGTCGCATTTCGTGTAATTAACCATTTTTGCGCGTTACTCACCTGCAGCTATTAGTATGTTTTTATTGGACTGTCAAGCGGTTTCGTATTTGGGAGTAATTACGTAACGGCTCGCAATGTTTGTGCAATACCTAATAGTTTGTGTTATGACAAGCAGGGCACTATTTTGACGCGAAAATGTCTTTTCCCACTCTCCCACCGAGGTGAGTCATATGTTGAACAGTTATAAAGACTGTCTTTCTAGTGGTTTTTTTCTTTCTAGTGGTTTTTGGCCGAAGGGAATGTACAAAGACAAGGTATACATTGTATCTATAACTACACTTAGTGTACACACCCTTACCATAACGTTGGCTCAAATGGTTAGGGTTGCCTTTAGAGTCGTACCTACGTTAGATAGCTTGAGAAAGAAGGGGGTTACGGTTAGCAAAAAATTGTATTTCGGTACACCTTTTTTCAACTGCCACTTTTCAGACCAAGATAAAAAGACATAAAGTAAAACCTGTTTGTTGTGACCAACTTCCAGTTTGGGATAACAAGCCATACGGTAAAACCCGCCTGTCCTGGCTACCTTCCAGGCGCGGATGAAAAAGTGTGTAAAGTTAAACTGCTGTAATGACCAACTTCAAAACCGAGATAAAAAAGACCTGCAGTAAAATCTGTTTTAGCGACCACCATCTGGAACCGGACGAAAAAGACGTACAGTAAAACCTCTTTGGTGACCACTTCTAGACCCAGATAAAACACCTAAGCCTATATTTGTAATAAAAAGACAGTGAAATACCCACAATTCAAGTTTGTGCCAACACCCACCCCCCTTCCCCCTTCAAAAATTGGATAGAAGTGATACACAACCCGACTACTGGACAGATGGATACATTTATATAAGCTAAAAGGTCTTGTTCTGAAACTTATTAGAATAAAACTTTGTGAAAGGGCTTTCGGGGGAAAAGAAGAATGGAAAACAGGTATTGGTGAATTGAGTCGTGGAGACATTTGTTTTTGTTTACAATAAAAATTTAACAGGTGTCGACTGAAAGTCTGTGATATAAGCTTGTACTCTTGCGTTTTTTGTGCACTGGCCGCTCAAGTTAGCTATATCGAAAAACTAAATTTTTATCAGTTAAAGGAAATCCTAGATTTAGTCACTGGGATGGATGGTGTGAATTCAAATTGTTGCACTAGTCAGGGTTTCGAAGTTTACAAACTAATGGCAAACACTAATCCATGTACAGATAGGTTCTATATTTAAAAAATGGCTTCAATATGATCAATTTTTTTTAAAAGCATTGAATTCATAACACATACTATTATTTGCAGTGTCAATTCTTCTACTACTTCTTTTTCTTCTTTTTTCCCCATGTATTCACTATTCCGGCCAAGCATCGAATAATTTTTTTTGACGGCAGAGTTTTCTGTTCAGCATTTTCTGGATACGAAACATGTATTTTTATTTTTCTCTTTTAAGGTTGACCTTAAAATGCGAAGTTCAGTTACTACGGACAGGCATAAGAACTTGGACACTGTGCTTAGAATTTCAGCACTTTGTTTTCTTGCGCTGTGCTAGACTATCGCTTCAAGTACTAAAGACCCAGAATTCAAAGTGACAAATAACGACTCGTTTACACAGTGAAATAGTAATCAGGAAGTTTAGTAATCAGGGACTAAAATCCATATTTTGGCCTTATTTTGCCATTTTGTCATGCAATTTCTGTCGAAAAGAATCCCAATTAACTCCCGGCAAACAAATGACAGATACAAAACTGAAATCCCAGGTGGAACAATTTTTCATGTAAAGGAGCAAAATGTCGGTCCCGTTTTATATATTTCGAGCTTTGTGTACGCAAGTGCATTGCGCAGTCTTTCACTGTGCCACTACTCCCGGTTTCGATTGTTTTGATGTTATGTACGACTGTTTTCTAACTGGTGTTCAGTATGCTGTCTCCTGCTAATCCATCCAAAATTAGCGTTTTCTCAGTGCTCTGATGTATGTGATAGGCATGATTTGTTATTAGTTTTCCTGGTGGTATGCGAAAATTGCGGAATGACAGAACTTTGCAAGTCTGAGGCCATGATTTTAGGTGTTTAAGAGTCCTGTTCAAAATGCTTTAAAATTAAATGAGAATTAGCACTTGAGTCCACTGTTAGGCTATTAATTTGTGTTCGTCGAGACTCAAAAATTTGCTAAGTTTCAGAAAACAGAATTCCTTTTTGAAATGCTGAGCTGATGAGACCTTTAGTCGCAGTTGTGCGCTTTCCACTCTATTATTGCATATTGGGGTTTTTATTGAATTCGTACCATTCATTAAACTGTTTTCGCATGTCTCCTTTTTTTCTACCATAACCTTGTCACAGGACCTTATCTGAGGCGCTCAGGGCTAAGATGAACAAAGTACCATTTTTTTTGCTAGATTTGATCTGCCCGTCACTTGCATTGTAATAGATAACGAGATAGCTCTTTCTTTGACAATCCTAGGCAATCTTGATTTGAAATAAATTATGCCGAGCATATTCGACTTTACACATTTTTTGTCCCATGAAACGTTTCTAGAAAAGAAATAGCGCCTAATGCCTATGTTATTCTTATTAAACATTTGTGTGCTCACTGGCAAATTGCAAAGTTCGACTGACAATAACACCTTGCGCTTACTTATCACAGCGCCATTGTAAGTGTTAAAAAAATGACAGTGACATTTCACAAATACCACTTGCAAAAGTAAAAAATAATCTGGCTCCTGCCTTTGTGCGACATTCGTATATTTCTACCTTTAACGACCTTTACTTGAGTTCTCTTGCCGTCTTAGCTTGATTCAAAGCTATTACTATCACAGCTTTGCTTATTAGGATTTCACATTTGATATTTTGTATGGTTTTTAGCAGGCTTTGAGTTACATTGTTGTAATATATAATATAATATGTATAATATAAATAATATAAATATTTATAGTTGCGGTATTTGTTTCTTTTTAGCTACCCCGCCCGGTGCACCACACAACGTCACCGTCACCCCAACTCCAGAAGGGTATTTAAAAATATCCTGGCTACCACCACGCAATTCGCCAGTACCGGTGGAGTATTATGTGATACAATACAGAACTGTGGGCCTGTAAGTCTAATTGAAGGAACAGGTTGTTGGGAGCAGATATCATTACGCATTAGAATTAAAGTGAAGTTCCAGCAACATATCAACGAATCCTGGTTAAATTTCTCGCGATCCAAATGAATCTGTCTGCCAGTATTTTAGCTCAATATAAACGATTCAGTGCAACCATACAGCTGTGGCAAAAGATTTGGCTTCCCAAAGTTATCCGGCTTGGCAATAAATGAAAAATAAAATACAAAAATGAAAATGAAAATATGAAAATTTATTGGATTGAAAAATAATCTTCGAAGAGCAGTATATCTGTGACAAATGTAATCAAGTAACGTCTCAACATATCACACAGTTTTTGCCGATCATGCTTTTTACGCCATTATTCTGATTTCAGATCGGATTTTTTTTTTATAACTAAGTGTGGCCTCGGTCGTTTCTATGGTTGCTTTTAAATGACTAAAAGTACTTCTGAACCTGTCTAATGCGAAGAACTGACTTTAGCAGATTATCGGTATTATACGAAAAATGCGCGTATAGGTTTAGTTCCGGACCCTACTCCCTGTCCTTTGTTTACCTTGAACAGTTCCTTGCAGGTGGGTCAATCTCACAAGCGAGGTGCGAGACGCGACGTCATACACGTGGGTGACGGTGTCCAGAGGTGCTACGTACCGCTTCAGGGTTTTTAGTTATAGTTCAAATGCTCAAAGTATGCCGAGTCATACCGTGACTTGCTATACTGATGGTGAGATATGCGATATAGCTTTCACATCTGATAAATATTAGTAGACGCTGATACCAGCAAATCCATTCTGTGCCAGTTAAATACCCAAAGTGTGCTCAGCCATACCGTGACTTGCTATCTATACTGATGCTGAGATTTACAGTGTTTCATTCATATCTGATATGTATTTGTAGTCGTTGATCAGCAAATCTGTTGAGTGCTAATTAAATGAACGTAACAATTTAAATATATGTTTTTGTTACCAAGTGATAATGAACATTTTTATTGCGTTTCGATATTATCAGTTACACATTTAAAGATTTAAGACTGATAATTATACAAATTCGTTACATATTTTGAATAACAACCAGAGGTTCTACTCCAGGTTTTGGGATATGTGATTTCAGATCCTATGAAAGGGGGTTTGAAGGTGTCAACTGCAATGATTGGTGCTAGTGTAGGGTGTTTGCTGCTTGTGATAATAGCCATTATACTCTCCTTGCTATGCATCCGATGGTACAGCAGAAGAAAGGAACGCCAAAAAGCAAGATATGGTAAAATGGCGCCATTTTAACATTTCGCTGATCAAATATTGAAGTGCAGGTATCAGTAGATGAGTTGAAGTTCGCTAGACCGCACAGATAACTTGTAACTTTCTCAACCTAAAATCACTTCAGGTTGAAACTATGTGGAATTATGAAAAATGGTTAGAAGATTAAGAGTTACAGTGTTAGAAATTCATATGGCTCGGAAAAGCCATATTTTTAAAAAGTAAATAAAAAAAATTACTAAAAATTAA
Source organism: Protula sp. h YS-2021 (assembly GCA_949752745.1). Lineage (NCBI taxonomy): Eukaryota > Metazoa > Annelida > Polychaeta > Sabellida > Serpulidae > Protula > Protula sp. h YS-2021. The sequence goes on along the minus strand of OX457029.1, from coordinate 16,024,995 downwards.
TTAGAAAGCTTCGTGTTGTGCATATGGTTTTGTCTTTTTTCAGGCAATGTGAAGTATTTTGGTCCCAAACACGTAGAAGCAAACAGTATCAAGTAAGTAAAAAGAAAACGGGTCTTCAAAAGCATATTCCCTGATTAAAACATTGAAACAATTTTGTTTCGTATTTCAGTTCTACTTAAAACTGAAAATATAAAGAAAACTAAAATGGAAACTTATTTTGATTATTTTTTTACAAAAAATTCATGGCACATTTAATCTAACAATCAGATCTAAAGAGCAGCTTTTGATTAATTTATTTGTAATTATTATAATAATTTTGTAATGGGGCTTTTTTATATTTCAAGTGAGCAACAAAAATATTCTTTTATTTTCTGCTGCTTTCAAAATCTAAAAGGAACCCGCAAACAGGTAACTAAATATTATGGTTAACAAACCTTAAACCGTGTGCTAAAACATTTACGGAGCTCGAAATATTGACTTATAGCCAATAAATTATTCTGCACTAAAATACATACAGTTTTCAAAACATTTAGGTGTTGTTTCATTGAAAACATATGTGACCCACTGAAGTAGGGTATCGTGTTAGAGGAATAAATTAGGTGTGTGAATACTCTAAAGTATTCACGCCGCGGCTGCCGCCAGTCTTTTGTCACATGATGTTTATTGACCAATGTAATTCTTATCGATGCCTTTTCCCTGCAGTACCTGAAAATATAAGGTGTTATGTGTACAGACGCAGAGGAAGTGGGTCTCTTGTGTGGAAAAGGGTTTGAAGTGTATGTTAAAATATACAAAAGAAGGCTTACATTTTATAGAAAACATTTAAAAGCTAGGAATAAGAGAATTAAAAAAGTTTATTCGGCTCCAAACTTCTATATAGAGACTTCATTTGAACATAACCATGTAAACAAAGGTCATAGTAAAACTCTCCCGAAACGTCCTTACAACAGCATGTAACATCATAGAAGATCTAATATGCCATTGTGCGAAATTTCCTTATATATGGAATGCCATTTTCACATTTATTAGGGAATTAGTGATTCCAAGAATTTAATTTTTGATCTCAAAAAATTGATTTTTCGATATCATGAAATAATTTTTGATCTAAAAAAAAATCCGTATTTTGATATCAAGAATTAATGTTTGCTAGCTGAAATTGTATTTTTGATAACTCTAACTGCATTCTTGGTCTCAAAATATAATTTTTGATATCAATGAATATTTAGAGATATCAAGAAATATTTATTGATCTCAAAAATGATTTTATTATGTCTAAAATGGATTTTTTGAAATCAAAAATTCAATTCTTGATAGTAAAAATGAAATATTTGAGAGCAAAATATCAATTTTGAGCTCAGTAATTCATTTTATTTTTTTATCAAATATCAATTTTGATCTCACTAATTCATTTTCTTTTTATTGATATCAAGAATTTATTTCAGATATCATTATTTCAGAATGATACTTTTTTTAATTTGTATCTTGAAATGTGCAAATGATTTTTTAATCTCAAAAATTGATTTTTGATATCAAAATATCAGTCTGTTTTGTTTTGTTTTTTCAAATAAAAAATTCAGAAACACACATCTGTAAATAAATAATGACTGGTCCTTGTGTACACAATCTTTCTTACTTTTTTACTGTACAGAGAAGAAGCAATTCTTGAGATCAAAAATTGTGTTGTTGTTATTGATCTCAATAATTCATGTTTTTATCTCCAAAATTTAATTGACGATTCATTATATTTTATGTAAATGTGTGTCTGCCTTAAGATTTTTTAAGTTGCAAAATTGATTTTTTTATCTCAAAAAAAAAAAAATTGCCATCTAAAATTCAATTATTGATAGCAAAATATAAATTATTGAGACCTACATTGATTTATTCATGTCTTTAATTATATTTTGATATCAAAAATAAGCATTAAATGTTAAAACGGCATTCCATAGAATCTTTCTTTAAATTTTTTACTGTACAGAAAAGAAGCAAATTCTTGAGATCAGAAATTGTGTTGTTATTATTGCTCTCAATAATTCAAGTTTTCATCTCCAAAATTTAATAGACGAATCGTATAATTTTTTGTAAATGTCTTCTTGAGATTTTTTAGGTTTGTAAATTTTATTTTTTGATCTCACAAATAAATTTTTGCCATCTAAAATTCAATTATTGACATCAAAGTATAAATTATTGGGATCTACATTGATTTTTTAATATCTTTAATTATATTCTGATATAAAAAATAAGCATTAAATGTCAAAACGGCATTCCATGCTTATAAGATTGTAGACGATGTTTAAGAAAATTTGTATGCAAATTAGGTAAAGTGCAATAATATTGCGTCCCATTGAATTCTGTTGCAAATAAGAAGTTATTTCCTTTTATATTGTTTAGTTGGTTTTCATACGCTTCTGTACGTTTTTGTATGCATCGAAAGCAAACATAAACATATGAAGCATACATAAGCAAGCTGAGGATTTTGCACGTTATTCGATGATTTCTCATGAGGACGACTTATTCCCCTCTGTATAGAGGGTGAATTTTCCTCCTAACATCTCTGATTATGTCCAGCATTTCGGTGCACCTGTCATCTTTGCCGTAACACAAATCATTTGATCCTAATTCATGCAAGCAAACATTTTTATTCTTCCCCATTTATTTTTTTATCACCATTTTTTATTTTCTTGTCTCAGCAGCGACTTGATAAGTTGTAAATTTTGGTGATTGATAAGTTTTGAATTGAGATACCGCAGTGGTTCATTCTTAGTTGCTATGGATTTACCTTTGGTTTAATGCAGACACAATCGTAATAATTTTTACAAAAGCGGATAAAACGTACAAAAGCATGCAAAACATGTTTTGGGAAAGCCAAAAAACCAAAAGAAGCACCAACTCGTACAACTATAAAGAAAAGCATGCAAAAGTATACTCATTCCAACATTAGCAAACTAATGCAAATAAGATCGTATGAGATTTCGTATGGTTTAGTTTGATTTTGTACGGACGTTTCGTGCGGATAAATTCTGATTTTGTTAATTTTCTAAAAGTTTATTAGTACTGGACGGCTTAACCCCCTAAGTAAAATAAAAACAACTTTCTTTGCTTGCTTAATTAGTGAAATTTTTGTAGAACGTTTGGCCGCACAAGTACCTGCATTTTCGCAAAGCGCGTGGTTTTAATAAGCTTTCTTTTCGATGTTTTGCCCCTCGTGTTGATGGCCATATATCGCCTGTCGATCACGTGGACCACATTGAGCACACGTGTGTGGTTGGGGATCCCTTTGAGCCTTATCACGTGAACGAAAACAGCTTGTCCATATACGACACGCCACCGATAGTCAACCACACCCTCAGTCGCAACGGTACCCGAGTCAAGGAAACGCCCATCTGATTCGGGGCTGGGTAAGAACCGCTGTGCTTGCTGCTGCTGCCGCTAGACTGTTGTGCAAATATCCCTCAATGTTTTGTGTACAGTACACTCTTTCGTGCGCGGACTTAAGGACACACAAAATTTGTTTGTATATATATTTTTTAAGTCTTGGAGTTTTCGCAACTTTTCTCTCTCGCGTACGATACAAAGTAACTTTGTTTACCTACAGAAAGAAAAAAAAAAAGAAATGAATATACCATCTGTGTTAAATCCAGTTGTAATTTGGGTTCTTACTTCTTGATTTATTTTTATGTGAGTGCAGTTGACAAAATTAAACAGCTATGCAGGTGGAAAGTATAAAACAGTGTTACTTTGTATCTGGAAGGTTCAGCGCGTATATAGTGTTTTAGTGTCTCTTTAACTGTTGTTAGGTGCTTTTAGTTTTCATGATCTTAGTATTAGGCTGTTGAATAGAAACAGGTGAAGTGCAAACACATAATATGACACTGGTAACTTAAGAAAACGCACAATTCTGTGAAGAGCATGCAAATCACCGGAGGCAAAAAATAACGGGCGAAATGCGGGACCTCGGAAAATATGAACTCGTAAAGACTATTGGTTTCTGACCTTTCTCAGTGAAGTTCCCAATTCGTGAGATGTATTTCGAGTTCGGATAAATTAGGTTTGAATGAGATAGTTCACTGATATTGCCAGGGGAGCTGGGTGGACTCGGGGAAAATATTCTTCTTAGATGTAAGCGCGTTGTGAAGGCAGTAGTCGGTATGTGTACGGCACGGGCGAGCGCAGTTGTCCTGTCTGTAGAAAGGTCTCTCTTATTTACTAACTCTGTGGGCTTGAGTATCAACTGCTTTTGCTGTTGACTGTTTCAATAGCAAACCAATTTGGTTTCTATGCCTTGACGAGTCATCGATGTATTTAGGTGGTGTAATAAGATGTTATTTATGTGCTTTTTGTGTGCAGCCAATGGGGAACAGGCAAGCAATTGTCATGGTAACATGTTCACAATTTAAACTTTCTTACTCATCTTTTACTTCCCTATATTGAATGTTAAGTCATTGTATTGTGGCTCAATGAGAGATTGTGTTGAGAGAGTATCCCATAACACGAACGCCTCCATACATGGGCATGCCTGGTTTGAAGAAAAAAAGGCTTTGCAAATCTCAATTTTATTGAACTTTCTCTTGTTTGCCAGTTTGTAAAATCATATTTTCAGATCCCTCCCAGATATGATATGAACGCCATTTGCTGCTACACTCCTACTGAGCTGTACTTTTTCTTTCTTTTCACTGATTTTTCTGCTTTGGTTTATCATAAACTTGTCCTATTCCGCGAATGTTATTTTCATGCGGTGTTCAATATCGCTTTCCTCCTCACCATTTTATACTTTTATTTTCTTTCAATGTTCGCACTGTTATTGGTATAAACGTTTAACTTAATGCAAACAACATCTATCGATTTTCGCCTGTGCAAATCGATCTGGCATCATAAAAGACGTACTTTCTTGGTTACACACAGCTGAGCAGTAAGATGTAACCTAACCATAAACTCTGTTTATATTAAATAAAATTTAGAAGGGTGAAGAACTGGATTATCGGTTATTTAACAGAGCTTAATTTATGGAGCGTAATTTTGAAGAAATGCCAGTTCTACTATATATATATGTAAGATATTAAGAATTATTATCAGCGACTTGGTGTCTTACATGACTTTCGAAATTAACTGTAAAATGAGCAATTCAATTTAATATTAATTTTTAACAGAATACCAGTTTTTAAATAGTTACATAGTAGCCATCTTTTTCTCTCTCACTATGTCTTATTTCAGAGAAAGAAACAGAAACACCAACAACAGCAACAACAGAACGAGACCAAATGGAGTTATAAAATTATTCACCAGACAGAGACGACATCCCAGCCTTACTTCGTCATCAAATGATGTGCAAACACCTGCTACCGTGCTGTCATTGGCTGAAATAGAAAAAAGAAGTCATGGGAACCGCATAAACTCAAACGTGGCGCAAGAAGAGCCAATCAGGTGTTGGAAAAGGCGAGGGAAATTTCGAGACAAGACTCGATACCACATAGAAATAGTACCGAAAGTGGAGTTCATTCATCGTAACGCAGAGGGAAAATTTGTTCTGGATGAGAATAGCTTTGAAGCATACACTGATTATAGTTATATTGGAAGGTACAGCTCAGGGATATTTACTTACTATTCGCCCTCGGTAAAGAGGAGTGAACATGGTACGGTTATGGCTGTGAACGAAGTACCGATGAGTGTCCACTTGCAAAATATGCACCCATTTAGGAATGTGACTGAAGACATAGATACCATAGATACAAGGGCCAGAGCGGAGATACTAATGCAACCATGTCACCTTTACAACACTGGAACCAGTTACGAGTGCAAGCCAAAACAGCCAAGCCATGCTGCAACCAAACAGAATGCAGACCGTGTGTCTAGGCATGGGACAGGAGTGGCGCTGGGCAGTTCTGTGTTGTCGAGCAGTGCTGGCTCTGATAATCTGGCCTTTGCGCATGAGAACCACGCGAGTTTTACAGGTAATTACTGTGAAGAGGTTCTGAGCAGGGACAAGTTACGGAGGCGTGTTCATTGTGACGTCACTGACTTCTGTCCAATCAGCAGACAACCAGTCAGTGCTCAAAACAAGTCTGCAATTGGACAGTGCAAAAACACGAGTATCCACGGAAATGACGTGCTTACAGATTACGACGCGAAGGCCTCAGGCACTGGTGGGCCTGAAGCGTCAAGATCTGTCAACATATATACAAACAAGAAGAAATCAAATACCGTATATCAAATCACAGCCCTTCCGTCTAACATGGCGAGGGGAAAGCACCTGGATATCGAGGCACGCGTGCCTGGTTGTAACCGGAGCTGTTGTCTCCAAGATAGTGCACACTGTCTAGCCAGTAGGAACTGCGTGTGTAGATCCGTAGATCAAAAACTGAGCGCCAAGCGTTCGACTTATTTGTAAATTTACGCACCCGTGGAAATAGGCACGTGTGGTAGAAATGACGCAAGCTTTGTGTGAACGCTTGTGGTAATCTGCGCCGTTTTATTCATGCAATCTCTCCGTGTGACAAAAAAATATGGATTTATTTATTGGGGATTGTCGCAAGGGTCGAAATTTGCGAGTTGCTCAAGCAGAGTGTTGGTTTCGGGCACAGATCCTTGTCCGACATCTTGCCATTCAAACTCGGTAGAAATCTTTGGCCGGTTTAATTGAGAGGTACTCACCAAAATTTTTAATTCAAAAGAAATCGTTTTTTTTTTAATGGCAGTACATCATTGTGTTCACTTGCACAGCTTAGATCACGAAAAAATGTAACCGACATTCCCAGACGGGGATGAATGGCAGACGGAAGCAGACAAGCTAGTGTGTGAGGTGTGTCAGTTTTCGTTGTAATGATATTTCACTCTTGTCCCTATGACTCTTCGCCGCCCGACTGCCCCCCCCCCCCCCCCCCCGCCAAAGATTGTGTACTCTCCTCCACTCATCTAACTTACACTGTTGTCTTCCCCCGACCTCCAGCGACTAGGCCGGGCAAGTACTTGTATGAGCACCAAGGGAATCGGGAGTAGGACCTGATAACTTGGGCAAATAATGCCATTTCTCCGTATACATTTGTTCACAATGCTTTGCAATCAGGTTTTAAGGTCCATTTTTAGAGCGCTGTGTGCCTGTAATTATCTGGATGATGTGACAGAAATTGGTGAAATACGCTCCACTCTGTTCCCAATGAACAAGTGTGCGTTGGCAAATCTCGCAAAACAGCTTTTAGATATTTGTCAATGTTCGCTTGGGGACAGACGAAAATAGCACTGATTTGACACTTCTGATAGTCTTCTATACTTAAAAATTCAAAACAATCCATCCCCAAACAGTTAATATTGAACATAAGGCCAAAGAGTAACTTATTACCTTGAACATGGCCCAAATCAGGTTTCTACTCAGAACATAACCCCTCACCACCACCCCCTCCACCCCCCAGTAGGGAAAATTTGTATCTAATAGGAAAACGGAGCGATTTTTATAAGCACCACAGCCTGCCATTTCACATCAGAACCGCTGCTCCGGGACCGGCCGGGCTGCACATGCCTGGCAAACTACGACTGACTTGAGGCTTAGAAGTCCATATTATTATTGAGCTGTGGGTCATGTGTATGAATGTTAGTTTACGTTTCTTTTTAATATTAGCATCAAAATGGTGATAGCTATGCAGAGTGATTAAGATGAGGCAATGAATGATGTGAAGTAACAATAAAGTGTTTCTACTTGTTTATGCAGTTTGTTTTACTTGTGTTTCTCATTACATTAATTTTATAAAGGGAGTTCACGATAATTTGGCTAGCGACAATTGATTTAGCGATGACTTGTCTGGGGACAAGTGAGCTAGTTTTTAAATGGCGGAAATATTGGCCAAAAACCAAAGTTCTCACAGGGTTTTGGTGGAAACATTCTAAAATTTTGGTGGAAAGTAGGGTGCATAAGTATCCACCTGGTTATTGCTTTTTTTGGCTATTCGCCAAAAATTTGCGAAAATATTGGCGAAAAACCAATTTTATTGTCAAAATTTAACTACATCTAGGAAAGTAATTTTACTTCCTTGAAATAAATTTTAAGTGAGAGTAGCAAGCCATAGAATCAAACTGTTTTTTTTTTTTTTTTTTTTTTTTTTTGGGTTTTTCGTAGAATCTTAATTTTCTCCAGGAAAATAGTCTTACTGTTTTGAAATTTTAAGTGAGAGTAGCAAGTGTTACTACCTACTTGGCTATTACTTTTTATGGTGATTGGGCAAAAATTTACGAAAACCCCCCCAAAAAAATTCAGTAAAACCTTAAATAACTGCTGCAAAATAGTCTGAGTAACTTGAAAGTTGAAATAAAGGTAGCAGGCATTATTACATACCTCGCTGTTACTTTTTTCGTGACTGACAAAAAAAATTGGTGAAAATTTTGACGAAAACCCAAAACATTTCCAGTAAAATCTTAAATAACTCAAGGAAAATGGTATTACTGTGTTGAGATTATGAGTAAAGATAGCAAGTGTCACTATCTACCTGGCTGTTACTTTTTTGGTGATTGGGCAAATAATTTGGGAAAAGTTTGGCGAAAAACCCATCCATAAAATCAGTCAAATCTCAATGAACTCTGGGAAAATAGTCGTACCGTCGTGAAATTGCGAAAGTAGCAAGCGCTACTACCTACCTGGTTGTTACTTTTTGGTGATTGGCAAAAATTTGGCGAAAAACAAAAAATTTTCAGTAAAATCTGAAATAACTCAAGGAAATTAGTGTTGCTGTCCTAAAATTTTAGGTAAAGGTACCAAACCTTACCATATTGCTGGCAGTTTTTTTCGTGATTGACCATAAAACTTTCGGCGAAAAACCACATAATTTTCGGTAAAATCTTGACCTCCAGGAAAATGGTCATAAAGTTGAGGAATTTTAAGAAAAGGTAGCAAACCTTCCTACCTACCTGGCTGGTATAATTTTTTGTGATTAGCCAAAAATAAGCCAAAAACTTTTTAAAAATCCTTAAAATCTTAACTAACTCCAGGAAAATAGTCTTACTGTCTTGAAATATTAAGTAACGGTAGCAGGCAATTTTGCCTCTTTAGCTATTACTTGTTTTGGTGACTGACCAAAAAATCGACGTAAATTTTGACGAAAACCAACAAGTTTTAATTTAAATCTTAACGAACTCCAGGAAAATATATTCATTGCCTTTTAACTTTAGGTAACAGTAACACACATTACTACCTAAGTGGTTATTACTTTGTTTGGCAATTCACCAAAAGTGCGGGAAATATTATCCAAAAACCAAATTTCTGTAAAACGTATCTGCCAGGGTTTTCATGGAAATATTCTAAAATTTTGTTGGAAGGTAGGGTGCATAGGTGTCCACCTATCTGTTACTTGTCTTGGCAATTCGCCTAGAATTGGCGGAAATGTTGGCGAAAAACCAGTTTTCTGTAAAACTTATCTCCCATTGTTTTCATTGAAATATTCTACAATTTTGTTGGAAGGTAGAGTGCATAGGTGTCCACCTATCTGTTACTTGTTTTGGCGATTTGTGTGTGTCAGTCTGTTGTGAACAAAGTGTTGTGTGCAAGATATCTCGCGAACGAAACGTCGGATCGACCTCAAACTTTATCGATTTATTCCTTGGTAAGGTCGGACAGTTCTGTCAACTTTTGACGCATGTCACGTGATTAGGGCAGGCGTATTCGCGAGTAGAACGAACGAATGCGGCGTATGACGTCATCGCGTAAAATATGTATATATTTTGAACAAGATCTTGTGTGCAAAATATCTCGATAACGGAAAGTCCTATCGACTTCAAATTTTATATAAATATTCTTTGGGTCAGTCGGACGGTTCTGTCAACTTTTGACGAATGTCACGTGATTAAGGCAGGCGTATGACGTCATTACGTAAAAATCTTGTGTGCGAAGTTTCTCAGCAGCTGAACATCGGAGAAAGTTGAAACTTGGTGGGATTGTTGCTTGGTTGGTCCGAAAGACTCTGTAGATTTTTTCGCGAGTAGAACGAACGAATGCGGCGTATGACGTCATAACGTAAAATATGTATATATATTGAACAAGATCTTGTGTGCAAAATATCTCGATAACGGAAAGTCCTACCGACTTCAAATTTTATATGGATATTCCTTGGGTCAGTCGGACGGTTCTTTCAGCGTTTCACGCATGTCACGTGATAAGGGCAGGTGTATGATGTCATCACGTAAAAATCTTGTGTGCGAAATTTTTCAGTTGCTGAACATCGGAGAAAGTTGAAACTTGGTGGGATTGTTGCTTGGTTGGTCCGAAAGAATCTACAAATTTTTTTCGCGAGTAGAACGAACGAATGCGGCGTATGACGTTATCACGTAAAATATGTATATATTATAAACAAGGTCTTGTGTACAAAATATCTCGATAACAGAAAGTCCTATCGACTTAAAATTTTAAATAGATATTTCTTGGGTCAGTCGGACGGTTCTGTTAACTTTTTACGCATGTCACGTGATTAGGGCAGGTGTATGCGTTATTACGTAAAAATCATGTGTGCCAAATTTCTCAGCTGCTAAACATGGAAGAAAGCTGAAACTTGGTGGGATTATTGCTTGGTAGGTCCGAAAGAAACTTTTTTTTCGCGAGTAGAACGAACGAATGCGGCGTATGACGTCATCGCGTAAAATGTGTGTATTTTGAACCAGATATTGTATGCATAATATCTCATATCGACTTAAAATTTTATATGTATATTCCTTGGTTCAGTCAGACGACTGTTTCAACTTTTGACGGCTAAAAAATTATCTGTTGTTAAACAAAATATCTCGACATCGGAAAGTCGGATTGACATTAAATCTGGTGTAGTTATTCCTCGGATAAGTCGCACGGTTTTGTTAAACATTATTAAGCTCGTATAGGAAATCAAGAAAGGGACTAACGTCCATCCCCCCCCCCCCCGCCTCCCCATTTTTTGGCTGCTTTGATATCTAAGCAAAGGTGTTAACTACGCTGGGGATTTTAACGTTTTCCAGAAGATTCTCGAGTGTTCTTGCATTCTTTGGAAAGCTTCAAAACAGTAACAGCATTACTGTTGGTCCATTGCTATTTGTTATTGCCTAAAATTGAGTTTTTATGCGTTTCTCATCTACGGCTGTTACGTAACATGCCACTCAGTCAGGGGTCAGTGTCAGTTGTGGTGCATGATGGAGTCGTTATCTACGAGGTCTTGGAATGCTATTGTCGTATTTTAGGTCTAAGCAGGTCTAGCTATTGATTTTTTTTCGCCGCATACTTTATTGCCAAGGTGTTCTATATATAGGAGCTATTTTCTATCGATTAGCATTGTTTGCAGAAGCTTTTTTCGCTATTAAAGTGGTCATCTGATATCTTGTGTTATGAGGAGCAGCTCACCATTTCGGCACCGAAATGCCTCCCCCCTTCTTCCAGCGAGGTGCGTCATCTGATGCGCAGTTATGAAGAATGCCTTCCTAGTGCCATTTGGCCAATGGGAATGTGCGAAGACAAGGTAGTCTATCATGGCTATAACTACACTTAGGGTACAGACCGTTACCGTTGCCTTGTATAAAAGGGTTAGAATTGTGTTTATAGTCGGACCTACATTAAACAGCGGGGGTGGGGCGTGTGGAGGATGATGGTTAGCAAAAAAAATCCCGACTACCTTCAACACCTGGATAAAAAGATGTAAAGTAAGAACCGTTTGTCGTGACCCCTTCCAGATTCGGGTAAAAAGACGTACGGTAAAACCTGTCTGTCTTGACCAACTTCCAGACCCGGATAAAAATTAACTTACAGTAAAATTACTATGGTGACCAACTTCAGATCTGGATAAGAAGGACCTACAGTAAAACCCATTTTAGCGACCACCTTCCAGACTTGTATGAAAAAAGACATCCATTTATATCTGTCTTAGTGACCACCATCTGTTTGACTTGAGTTTTTTACAATGAATTAAGGTTATGTTTGTAGAAACGAATATTTTATTTCAGTAATTAAGAAAAGGAATTTTTTTTTTTGGAGGGGGGGGGGGCTCATGGGTTTAGTCGGGGAGACATTTGCGTTTTTTTTAACAAAAACAAGAAACTAAGTAGGTATCGATTGAAAGTGTATAATATAAGCCTGTACTCTTATGTTTTGTGTGCACTGGCCGCTCTAGTTGTTTTTTTTTTTTTTTTTGTTTTTTTTTTGTTTGTTTAATCTTAATTACCTCTAGGAAGATAATCTTAGGGATTGACCAAAAATTGGCGGAAATTTTGGCAAAAAGCTAAAAAAATTATCAGTAAAATCTTAAATAACTTTATTAAATAGCATTAAATAGCGTTATTGTCTTGAAATTGTAGCTTAAGATAACAAGTTTATTTTATACCTGGCTGTTAGATTTTTTTTGTGATTGGCCAATATATTGGCGGAAATTTTGGTGACAAACCAAATAATTTTCAAATAAATCTTGACGATCTCCATGAAAATAGCCTTAAAGTCTTGAAATTTTAAGAAAAGGTAGATGCCTTCCTACCTACCTGGCTGAAACACTTTTTGGTGATTGGCCAAACGGTGAAAAATCTGGCGAACCCCTTCCCAAAAAAATAGATCACTAAAATCTTAACGAACTCCAGGGAAATAGCCTAATTGCCTTGTTATTTTCTGTAACACTACCTAAGTAACTATTTTTATTTTGAATAATTAACCAAAAATTTGCGGAAATTTTGGCCAACAACCAATATTTTGTCAAACGTATCTCCTAGGGTTTCCATGGAAACATTCTACAAGTTTATTGGAGGTAGGGTGCATAGGTGTCCACGTATCTGTTACCTGTTCTGGTGATTCGCAAAAAATTGGCGGAAATATTAGCGAAAAAGCTAATTGTTTGTTGTTAAATCTTTAACTCTAGGAAGATAGTGTTACTGTCTTCAAGTTTTAGGTGAAGGTAGCAGGCGTTACTACCTAACCGATTATTACTTTTTAGTGATTGTCCAAAAATTTTAGGTTAAGGTGGCAGGCATTATTACCTTTCTGGCTTTTGCTTCTTTGTTGATTGTCCAAAATTTCTCGAAAATTTTAGCCAAACTCTAAGAAAATAGTTTCCCTGTCTTGTCTTGGAATTTTAAGTAAAAGGTGCACATATTAAAACCCAACTGACTATTACTTCTTTGGAAATTCGGCAAAAATTGTGGAAATGTTGGCCAAAAACCCATTGCATTTAAAACTTATCTTCTAGGGTTTTTATGGAAACATTCTAAACTTATGGATGACGCTGGGATGCACAAGTATCCACATGGTCAGTACTTGTTTTGGCAATTCGCCAAAAATTGGCGGAAATATTAACGAAAAGCCCATTTTTCTCAAAATATTAACGAACTCGAGGAAAATAATCTTACTGTCTTTAAATTTTAAGTAAAGGTAGCAAGCATTACCTATCTGGCCATTACTTTTTTTGCTGATTGGCCAAAAATTTTCGAAAAATTTGGCGAAAAAAGTCTTGACGAACTCCAGAAAAATACTCTTACTGTCTTGTAATTTCAAGTAACAGTAGCACACGTTACGACCTAACTGACTGTTATTTTTTGGCAATTCGCCACAAATTGGCTGAAATGTTGGTCAAAAACCCATTTTATTTAAAACATATCTCCTAGGGTTTTCATGGAAACGTTATAAAAATTTGGTGTAAGGTATGGTGCATAAGTGTTCGCCTGGCAACGGGGTGAGGAGTCTCTGGTTGAGAACTTCGGTTAAGAACTTCAGCCTGCTACCAAGCGTCGTTTATTGCTCTAAATTATGCCTCCCCGACTAAGTGGAGATATGTGTGTGTGTTTGTGTGTGTCAGTCTGTTGTATACAAAATGTTGTAGGATAAGTGGGACGGTTCTGTCAACTTTTCGCTATAATGGAAGGCGTACGACGCCATTACGTAAAAATCTTGTGTGCGAAATTTCTGAGCCGCTGAACATCGAAGAAAGGGCAAACTGGGTGGAATTGTTTTCTTGGTAGGTTGAAAAGCGGCTGTCAAATTTTGTCGCGAGTACGAGTGAATGCGACGTATGATGTCATCACGTAAAATATGTACATATTTTGAACACGATCTTGTTTGCAAGATATCTCGAGAACGAAATGTCGGATCAACTTCAAACTTGATCTGTTTATTCCTTGGATAAGTCGGGCGGTTCTGTCAACTTTTGACGCACGTTACTTTATTAGGGAAGGCGTATGACGTCATTACGTAAAAATCTTGTGTGCGAAATTTCTGAGCCGCTAAACATCGCAGAAAGTTCAAAATTAGTTGGATTGTTACTTTGTAGGTCCGAAAAATTCTGTCAGATTTTATCGGGAGTAAAAGGAGTGGGTGCGGCGTATTACGTCATAGCGTAAAATAGATATAAATTGTGAACAAAATCTTGTGTGAGAAATAACTCGCTATGGGGAAGTCATATCGACTTCAAATTTTGTGTGGGTTTTCCTTGGGTCAGTCGTACGGTTCTCTCAACATGGTGGGAATTTTGCTTGATATTTCCGAAAGATTCTGTCAAACGTACCCGGACGTCATTGGGTAAAAATATCTCGATGACGGAAAATCGGAACGACTTTGCGCTCCATCCCCTCCTCCCCGTCCTGCCTCTTTGCTTAATTAAGGACAGCTATTAACTACGCTTGGGATCTTAGCGTTTTTTCAGAAGATTCTCCTATGTTCCTGCATTCTTTAGACATATTTGAAAACATTAGCTACACAATTATTGATCATTCTTAGATTTCGTGTGATTGGCCTTTTTGTGCGTTACATCTATAGCACCCACAGCTATTAGCGTGTTTTCATTTGGCTGCCAAGTGTGTTCCATATATGTGAGTAATTACGTAACGGCTCGCAATGTATTTGCAGTACCTGGAACTAGCTTTCACTTTTAAAGTGGGTCATCTAATACATTATGCTATGACAAACAGCAAGCTAACACCAAAATGCCTTCCCCTACTTTCCCACCGAGGTGAGTCTTGTGTGGCACAGTTATGAAGGCTGTCTTTCTGGTGCTTTTTGGGCGATGGGAATGTACGAAGACAAGGTATAGACTACACTTAGTAGTTAACCACAGAACACTCTTCTTTTCATGTGTCTTCCAGAAATTCGTGTTTTTTATCAGTTAAAATACTGTACTTTAAACAGATTTTAAACAAAAAATAAATATAAAGGTATATTTCGACGCACATAACGGAACGGTGGCGGTATATTTCTATAAATACGTTTGTTGAAAATACAGTGTGTTGTCCTTTTTACGTGATATTATACTGTCAACAAACGACATTTATGAAAGGGCCAAGCAAGAGCTTAACAAAGCGTAGAAAGCTCGCAGTGCTGGCAGGGGGTGCAGGGCAAAACGTTACGGGATTTCTGCGCTGACGTTTTGCTTTGTATATCGCTGGGATGCGAGGCACTCATTAAATAAAACCTTCCGATTTTATTAAAATTAGAAGTGTAAGCGTCGCGTTTATGACTTAAGGAGTCACACAATTTGGGTTTTTGCAATCCAAAGCAAATATTAAACTTGTAAATGCAAAAAAAGTCAGAAGAATAAAAATAAAGGCATATCGGCTGATGAAAAAGTCCCAGTACCATACATAAAAGTGCATATCTTGAAAATGAATTTAAAACGAACGGTTATTTTGAAGTAAATTTAATCGAACCGATTATAAAAAGCAGCAGATATCCAGTTAAAAAATTGTGTTATTAGTAGGCTAAAAATTTCCGGTGTCTGTAGTTTTTTTGTCAGCAACAAATGTATAGTAAGGTCAGGTTCGCTCATAAGTAGTAACTTTTAGTCTTATCCTTCTATGAAAGAAACCAATGAATATCATTTTGGAAGATGAACATGTTATACATAATTAAGTATTATTTTTTAAATATTTTGATTGCTCATATTCTTGCCTAAAATTAAACGATAGCATCTAACCGCGCAGCGATCTCCCTCCATAAATTTTAAATTTTTTCAAAGAGTTTGTTTATTGTTTGAGCAAATCAAGATCAAATGTCCCCTAAGAGGAAGGCTAAAGATTTTTTGGCAAGCCTGACAATCACTCGAGACTCGCAAACAGATAGTCCGATGATTGTGATGGCGGTGATCCTTACCATTTGGGTCAACAGTTTCTTCCCCTGGTGACCCAGTTTCCCGATCCTTCTTTAGTCACATCGTATGAACACAAGCCATGCAAGCAATTGGCCTTAAATGCGATGATTCAAAAGTTGTTAGACATAAAAGGACATCAATGACATAATGCTGAAGGTTCTCGCAAAAATTTGGCACAAGAGACCGAAATATCTTGCTTGCGGGTCCGAATCTACCAGAACTGCCATGGTTTCCTTGGTTTGTGCAGTTACCGTGCATCAGAAGTCTGCAAACTCCCCTGGAGTATAGCAGTCTGTGGCAAACTCATTGTGAGTATTGACATCCAAATCATCGGTTGTTTCAGCTCAATCTTTGGTGCGTAAGTATTCTCTCATAAAGAATAAGAGTTTTTCTCAGAGGGTACTTCAGAGGATAGAGAGGATTACAAGAACTCCACAATAAAGTCTATTTGTCGCATTGGCGACTTTTCGACAAAGGCATCAATGCTATGGCGCCACGAC
Organism: Protula sp. h YS-2021; assembly: GCA_949752745.1. Classification (NCBI taxonomy): domain Eukaryota; kingdom Metazoa; phylum Annelida; class Polychaeta; order Sabellida; family Serpulidae; genus Protula; species Protula sp. h YS-2021. Next base: position 16,008,449 of record OX457029.1, on the reverse strand, counting down.
GGTGGCAGTTGCCGACTTCTTTGCTTACCTCCTTGAGGTCAGGAAGGTTTCAGTTGGGTCGATCATATCGGTTAGCTCTCACGTTTATTCTTAAGCGCTCGACTGGCTATTATTTGTCTGCATGTGGTGTGTTGTGGGGTTTGCTTAGGTAATTTGCGATGGAGCGCCCCTAGCCGACACAAGAGTGGCTTATTGGAATTTTTCCCTGGTTTTTAAATATCTTACTTCTCCACTATTTCATCACTGTCATTACCGACAGACTACTTACGATGAAGATGTTTTCCTCGTGGCGTTGGTTGCAGTAAACGACGAAGAGAAATAAACGCTTTGCAGCACTTAGTCAGTCAAGTCAATGGTTCATGGAAGGCGGTGATCCTAAAACCATTATCGCTGTTTCTTGACAAGACGCATAGTACGACCAAAGGTTTAGGTACATTTAGGCAAATTGTGATATTGGCCTTACCGGGTATGAAATCGCGTAGTAGTATCGACACCATGTAGCTAGTCCCGTCTCGCTACTATGCGCATATGTAAAAGGACAGGCACTCAACCTAGCACGTTACAGCGGCGTCTGTCATTCATGCATAGTATTACAGTAGACCTTGCTAAAACATCTCCATCTAACTACATAAAGAAGGTTATTCTGTTGTGAGTTGGCTATTGGTCCCTCCATACGTTTATCAGATATTATTTGTAAGAATATACAATCGATACTTTAACTAATTTACATATTCTTGGTCATTTGTTGCTGATTAGTCAACGGTTAATAATAGTCCTTCTTGCAGGACTTCTTAGCAAATCGGCAGAAAGAAGATTTTCAAGAAGTTGACCTAAAAAAAAAAGACTTTGTCTCTGCTGCTGAGCAGCTCGTCGCCGGGTCGAATTCAGTGCAGCTGTTCCCGTTACGTGACTGGCGTTGTGTCACAGTCATTATATTTTCGAAATTAATACTGAAGTATTTATTTTTTAATACTCAGTTTTATGAGTAAAATATTTTGCAGACGTTGAAGACATCACTCGAATTATACTTGCCCACCTTCCAATCAAATGGGAATAGTAGTTCTTCGATATGTTGAATATTGGTTAAGTCAGGTGACTGACACTTCACTGATACTGAGTGGCTCGTTGTTGGACAAAGCAAATTTAATAATATCCCCAAACTTTTATTAAGGATCGCGATAGCTAGTGTTGACACATTGGAAAACATAGAGTGATGGTTTGTACGTCTACAACATATTTTACTCAAACAAAATGAATATTACAAAATTAAATACTTTAGATGTGGTGCTTTAGCTGTCGCCGGTAAACAACGGTAAACTGATATTTTTACCCGTATCACCAACTTTTCATTATAGTTTAGTTTGGTACTAAGATATACTTACTAGAGTAAACTTCTTCCATTGAGAACCTAAACTTCACGTAAATATTTTCAAGTGCACTTTTTATATTACAAAGCGAGTGATGCATCCAACATAAGATAGAAAAAGTTCATTCCATAGGGTTCTAAAGACTTTCAGAAAATTTGAAAAGCAGGTTTTGCTTAAAATCTGGGTGGCAAAATATGGGTCATAAATGCAGGAGGAATGAACAGAACAGTCATTTGTGAGCTTATGACACGAGGAGTGCGGGTCACAAATATGTCTGCGGCACCCAGAGTAAGTGTCAAAGCGTCAGCATATATGCTGTGCGAAATTCTGTGAAAAGTCTCCACTTTCACTTCTTGGAGAAGCTATGCGGAAGTATATATAGTACTTTTAGGAGGAGGGGAAGGGGGGTGTCGGGGGTAGAAGTTACCTATCAAAAGATTTTCTTTGGTTTAATGTGTGGGTCCAGCAGATTCCATACAGTTCTGCATTATTTATTATGCGTTGCAGTTTTCTATCAACATGGTTTCGTAGCGTAGAGTATGCTTGGCAGAAAATTGGCGTCGGAGTAATGAATTCTCATTTAAAATAGTTTTTCATAAGAAATTGGAATTATTGTTATTAAACATATACTTGGTTCGGAACAGATAACCTTGCAACCTGCTTACTTCGCTCCCTTCCGCCCTTCTGCAAACAAAAACCCTCATCGTTATCAAGCGACAACAAAATTTGCTCAAGCTTTCGCAGTCCGAACAAACGACTGAAATAATAAAAAAGGAAACGCACATTGCATGTTTTATTTTAGGGGGTTTTCCAGAGTGATAGATGTATCCCTGCACATCCCCCTCTCCTAGAAGAGAGGAGTTGACTGTACGACAGGGAAAAGTAGCTATGGCATCAGATATACAGCATTATCAGTACTTGAAGCTCGCGTAATATGTGGCACTTTCCAATGAAAACTGAACTGCGAACGCGGCGCTGCAGTAACGACATTGCACTAGATGCAATAATTATTATTAATTTAAAGTAAGTTTAGAAGGTATGTTGTGTATGTTTTATTTGGGATAAAAAATACTGTGCTGTCTCCAAAATCTAGTTACTTCCAAATTTGTTCACTTCCAGGTGCAAGCATTCTATGGAATGGGTTAAACAACTTGCACCAAACTAAAAACCTGCACAAACTGGGTATAAAATACAAATTAAAATCAATTTTAAGAAATATGGATGACGAAACAATTCTGTGTAAGATATGGAAGTAAGATTTTCATCACCACAATGAATTAGAGCATTTCCAATGGCGAAAAGTATATAATTTATGAGAAAAAAGAGTTTGATTAGTTTCTCAATTTATGATAGCCAATTTAATTGCATAATTGCCGCTGCTATAAAACTTCTGACCTCTGGTGAGATTTCTCTGTTAGGTAAAAACACAGAGCGCAGTACGATTTCGCAGAATTTCCTAGTAGATATGCGGAGTGAAAATTGTTATACACAACAGCCCAAAAAATTTGTAGAGGTTGGCTGTTAAACAACAACGCTTCAATGCAGGTATCAGCAGCGTTTGTATTGACATTCTCAGAGGAGAACTCAGAATTCAATTTAGACATGTAGGAAAATGGCCGAGGAAAAGTCGAAAGAAGAAGAACGGATAAATCAATAACACTGAAGCAGACTTCGCAAGACAAATCGTAGTGTTTGCTTTTAGCTATTTGACAACTTTTCACAAAATCGCATGTTTTGTGTAGTTAAATCTGAATAAGCGAATTGAACGGTTCCAAGTGTCTTCTTTTCATACCGTGCGTTTACGTGGAGCTGAACCAGAACCGATGACATGCGCAGTGGCAGTTCTGGTTCTAGTTATGCCCTCCAGATAAATGGGTGGTTCTGAATCTAGTTATGCTAAAAACTTTAGGTGCACATCAATTGTAAACAAAGACGAATACACAGATATCATTTATAATACGTAAACAATTACTAATACTGAGTATAAAATACTTTTATATAAAGCATTTCACTCCAGGGTTCGTGCGCCTCCTGGAAAACCTGGAAATCTCCTGGAAATTGGAAATGGTAACAAAACCTCCTGGAAAACTCCTGGAATTCCATCAAGACTCCTGGAAAACTCCTGGAAATCGAAATCATAATATATATATATATATATATATATATATATATATTCATATGCATATCCAGATTTTGAAATAATTATATAAAAATAGGATGGTTTTTCTATTAGTCCTATTTATCAGAGTCTGGTAGATCGTAGACACTTTCATATGAACTTCTGGTAATAAAGATAAATATGGCCATGTCCGTTATGATCGTAACACATTTCAAGTTCGGATTTTTATCTTGAGTGCTCTGGGTTACAGGGTTATTTTCTTTATTTTGCGCATTTGGTTTCCTTTTTCGCACACTGAATACTTGACACCTAAACAAATACTTCAACTCTCTGTTACATAAAAAATATGGTATGACCCCTACCTTTAAAATCTCTTGCAATTTTGTTGATCTATATTTGAGTAATTTAAGAATAAGTAGAGGTATGCTCTAGTACATTTCATAAATGGCGTTTATGTAGAGTCTACGTGGCTAGATCTTTGTGAGGGCTGTGACTGTAAATGAACATGCTCCACACGCATTTAGAAAAGAATCATGTGCATGCCCTTATTAGCCCAGCTTACGTAAGCTGGGGTATTCCTATCGGTTTGCGGATGGCGTCCGTTAGTTAGTTAGTTGTTTATTTAGTAAGCTTTGTTTCAAAATGCATCTCCTCCTACAGTTTTGATCCGATGTCATTTATTTTTGATATGAGGCATCCCTAGGGGGTTATGCATGTGGCCTGTGCTTTTTAAGTTGATCAGACAATTTTTGGAATTTTGGTGAATTAAAAAAAAAAAGCATCTTCTGCTACAGTTTTGATCCGATATCATTTATTATGGGTTTGAGGCATGCTTAGGGGCTCTTGAATACGGCTTGTGCTTTTTGAGTCGATCATGGGATCAGGGGTTAACCAAGCTTGCGCACTGGTCCAAAATGTGAAATGTGCACCAGCGCAAGCTAAACCAACATGCGCACTGGTCTAAAATAAGAACTACGCATCAACGCAAATTAAATAAACCTGCGCACTGGTCCAAAATAAGCAACCCGCATCAACACAAGTTAAATGAACATGCGCACTGGTCTGAAATGCGAACCGGGCATTAGCGCAAGCTAAGGAAACATGCACATTGGCCCGAAATCCGAACCGCTCATCAACGGAAGTTGAATAAATATGCGCACTAGTCCGAAATGCGAACCGCGCATCAACGCAAGTTAAATAAAGATGTTGAATGGTCCTAAATAAGAACCGCACATCAATGCAAGCTGAATAACCATGTGCACTGATCCGAAATGCACGCTGGAATTGGTCTAATCGCTTTTCGTAAGCTGGGACTTTGTCCTTGGACACACTTGTTAATTATAGAATTCTATGATTGTTTAAAGGCAGTAGAGGAGCCAGTGTACTTGTTGGCTGTGTATTCTGTGGCAACGATTCAGCATGGGTATCAGCGACACCAAATAATCATGGCATAGAATGAGAATCTTTTTAAAGGCTGATCGATTTTTCGTCGATTTATCTTTTATTTCTAATCAAATGCACAAACCAAATTCATTCAAAAAAAAATGTCTAGAGTAAAGTTTTTAAGGTTCTGTCGCCGCAAGGCTCAATGAATCAATTCTTGAGTTATTTAGCAAAAGGTCGCATTCAAGATAAAAATTCCAGAATTTAGGTCGTTCACATATTACTTACACAAGCGGTAGGACTTGGATAAAAGGCCTTGCAGAGTCAGTGTGTCCAGTGGGACTCGGTCTACCCAAACGCATGCGCACGCATATTTAGGCCTATAATTTAGCTTTTTCAAACACAGTTTTTATAGCCTCTGCTCAAGCGCGCATAGGGATGGAGAAATCTATCATTGCATATTGTGTTTTGCGTATTGGGAGGGATAAAAATCCTTAATTTTATTTTCGTATGTTAATGTGTGAACGGATAAAGATTAAATAAAATGGGTGGAGGGGACGGCGGAGGGCAGTGTGGGAGGCCATTAAAAAAGCGTTTGTTTTCTTTCTTTCTCACTAAAAAATCTGGAAAAGTTTTGAAATCCCCTGGAAAACTCCTGGAAATTGGGTCTAAAATCTCCTGGAAACTCCTGGAATTTGCTTAAGAAAATTCCGCACGAACCCTGGTCACTCGTTGATTAGTAAAATATATATCTTTGAAGTCTTTCAGTCAAAACAGCAGTCGAAACATTGATGCTTCTGCCAAATATAAAACCACATTCTTTAAGAGTTTATTGTCTTTTTGTTCAATTTATCATATTTTACAATACAAATTATCATATATTACCACTTTTTATGAGAAAGTTACTGACTTAAAATTTTAAAATGTTGTTAATAGTCTATTCAAAAAGGTCAAGGGCGTACTTGAAGTGTGGCTCGGGTACGATTTTCTTCACGAGAACCGGTTACAGTTGGCCAGATAAACGGCAGTTCTAGACCCAGTTATGCGGTTCTGGAACCAGTTATTGCCCACGTAAACACACGAATAAATTCCCGATTTGGCAAATGATTAACCGTGCATTTACGTGGGCAATAACTGTTCCCAGAACGCATAACAGGGTCTAGAACTGCCGTTTATCTGGTCAACTGTAACAGGTTCTCGTGAAGAAAACCGTACCCGAGTCCGGCGAATGCAGGGCAGTACATCGGCAAACTGCGGTTCAAATATTCTTTAACAGAATATCAGGGTATTATAAATTAACAATAATAAAGTAAATTTTCTTTTTAAAAACGGTTTTTGTCTGCAACAATACAAGCAAACTGATCCCTTTTATAGTCTGAAGATGAGCGAGCTGCTGAACAAGAAGTGGAAGTGCGAGTATTGCACGTATGAGAACTGGGCCGCGTCCAAAAGGTGCACTGTATGTCGAGCGCTGAGGACCCTGCAGTTTATCTCTGATGAAGTGCCGTCAACCGAACAGGATATCTATAAAATTGCACCGTTAATCTGCGCACCGCATGGTTCCCCTGCAAGCGCGGGCTCATCGCCTAGTCAGCCGTCCTCCCCCGAGCCAGCGTTCAGTAAGTGGCCATGCCAGGCCTGCACTTATCTCAACTGGCCCAAGGCCACCAAGTGTACCCAGTGTTTAACGCCAAGACCTAAAGCCGTCCCTGTATTAACAAAAAATCTAAACCAGCCGCTGAGTATAAATGTGCAGGGCGCATCAGCAAATGTAGATTCTAGAAATAATTCCCCGAGAAATTCTCCGAAGATCTCGCCGACCTCGCCCGAAGAAGCTAAAGCATTGAACAATGACAAAAACAGAGCGATTGCAGCGTCAGTTTCGAACCCCACAATTTCGAAAAATATGAAATGGTGCTGCAAAGCATGCACCTACGAAAATTGGCCTAGATCTATGAAATGCGTGTTGTGCGGTGTCCCCAAAGGCAAACAATATATAGAAGCTGTGACGAACGATCCTATAAGCTGCTCCGTGTCTCCGCGCATAGACAGTAGCAACAAATCAAAACGGAAGTCACCGCCAGCGTCACGGCCATCCTCGGCCCGCAACACGGAGAGTAATGACATCATGCTGCTAGGTGGCGCCACCGCCTCGCCGTCGCAGAGTACCGCGTCGGAGAAGCAGGACAAGAACAAGACTGAGGATAATCGCACTTTGCGCACTGTGCGCACGCGAGTGCGCGACTCGGAGTGGCTGTGGCTGAACGCGTGCAAAGGCGTCGTGCAGGGAGATGTGCACGCGGTAGACGCGTATTTAGCCGCCAGCGGGGACGTGTCCCGGCAGCTGACCGCAGACGAGTGCCGCGTGTTGAACCGTCCAAGCGCTTTTGAAAAAGGATACACTCTTGTCCATCTGGCCATACGCTTTCAGCGTGAGGACATTTTAACTGCGCTGCTCACGGCTGCCGATGTCGTTAAGAAGGCGAAGAAAAGAATGCCGTGCCATGTCGCTCCGGATATCGCCAGTGAGATCCTCAGAAACGTCTCCGCTTCTATCCGCCAGAGAAAAGGAGACTTTCCGTGTTATTTCCTCACCGATGTCGCGACGTTTGCGCTGCCAGCGGGTATGTATAGTGATCTCAACAACAGGCTTTGGCATATGCTAAAACATACATGTTTATCGGTGCATTAAAACTGTTTTTAGCACATGTGGCCATTGGTCACATGTAGCTATACCCATCGTGCGGGAGCCTCTGTCGTGCGTCCGTCCTTCAAAAAACTTCACACAAAGTTGCGCCCGAGTGATATGTGTGGCCTTCATGATTTTTGTGATTATTTTTACCCAAAAATTTGAAATTGTCTTATGTATAAGTAAATTTGAAACTTATTTTATGTTATCTCGTACAGTTTTGACAGAATCAACTTAAAATGCTACAGCCAGCTTTTCCCTGATAATTAACGAAGCTATTAAATGTTTGTTATGACGGGAAAAACTGTCAATCCGTCCGTCTGTAAACTTTTATTGTTTTGCTACTTCTGTTGCAGTCTCCTTCGGACCGCAGTAAAATATTGTGAAAATATGGCCCACTTAGCGGAGAAAACGCCCATATTTTCATTTTCGCAATAATTATTGTCCAGTAATTTGTTCATGTGAATATCATTTCGCTGTAGAAATTCTTTTAAAACGTTAACTGGGGTGTTCGCCTTCTCATCAAACCTTCGATTAGTGCCGCAAAATATACCTTCGCTTTGTCTTCGACTACGACTTATACGTGAATGACAAGCTTTTTTGAAAGTTTTTACTTGCGTCATTTGTCGTTTTATCAAACAGAATTTGCAGTGAACTATATCCGTTACGATGTGTGAGCTATACCAGTATGTAGTCGAGGGCATTCATTTTCTTTCTGTAGTGCTGCAATATTTGGAAACCGATGTGGTGGAAGATTTTTCTGTATCAGGAAGTACACAATTTTCATTTGAGCGTCAAAGAAGATTTTTCTGTACCAGGAAGTACAGTTTTCATTTGAGCGTCAAGCTGTCCGATGATTTCTGTTCTTGAACTTTCGTTGCCTTCTTCAAAGCTTCCCTCCGTCTCAGTATCTCAACAGCCCTGTGAGCAAAAACGACATAAACATTCTATATATATATATATTATATATATATATTGTTTATTTCAATATTTGTATATTTGCTGCCATTTATTTGTAATTGTATGTATTTTTTTTTAACTTAAAAAAAAAACAGACAAGGCCTGTGCAAAATTTTATAACTAGTTTTCTTGACTCGCGATATTGCTGTATGAACACATATACCACTTTATTATCCGCCGGGGAACGGATGTCGCTGTATGAAGTCACATATACTACTTCATTCACATGAAAATGTATTGCACATTTTAGTAACTTTTGTAATAGTGCACGTAGTTCTATACCATATATGTTGTGGAAGACTTGTATGTTTCTTTTTTTGCTGACAGTTGAAAATCTGAACATCCTTTCGTAGAAGCGTTTGACTGTCCGGATTTCGTAAAAGCGTTTGACTGTCCGGATTTCGTAAAAGCGTTTGATTGTCTGGATTTCATACATACAGTGCATGCCATTTTATCTGTGTCTGTGCCATAAACTAACCCATCTTTCTTCTGTTTCATTTCATGCCATTGCTATTAAATGTCTAGTTTTTTTGTTTCTTATTTGAAGGACCTTCACTTCCCGAGGCCCTTTTTAGACCAGCCGAGTTCGTAGGGCTGGTCTTATCACATCAGTAGAAGGGTATCCATCAACTGTATGTACAGTATGTACGCGTGTACGTATGTAAAAATTTACTTAAAATGTTTCTTCTGTCATAATTTTGACCGGAATCCTTTCAAATCCTCTCTTGAAAGATTTTTTTGGCAATACGTCCAAAATTGGCTAAATGGGGGCCATTTAGCTTCTTTTTTTTTTTTTTGGTTGCGAATCTTCAAAATGCTTCTCCCAATTTTGATTGCATTGTCTTAAAAATCTGGATAAATGTTTGCTAGGAATTGAGGAAGAAAATGCTTCTTCTATCACAATTTTGATCGAACTGTCTTCAATTTTTACATAAATATTCACTAGTCTTTCATCTCATGAAAGTTACTTTTTGGCGAGCCAACAAAAATTAGCGAAGGTGGGGGGGGGGGGGGGGGCATTTTTCGGTGGCCAATTTTCAAAGAGCTTTTTCTTCCTCAATTTGGATCGGGTTGCCTTCAAATGTTTCATAATGTTCTCCGGGTGGTCCTCTCTTGAAAAGGGCACTTTTGAGCGATCGGCCAAAAATTTGCCAAATGGAGGGGGGGGGGGGGGGGTAGCATTTATACGTTTTTGGTTGCCAGTTTTCAAAATGCTTCTTCTTCCATAATTTTGATCGGATTACCTTCCAGTTTTGCATCGGCCGTCCTCTTTTGAAAAAGTCTTTCACAGTTTTGACCGAATTGCTTTAAAATTTTATGGGAATTTTCAACAACAGGGTTTTTGACTACTGGTACCAGTTTTTGGCGACCATACGTTCCTATTGATACGTGATTCACAACATCTCGGCTGGTCACAATGTCCCTGTACATTCTTGTTATTTCTTCAATTCATTTCCTTCGTCAAATTTAACTAACAAATTCCTTTACATTTGATTGACACCCAGCATGCTTTATTAACAATAAACTGTATTGCAGTTTTACTTTCGTTTTTAATGACCACTTTCCCGGAAATTCATTGTAAGTGAAACCGCAGCCGTGGTTGCAAAATATAAACCCAATACAGGGTTCGGACTTAAGCCCTTTGACATGGTGGCGAAAATCGCCACCAACTTCTTGTTCTGGTGGCGAAATTGAGTTAACCCGTGTCCCAAGTGACCAACTGGCAACAACATGAAAACAACAAGTCAAATAAGCGCTCCACTGTTTATTATCAATAAACCGGTATTAATCTAATCCACTTGACAGGCCGCCGCCCATTTGCCAATTAATAATGTTATTTATGAAAAGAAAATTGTTTAAATTTGTGAACTATGTTTTCCTCAGATTTGCTGGTGGCAAAATTCCGCCACCAAGATTTTTTTCTGGTTGCGAAATGTCAAAACTTAGTAGCAAATCGCCACCGCGCCACCGCTAATTTCGAACCCTGTAATAATTTTATAAGAAAAAAGCACTGAAAAATTTTTCGTCCCGTGTTATCGCAAACACTGCGGTCACGACTTGACTTTAAAATATCAATGTTATATTTTCATGGTAGACTGGCTAAAGCCGGTTGGAATAAATAATAAGACCTAGTTCAGTTATGCTTTTTCACTGTGCTTTTCCACAATATCGCGGTGTGGATAGTACGCCACAAACAAAATGAAAGTGGCTAAGGCACTTGCGTCTTATTCAGCATGATGTCGTTGGCGGAATGAAGACAAGCTAGAATTTGCAGTCCAGAATGAAATTGATGTTGAGAATACGTAAAATATTTAATGATAGAATCATAATTTCCACCAACTGTCCACCAGTTAATAATAATCTTTAAAATGAAAATTGGAGAAAAATGATGGTGGGGAGGGAGGGGGGAGGTCACATTTTAATGATAAATTACAAATACTGAATGAAATGGTATGAATCGACTGTCAAGTTTATGCACTGCGTTCAATAATAAATGTTGAAATTTAGCCCTTTAGTTGTACTTTTAAAACTACCATCTAATTCTACAGTTCCAGCGACAATAAGAGAAATATTGCCTTGCTCTTTCTACTTTATCATTTCAGCGGAATTGTCAAATTTTCGAGCTATAAAACAAAGCCGCTGAAAATTCCAGCGGTTTTACAAAGCCGCTAAGTGAACCAGCGACTTTACAAAGCCGCTGAAAATTTCAGCGGCTTTGGAATAAACACTAGAACGAAACTAGTGTTGAGAATACGTAAAATATTTAATGATAGAGTCATAATTTTCACCAACTGTCCACCATGTTTTGACAGAATCGCAGTGCCAGTTGGTGTTGTGTGACTCTGACGCCACCTGGACACCATCATCTGCCAGTTTCCGTATCCTCTGTTGGAAATCACAGAATTTCACTGTCCCATTGTGTGTATGTACTGCCGCATTCTAGACTGTAATCAGTTATTTATTGGTAACAGAGAAAATTTATAAATTCACCAACTACTTAAGAATGTTTGCTTCCATTTTAATGCAGATATTGAAGATTTTCCTGTGCCTGTTAAGAAGCAGATGTTCTCAGAACTTCTAGACCAGAACGTCCAGAAGGGTTTGTAGCTTTTTCAGAACGACGTGTTTGTAGATGTTTAATTGGTTGAGCGGTCGCTACAGCATGTTTTTGGTTGCCACTAATTTATAACAAGGCTTATCTTCATTTTGTATCTTTATTAAAACTTTAAGCCATTTCCAGGAAGCAGTTTTGAATGAACAGCAGATTTTGCGTTCTTCCAGAACTGGAGGACGAAGAGCCGGTCATCAACTGGAGCGTGGAACTGACGGAGCGCCTCAACAGCCGTCTATACGCGCTGTGGAATCGCACGGCCGGCGACTGCCTGCTCGACTCCGTCCTCCAGGCCTCCTTCGGCATCTTTGATCGCGATAACACGCTGCGCCGGGCGCTGGCAGACAGTCTCGTAGATGGCGCCACCATGTAAAATTTCACCTATTTTTTTTGTTTAGAAGTTGACACACACCTAAGTGGTTTGAATTTGACAGTGCCCAGTGTGCGGTGCTTAATGTATATAATTGACTCAGGCTCAGTAAGAGTATGGTAAACATAAGAAAACCTTTCAAGTTAAGGCCCGAGAATGAACCTGCTTTCTTGTTTATAACTCGTTCCTTGAATGTGACGACATATCAGTCCAGGAAAACATGTTGATGTGGTGGTCTTTGATGTTTGCGTTGTGCCGCCTGGAGCAGGTTTTACCCGCGCTGGAAGGAGTGTGAGGTTCGGCAGGCCGAGGCGATGCACTTCTCGCTGGACGAGAACCAGTGGCAGCAGGACTGGACAATACTCCTCACCTTGGCTGGTCAGCCAGGTACGCCCCGCTCTCTCTACCTCTTCTTCCTCCATCTATTGAACAATGTCAAACTGCCTGAGAAAGCTGAACAGACTCCTACAGGAAGTCGCTCCTCTGTGTCACTTGGTGTTTACTTTCGTCTAATGCATGCTGAAGCAGCGATCGCCCTCAGCTTCGAAAGCGGAGCCCATGGACGGGTCAAATGCGAGTCTGGTGACATTGTTTGATTCGTTTTGCACATTATTCTTGCGTCCCAGATTCCATCCTGAGTACGCAACACAAGTCTTCTATTTTATGCTGATAAGTAACTGGTAAATCACTGTCCGACAGATTTCTTGACTGATAAGTGACGTTTTTTGATGTCATTCAGGCTGGTCTTGTGACGTGTTTTTTTATGTCATTCAGGTTCTTCTTTGGAACAAGTTCATATATTTGCCTTAGCACACATACTCAGAAGACCAGTTATCGTTTATGGGATCAAATTCGTGAAAAGCTTTCGAGGAGAGAATCTCGGCTTTGCTAGATTTCAGGGTATAGTTTTATTTGTAAATTTTCCCTCCCCCATATTTTTTGTCTTGAATTGAAAGTAAAAGTAAAACATGTAATTTTAGGTAATTTTAATGGGGACTGGACATCTCGGCACCTGTCAAACTCGGCACCTACAAAGTCGGCACCTCATTTTCAAACTCGGCACTTTTTGGACAACTCGGCACCTAATTTTTTTTTTAATTTTTATAGTCTTAATGCTTCAACAACAGTTAATTTTTTATTAAAGTGGCTCATTTTTATACTTTTCTTTTTAGATTTATCCCTTATGGCTTGAACAAAGTGTTTCATCTCACAATCCCAGAGCACTCTGGACACCACAATTCATTGCAATCACCATGAAAAGGGGCCTTTTGTGTGTTTATTTATTATTATTATTATTATTATTTATGTATTTATTAATGTTTTGCTCCCTCAAAGAGCCTTTCATTTGACATCACTGTGTGTACTCAACTGTATAATTGTACCATGACACCAAAATGTAAAAGTTACCTCTGTTTGCCTGGTGGAATTCCTGCGTTTTGTTTATTTCCTGCTCTTTGTTTATGATCCGTTTCCTTTTTGATTTAATTTGTGGGGTGATTTTATTTCAATTTTATATTCAATCTTCGAGAGAGATCAGAACGAGGTGACTGTTGAGTTAGGCGCCTCCTTGGGCAAATAAAATTAAAGCAACCACGCAATTCGCATAGGCATTGTTTCATAATTGCTATTAAAGTAATACAGTGCTCCCTGCTTCCGCTCTGTGGTACTAATTGCAATTTATGATACTCCGAAAAATTGATCACAACAACTGCAATTAGCAAGTGCAATCCAACCTATGGTTGCAAAATAACAGGGAACAAAACAATAATAAATACATAAGAGGTTTCAGAGTACCCTGACATGAAAGGCTCTTTGCTCTAGCGATTGAAGTTAATTGTGGTGTCCAGAGTTCTCAGCAATAGTGAGTGATGTCAAATGAAAGGCTCTTTGAGCGCAAAATCACAGGGAACAAAATAATCATAAATACATAAAAGGTTTCAGAGTACACAAACGGCCCCTTTTCATGGTGATTGCAATGAATTGTGGTGTCCAGAGTGCTCTGGAATTGTGAGATGAAACACTTAAGGAATAAACTCAAGCCATAAGGAATAAATCTAAAAAGAAAAAGTATAAAAATGAGCCACTTTAATAAAAAATAAACTGTTGTTGAAGCATTAAGCCTGTAAAAATAAAAAAAAATTAAAAATAATAAAAAAAAACAAAAGTGCCGAGTCTGAAAATGAGGTGCCGAGTTGTCCAAAATTTTAGGTGCCGAGTTATCCAAAAAGTGCCGACTTTGTAGGTGCCGAGTTTGACAGGTGCCGAGTTGTCCAGAGACCATTTTAATTATGCAAAAGTTAAGTTCACAACGCTGACGTAAAATACATGTAATTTTAGGCAATTTTAATTATGCAAAAGCTAAGTTCACAACGCTGACGCCTTAAAAATACCTCAGTGTATTATAAAATGAAAAATAAACCCGTGTGCTGTAAAAACAAAAAGAAGTAACACGATGTTTTGGTGAAAATAGCGTGTAGTTTGTTAGACAAAGGCGACGAGGGGGATGCCTGGGGGCAAAGGGTCTTGCTTCAGCCATGAAGGTCTTTTTCCGGACTAGCCCTAAATCACACGCTTATCTGTATGTTATTTCTCACGTAAAAGGAGTGTATCTGCCGCTGCTGTGGGAGCAGAGCTTCTGCTTCAAGACGCCCATCTCGCTGGGCTACACGCGCGGTCACTTCTCCGCCCTCGTGCCCATGGAGGTGGACGTGGGTGGGTGTATGGGGGCCGGTGCGCACCTAGATGGCGCGGACGACGAGCAGATTGCCTACCTGCCACTCACGGACTGCGAGGGCAAGCTACTGCCCATCCACTTCCTGCCGCCCGGAGAGGTAAGCCCGTCAAAAAACACCCTTACAACAATACAACAGAAAATGGCAGATTCAAGAGCGTTCGAAAGAAAATGTCTGTCAGATGGCTGGCACAAATGTTAGCAGTTTTAATGATCAAAACTTAACAATTAAATCAAATAAATGAAATATGATCAATGAGTAAAAAAAAAATGAGGTAGCAAGTGTCCCCCCCCCCCCCCATCGCTTTTGAGATATCCCTTACGGAGGGATATAGTTATGAGCTGGTCCCTGCGTCCGTCCGTCTGTCTATCCACAAAAAGTACTAAGTTTTGTCCGGCCGACTTTTCATAGAAGGAATTGTCGTAGGAATCTGAAACCTTGCGTGGTGAAAATATATATATTGAAGATGTGCGACGTGGCATTATTGTCAAAATCAGCGGAAAATTGACGTCATGGGAAATTGTCAAGTATGGTGAATTTTTGGCTTGAACTTAGCCGTGAGAGGATGTTTTTGTCGGACCGACTTCTCATAGAAGGGATTGTCGTAGGAACGTGAAACCTTGCGGCGTGACTTGACCTCATTTTACTTTTACTGCTTCACGGGGGATCCTGGCTTACTGAGGTTCTAGTTTACCCAAATATACACTAACAAACACTGACTTATTGTGTACGTGTGTTTCTCAGTTGGGCAGAGAGGAGACGATCCTGCGGGACTGGCTCGAGTGCTGCGTGACGGACGGCGGTCTGTTGGTCGCCCAGCAGAAGATCCCACAACGCCCCCTCCTCGTCAAGCAGATGATGGACGAGTGGCTCGAAAGGTGGGTGGGGTGGAGCAGGGCAGGTGGTTGGGGAGGGGCGTGCTGCATGACGGGCGGCGGTCTGTTGGTCGCCCAACAGAACATCCCACAGCGTACCCTCCTCGTCAAGCAGATGGACGAGGGTGAGACTGCAGGTTTGATTAATGCTGACAGTGATGGAGCACCGTCGTGCATATTTGCCGTGTGCTTCGTGGAGAAATGACGAAATGGGCTGAGTAAACACCTAAAATCATAGAAGTATATGTGGCAGCATCGAACAGATTTTTTGAAAAATGATGCGAATTAAAATACTGATTTTTGTCAGTTTGTTTTCAAATTAACCCTGTTAACACTCGTGCCGAAAAACTTGCTGTTAATTATGTACCGCGGAAGAAAAGTAGTTACAACCAAGCAAATGTTTGGCCAAAAAACAAGGCGTTATGTTGTGAGAGTATGAATATACGATTTAATTATGCAAAGGTAGTTCTCGGGCTATGAGGTCATTAACGATCGCCATATTGTATGTTTTCAGTGTGGCCGCTGCATATTGTCAGCTATCTTGTATTTGACATGACGGTGTTATGAGTCAACTACGGCCATCTTGTACACCGTAATATCAAGTACAAAATGGCTGGCAATATGGCAGCGGCCACACAGCCTCTGCAACTGCTAAAGGAATCATAGGCGTAGTTTGCCAAAATGTAAGTATTTTCTTAAGTTCGAGTAAAGATGCAACATGTTTGCTTAGGTCGAAGATCACAGTACCATTGTCCACAATATTAAATGTTTATTTTCCGATATTTAACAATAATCCTCTTTCATCGCCCCGTGAACTTCGATCGACCATGGCCTATTACAATACTAATACTGTGAGGGCGTTTTCGTTATAGTTATACAACAAACTTGACACCTAAACAGCCACTGTTCTAGTTATTTTACTCACATTGTTGCCAGCGTAGTTCATTTTTGATCCAATTGATTGTTTCAGGTACAGGCGATTCTCGCACATGGTGCAAGCCAAAACACAGCAGCAGCAGCAGCAGGGTCGCTCGGACCACGCCTCGAGCGACGAGGAAACCGATGACGAATAACCTCCCCGTCCCGCCGCCCCCACGCCTTCCGCCCATGTGTTTGTTCCCGTGACGTTGCCATCTGCCTATCCTCGTGCTGTATAACACTGCTTTGGTGCTTGTTTGTGGGGAGGAAAGCGACCGACAGAGACCAGTCACCGGGATAGACATCAGTGCACGTCGTTCATACATATTCAGCATATCCCTTAAGAGTGGAGAAAATTGACCTGGGACTTAGCTTTGGTTTCTCTGACACGTCTGATGTTGGACGTGTGGAGCAGGCACGCAGTATTTGAGTTCCGTGTGTGTGGGCTGTGTGGAGCGAGCACACAGTATTTGAGTTGTGTGTGTGGAGCGAGCACACAGTATTTGAGTTCTGTGTGTGTGGACGTGCAGAGCTAGCACATAGTATTTGAGTTCTGTATGTGTGGATCGAGTACACAGTATTTGAGTTCTATGTGTATGTGAAGAAGAGGCCAAGCCGGCGACGGAATCTCGTACTCTGTCCAACATGTCATTGTCATTTATCTGTGTGTTATAGAAATGATGGGCAGTTGTTTGGTAACATATCCTTCCATGTCCTGCTGTCACGTGTACTTTCCATTATCCACTGCCGTGTTTTTTACATCACAGCACAAACAGTTTTAGCGAATAGATGTGGCTTGTGGAAGATTGCAACTAATCACTTCCCTGTTAACTCTTCCTGGTATATGGTGTAAAAAGCGCCTTCGGGGGTGCAACAATCTGGTGATTGCAGTGAAATCGATGACAATATTAGCTGTTGTGCGCTTTTGTTGTTTAAAAAAAAAATTAAAAAAATGACCGCAGGCTAGCACATAAGTGGCTGATTACTGAGCCTTAGTCAGGGTGAGGTTGTTCTGAAGTGGTGTGTTGTTAAGTGATGTGTTGTTAATTGGTGTGTTGTTAAGTGATATGTTGTTAAGTGATGTGTTGTCGCTTCCTAGACAATTCGGCCACAAAACAAATTAGGCCACTAGACGAGACAATTAGGACTTGAGACGATTAGGCCAAAGACGTTTAGGACCAGGTCAATTGGGCCACGGTTTCCAATTTTATAACTTTTTTTTTTTAATCTTTAGACTTTTAGTACGTCGTGGTCTTCATTTTATAATAGATTTTTCATATTTTTTTTGCACTTTTCTCGAATAAAAAAAAAACGTTTGATAAACCCGAAAGTACGTTGAAAATTTATTTTATTGAAATGCCAATGTTTTGGTGATTTTACACACCACAATCTGAACATGATGCATAAACATTTATAATCTAACAATTAATTGACAGATTGAGCACACATTTTCAAACTTTATCATCTGTGTACATGAAACGTCTTCGTATCTCATTTAATACATGTTATTTTCTAAGTCAAAATAAACCCAATTAAACACAATTTTGCATAAGCCCAGAGAGGAGTTCAATGATCTTTTCATTGCTAGCAATTGCAATCAATCGAATCTTTGCTTAGAAGTGTGAAGAACGCTTCTGACGTTTTTATGTGAGTAAAAACCTTTGCCTTAAAAAAATAATAAATCGGTGCTGAAGAAAGAATCACCCGAATACGGTGTGTACATCCCTCCAGAATACAAATTAATTGAATATCGTGAGTAAAATTTCGAGACCTAATTATCCAATTTGTAGGCCTAATTGTCTCTGTTTCTGCTGTGGCCTAATCGTCTTTGAGGCCTAATGTGTTTTGTGGCCTAATCGTCCAGGTACCGTGTTGTCATCGTGATCACGAGGTGTTCGGTTGTGAGGTGTGGCATAAACAGGCGCAGGGCTTGGTGTTAGATCGCTGCTCATTAGAAGGCCTGCAGGCGTCTCGCACCACCGACACGCCACTCAATCAATCCAGCTCTCGCATGTCACGGTTTTCCACAGTTTTTGAACCCGGTGGTATGGGGTTGTTTTTGGTGCGTGTGTTTTTCTGTTTGAGACAGTGCACAACATTCCTCAGTTTTCTCAAGTCTTATGTGATGTGCTTGTTTTGTTGACCTGTGTTATCATTAGTTAATGTATTATTTAGTCAGGAATCTGCTATTTATTAGTTGTGCATTTTTTGCATGTCAACTTCGTTATTGAAAGATGATTTGTTTGTTATGTATGTTACTGAGAAAACAGGTAGAGTGTTGTCAGATAATTCACCTGGTATATTTTCCCCACAACCAACTTGTTATCCTCAAAGCCGCCATGTTATCCTCATAGCCTGTGTTTTCCTCACAGCCGGTGTGTTATCCTTACAGCCGTAATGTTTTTCTCACAGCCGGTGTGTTATCCTTACAGCCGGTATGCGATTCTCACAGCCGACATGTTATCCTCACAGCCGGTGTGTTATCCTCACAGCCGGTGTGTTATCCTCACAGCCGGTGTTTTATCCTCACAGCCGGTGTGTTATCCTCACAGCCGTTGTGTTATCCTCACAGCCGTAATGTTTTTCTCACCTGCTAATCAGCTTCCTGAACACCGAGCAGGCTAAATGTTGAGGGTATTTTCTATAAGAGCGTGTGGTTTAAGATTTATGCTTTCATTTGTCATTGGCATCTTGTGGGCAAGGAATATACTGAAGGAAAACGGGGATCCTTGAGTCGTAGCCAGAGTGCTCCGGTGAACGGAGTGACGTTGTATGTGTATATAGTTATCATGCGTAGACACATCATTATGTGAAATACTGTGAATATATTGCCTGTGGACACGTGACGGCTGTGATTGTCCGGGATTTGATGGCGTTCCAGACACGTCACGGCTGTGATTGTCCGGGATTTGATGGCGCTCCAGACACGTCACGTCTGTGATTGTCCGGGATTTGATGGCGCTCCAGACACGTCACGGCTGTGATTGTCTGGGATTTGATGGCGCTCCAGACACGTCACGTCTGTGATTGTCCGGGATTTGATGGCGCTCCAGACACGTCACGTCTGTGATTGTCCGGGATTTGATGGCGCTCCAGACACGTCACGTCTGTGATTGTCCGGGATTTGATGGCGCTCCAGCCAGGTCACGTCTGTGATTGTCCGGGATTTGATGGCGCTCCAGACACGTCACGTCTGTGATTGTCCGGGATTTGATGGCGTTCCAGACACGTCACGTCTGTGATTGTCTAGGATTTGATGGCGCTCCAGACACGTCACGTCTGTGATTGTCTGGGATTTGATGGCGCTCCAGACACGTCACGTCTGTGATTGTCTGTGATTGTCTGGGATTTGATGGCGCTCCAGACACGTCACGTCTGTGATTGTCTGGGATTTGATGGCGCTCCAGACACGTCACGGCTGTGATTGTCTGGGATTTGATGGCGCTCCAGACACGTCACGTCTGTGATTGTCCGGGATTTGATGGCGCTCCAGACACGTCACGTCTGTGATTGTCTGGGATTTGATGGCGCTCCAGACACGTCACGTCCGTGATTGTCTGGGATTTGATGGCGCTCCAGACACGTCACGGCTGTGATTGTCGGGGATTTGATGGCGCTCCAGACACGTCACGTCTGTGATTGTCCGGGATTTGATGGCGTTCCAGACAAGTCACGGCTGTATTTCCCCGGGAAAGCATTTCCTTGAATCACCCCGGCGCTAATCTTAGAAGAGCGCTGCGGAAATTGTCGAGCCATCGCTTGAACCTCGTGCTGTTGAATATATGGATTCGTCTCATAGATCTGACCTTTTGATATGAGGTCAGCACATGAACTGTAACAGAAGACAAGTAAGGGGACACAACGAGATTTTTGAAAGTGGTGTGTAGTGTTTCTGTACCGAAGTCCTCGTAAAGTTTACGTAATGGTTAAGTCTTTAATGACAGTGTTGTGTTGGTTCAGAAGCTGGGCTTCAAGTATGTCCCTAGTCCCTGAGGTATCCCGCAGTTGTTTGCCACTCCATGTCACAAACTTACTTCCGTAGTGGAAAAGCTGAAGAGAATGCGCTTGTTAGCAGGTTTGCCGGGGAGGGGTGGGTGGGGGGTGGGCTTCCGTCTGTCACTAACAATGAAAGTAAATTTGGAAAAGAAAGCGATTTTAATTGAACCGTATTTGTTTTGGTTAGCGCGGATATTGACTGCGTTGACAGGTGTCGAGTTGGTGTCGGTGGTGGTTTTCACGGGCGTTTGTTGTCACGATATTATTGTAACGAACACGCTTCATTACTGCCTGCGTAGTGATTCCGACTCGTCCATTGTTTTTTTTTTTGTTCTTATAAAGTCCACTGTAGAGAGGGTCATGCCACACGGGAGGTGTGTCGCGGAGGGGGAGACTTAAAACCTTCGTGAAAAGCTTGCAGGTAAAACACGAAGGGTTCACATTTTAGAGAAAGTACTTACATCGAGAGCATAAAGTGTCCACATTATAGAGAGGGTACTTGACACGAAGAGCATAAAGTGTCCACATTATAGAGAGGGCACCTGACACGAAGAGCGTAAAGTGTCCACATTATAGAGAGGGCACTTGACACGAAGAGCGTAAAGTGTCCACGTTATAGAGTAAGCACTTGGCATCATCGTTTGAGAGGGCATCTGGCACTTTTTATTGTCTTTATCCTTCCTTTCTTTTCAGTGTTTTTCTTTTCTTTTTCTTTTCTCAAGTAAAGGAGAAACCACCGGACTGGGTTGTCAGATCTAGCAGTATTAACATTAATGTGGGGAGGGGGGAGGAGGGGAAGGGGGTAGAAGGAGGGGCTACATAGTGGTGGATATGTCAAGTGTTCGTTCCTTTCTTGTTCTGTGTTTGTGTAAAGACGTCAAAAGTAGCACCCATTAAATGTTGCGGGTTTTTTTTCTTTCCCCCTTTTTTGTTTTGCTTTGTTTGTTGTTTGTTTGTTTTTTTTTTTTTTTTTTTTTTTTTTTTTAAACTGCATGTTGCGCTCAAGCCGCTTCAGACACAGTCCCGAATAAACAGCACACGTGGGATATGTAAATGTAACCTGTGTGATATGTGGATGCATATTGTGTAGGGTACTGTACGAGCGCAGCAAAGTTGAACCAACAGCCACACCTTCAGAACAGAAGTTTGCCGCTGTGCCTATTTTAGTGTATAGCAGCGTGCAGTTTGAAATTATTTGTTGTTCAGTATGGTGGGTAGCTTGGGAGGTCACGGCAAAGCTTTTCATTGTTGCAGCTTTCTGGGAATTGCTAAAGGTATATTCAACATTAATATATTTATATGTTTATATTTCTATATTTTATTTAACCTAATGTTTTCACCATAGATTTCTTATTTTATTTAAGCTAATGTTTTCATCACACCGCCTATGCACTCCATTCGGAATGTATATACCGCATATTTGAGTAGACGCAAGTGCTAACCTGGAGCTGTGTTGCTTTTTCTGTCATTGCACTAACCCACTAATATGCACTCTAAGTTGTTTTATGTGAAACGCGTTAAGAGAAATGTGAAAATTTCAAAAGCGGTTCGTTTGGTCTGCTCAGAATTTCAGCAATATGGCAACCATCTCCTCAACCCTTCCTCCCTTCCAGCCTCAACCCCCGACCGCCCGCCCCAGGTCGGGTAACACGAGGCTAGCGCAGGTGGCGTTAGTGTAATAGCAAATATTCACCAAGAGATTTACCAGACACAGGCCTCACAAAACCTCAGCACTCTTAGTTTATATACGTTAGTTTACGTTTTTTTTTTTTTTTCTTTTTTTTTTTTTTTTTTTTTTTTTTTGGTGCTGGGGTGGGGTCTCGAATTTGAGGTTGTAACTTTAGCTTCTGAACCACTTTACTTTGGACGAGTGGTGTCACGATGGTTTTGCCCGCGTGCGCTCAGGCGCATTCTCGTCGCTCCAACGCCGTCACCAGGGAACATGCATGCCCTCAGGCCACATTCTTGTTCCCTCGCGACTATCAGGGGAGACAACGCGCATGCCCTCTGGCCGAATTCTTGTCGTTCCCTCGCCCTCACCAGGGCAGGGAACGCGCATGCCGGCAGGCCGCATTCTCGTTTCCACGCCGTCACCACGGGAGAGAATATGCATACCCTCAGGCCGTCTCCAGGGCAGGGAACACGCATGCCCTCAGGCCACATTCCAGTTGTTCCCTCGCCGTCAGGAGGGCAGGAACAGGCATGCACCGAGGCCGCATTCTTGTCGTTCGCCCGCCCGCCGTTCCCTCGACGTCTCCAGGGCCACGAGTGCCATGAGCCGTTGGTGCTTTTTTTTCTTGACAGTAAAAATTCACTTTCTTGTCTCACCTTCATCTCAAACACTACAGGCCCTAGGACCACAAAACTTTGTGCTTATGTAGAACTTGATCCGAGGGTGTGCATTCCGCTCTTTTTTTCGAACCGTATAAGCCGCATACGTGCTGCGCCGTGCAAAGTAACGGTTGTGCAAAACAGCACAGCTTAAGGGCGTTACGCGAGGTCTGCCTGCATAGAGAAAAAGTGCTAGTCCGTTCAATCAATAACGCCGTTGAGCCAACATAACCAAGCAGATGAACCTTATAAGCCGCATACGTGCTGCGCCATAAGCTCTGTACTCAGTTGTATTACAAACTATGCGGCTTGTTAAAAAAACTTCAAGAAATAATAACCCGTTCAAAGAAATATTTTTAACTTTTAAAGTTTGTCAGGTGTTGAAGATTTCGCTTGCGAAATATGGTTCTAGTTCCGTTTGATTTGGGGATAAGGTATAACACTCGTTTTACAGCAGAAAGCTGTACTTTTTTCACAAAGCACAAATCGTGTTACTGTGAGAAGCGTGGCACATAGCAGTGGCTCCAGAAATCATGGGTTTCGTCTTCGATATTCCATTCCATGAGAATTATTTTAGCCCCTCCTCTCTTCCCTCTCCTCCCATCACCGTAAAAACTCCTTGTTTTAGCGGTCGCGGGTCTTCCGTTTCATGTGAATCATATTACCAGTTGTTTTGTTGTTTTTTTCTGGAGTATTCCCCTACCCCCCCAGCCCTCCCACCCCCACCAAAAAATTCATTCGTTGTGTGTTTGATGATACAACCTCATTGGGCTACGGAATCTTGTGCATGTTGAGAAATGCACTGATGTAGGGCGATGGCTTAAGTGTGGCACAGTCAGGCGTTACGTCACACGCCTGTTCTCGTGAAGTTACACGCACCATTGTGTATAAACTACACATTTAGGTGGTCTGGGAAAAATCGTAGAGCCGAGTTTTCAGTTTCTGAGCACTTATGAATTAAAAACTTTGATGAGTTGCATGGGACAAGCACACACACACACACAATATCTGTTCCAACCTCTGTCTCATTTCTCTGCATGAGGATGCGCCGGTAGAAGAACAATGGAAAGCATTCGTCTCTTAAACTCCAGCGAATGTAAAAGCTAAACGACGCGAATGTTAAGTCAAGCGAATGTGGCGGTTTCTCATTGCAGCATGTCGGGACTAACATTGTTACCTCCGTAAAATAATTCTCGTTGGCTTTCAATTTAAAAAGGCACTTATATTGACATCAGGTAACCTACCAAAAAAAAAAAAAAAAGAAAATGGGGAAAAACTTTTTTTGTGGCAAAATCGCTGAATTTTTATTTGAAAAATTATCCTTGCGAGAGAGGACATGTTTGACAAAATGTTGACAATACAGTATTAATGATTGAAAGTTATATGATTATTTACTTCTGCGATTCTGTTAAAATAGAAAGAAAGGTTCATTGTATCCATTTCGATGTCAAGTTTGATTGAACGAAATTGTGTATTGACATTTGCCTGGTGTGAATGTTGTGAGTGAATAAACACAGATGCAGGAGTTGTCGACATTCTTTTATTTGTGTTACAGACTGTCATAAGTTTTCGTGTTCATCAGCAGGGTGAATAACTATTACATTGAACCCTGCTACTTTGATGTGCTTTGTGCCATGTATTTATTAGACCGTGTGTGAGTCTATACGCCATACAGACAGGGGTTTTATAATCCCCCCGCCCCCGCCCCCCCCCCCCCCTGGCGAGACCTGCATGATGGAGTTGTCAAACCCCCACCGCCAGTGAGACCTCCGTAATAAGGGTTGTTATACCCCCGGCGAGAATGTAATAGGGTTGTTATACCCCCTACTGAGACCTATATCATAGGGGTAGTTATACCCCCGGTGAGACCTGTGTAATAAGGGTTGTTATACCCCCGGCGAGAATGTAATAGGGTTGTTATACCCCCTACTGAGACCTATATCATAGGGGTAGTTATACCCCCGGTGAGACCTGTGTAATAAGGGTTGTTATACCCCCGGCGAGAATGTAATAGGGTTATACCCCCTACTGAGACCTATATCATTGGGGTAGTTATACCCCCGGTGAGACCTGTGTAATAAGGGTTGTTATACCCCCGGCGAGAATGTAATAGGGTTGTTATACCCCCTACTGAGACCTATATCATAGGGGTAGTTATACCCCCGGTGAGACCTGTGTAATAAGGGTTGTTATACCCCCGGCGAGAATGTAATAGGGTTGTTATACCCCCTACTGAGACCTATATCATAGGGGTAGTTATACCCCCGGTGAGACCTGTGTAATAAGGGTTGTTATACCCCCGGAGAGAATATAATAGAGGCAGTTATACCCCCAGTGAGACCTACATAATGGGGTTGTTATAACCCCCGCCCCCCTCAAGTAAGACCAATATAGTAGTGGTGTTATAACACTCCCCTCCCAGTGAGACCTATACAGTAGGTTGTTATACTCCCGGTAAGATTGTTGAAACCCCCTCCTTCCTAATTATATCACCCCCGGTGACTAGATATGTACTCCAAATACATTACGAACCGTCGGACACCTCCCCCCTACCCACCCAAGGCACTATCTTACCAAGTTTGAAGCTAAACATAAACGTTTTGTTATACTGTTACAGTAATGACGCAACTCCCATGTTTCAACGTCCTACGACGTCACGCGTTCCCCACCTATATGTCAAATACAATCCCAAACGGCGGACCAACACAATGCATGATCCCACCGCATTTGAAGCAGATTTGATTTGTCGCTCCAGACTTCTTATGTTAACAAAGTCTAGTGACTACAACACAAAAAACAACGTCATACGACTTCATACGCTGCGCTTTATACGTCAGATATAATAACAACTGTCCAATACGTGGTAAACACAATCCCAACCGGCAGACTCACCCAGCGCATAATCCAACCAAGTTTGAAGGTGATCCGACTGGTTAGAAAACACGTAATGACGTCACATGTTGCACCAAATACATTACGAACCGTCGGAAATCACCCTCTCCCACCCACCCAATGCACTATCCCACCAAGTTTGAAGCTAATCCGACGTTTCGTTATGCAGTTACGGTAATGACGTAACTGTTACATTTTAATGTCCTATTTCGTCACACATTGCCCAATATACGTCTAATACAACCCCAAACGGCGGATCAGCACAGTGCACAATCCTTAGCGATTTGAGTTCATTTGTGACCCTTTGGACCTCAACGCGTGACATAAGGGCTACTTCGGTGACCTTAACCTTCTTGGTCACGGTCAAGGTCTGAAACCGGAACTTGGCCATTATCTTAAAAACGGTTAGAGATAGAGCCATCTTGAGCTCAATGTTGGCCTTTGAACCTAAACGACGGTAAACAAGGGGTACCTCGGCGACCTTGACTTTCCCGTCACGGTAAAATAACAGGAAGTTGACTATTATCGCGAAAAGGGTTGGAGACAGGAGATTTTGAGCTCATTTTCAACCCTTTGGGCGTAAGCAACATTATACAAGAGGTACTTCGGTGACCTTGAATCTTCTCGATCAAGGTCAAAAACCAGAAGCTGACCATTTTCCCGAAAAAGGTTAGAGCTTTTGAGCTCATTTTACACCCTTTGGGTCAAATAAACAACATTGTCAAAGGACATTATGACCAGCCGAGATTTATTAAATCGGCGTCAATAGGTCGCCAAAAAGTGGTTGTCATATTGTTAAACCCGGTTATAGAAAATTCGTAAAATTTATAAACGAATCCAGTCACAATTGTGGGAAAATAAACATTTTGAAAATTAGCTGCTAAATATTTTTTAAATGCTCCCCATTTAGCCTACTTTTGGCGAAAAAGTAACTTTTCAAGAGAGGACCACCTGATGAACATTTATGCAAAATTTGAAGAGAATCCGATCAAAATTGTCGGGAAAAACCCTTTGGATACCAACAAAGTAAAAAATGCCTCCTATATGGCTAATTTTTGGTGAATCGCCAAAAAAAAAAAAAAAAAAAAAAAACCAAGACAGACATTTTGAGAATTGGCTCCAAAAAAATTTTAAAATGCTCCCCCCATTTAGCCAACTTTCTTTTGGATCAGAAGAAAAATGTTTTGGAAAATTAGAGTTTCAGTGAGACAGGATCCCCCGTGTAAAGCAAATTATATGCAGTAAAACATCCATTACTGAAAACCTCCCAATAGTGAACACCTTCTATAATGTACGACTTATCTCGGTCCCAAATTCCCACAATCACTTTTTCACCGATTTCAAAAATAATACGACGGTGCACAACTACAATATATATATATATATTCACTGTAAGGTTGCACTTTCGCACGACAAATGGTTATATGCGAAGTGCATAACAAAACATCGCACAGTTTCTAAGTCAAACGTAGTTTTTGGCAATTTTTGACAGTTTTTTCTAGTGAATTTTGCCTTGAACGCATGTAAAAAAAATAACGCAAAGCCCAACAAAGCGTTAATATGGTTATCATAGGTTTTTGTGCTTCGGAGACATTTTGGAACTTAATTCATTTGGGTACCTTATGGCCGGGAACTTTATGGCCGGAGAGGTTTTGTCCTGGATTCCAATACGACAAAGTTTGCTTTGGAGATTTTGGCCCTAAATTCATTTGGGGACCTTATGAGAGAAAACATTATTGCCGGTGTAAAGTTTAATAAAGCGTTAATTTAGGTTATCATACATTATTTTGCTTTGGAAGCTTTTGGCCACAAATCTATTTTGGAACCATAGGGCCGGGGTAAAGCTTAATAAAACGTTAATTTGGGTCATCATATGTTTCTTTTATTTTGAAGACGTCTTTGTAAGAAATTCATTTGGGGATCTTATGACCGGGGGCATTATAATCTGGTACTTTATGTCCGGGGACCTTATGGCCGGATATTTTGTCCTAGACTAAACGACATATTTTACTTTGGGGACGTTTTTGGTCCTAAATTCATTTGGGGACTTCATGGCCGGTGGCATTATAACCAGATACCTAAGAGCCGGGGTGAAGCTGAATAAAGCATTACTTTAGGTTATCATATGTATATATTTAACTTTGGGGATGTTTTGGCCCTTAATTCACTTGGGGTCCTTATGGCCAATGTAAAGCTGAATAAAGCATTAATATAGGTTATCATACGTTTTTGTTTGGGGGTGTTTTTTGCCCTAACTTCATTTGGGGACCTTATGGCAGGGGTATTATGACCGAGTACTTTTTGGCCGCCGACCTTATGACCGGGGACGTTTTGTCCTGGATTCCACTATGACAAATGGTTTTATGTGAAGTGGTGCGGACAAAATATCACAAAATTGCTAAGTCTAACGCAATTTTTGATAATTTTTGACAATTTGTCATTTTCTCTATTTTTCACTGACTTCACAAATACGGACACTCTCATAACTATATCGCACGTTTATGCGGGGGTAAATTAACCAATCTTTTACCCGATCGACAAAAACCCCTCGTTCAAAAGTTGAACGAACGATCCAAAATTGTGGGAGAAGCATCTTGAAAACTGGACCACTAATTTTTTTTAAATGCCCCCATTTAGCTAAGTTTTCGTGAATAGCCAACAAGTAACTTTTCAAAAGCGGACCGTCTAGAGAACAATTATACAATTTGAAGAGAATCCCATCAAAAATTGTTGGGGAAAAAAACTTTGGAGAATTGGCCACCAAAAATTTTAAAATGTCATCTCTTTGGCCAATTTTGGTGGATCGCCTAACATTTTCAAGAGGGGCCTACCCAGTAAACATCCGTACAATATTTGGAAAGAATACGATTCAGATCGGGGGAGTAGAAGCAGTTTTAAAATCGGCTTCCCCAAAAATTTTTAAATATCCCCTTTTTAACCAATTTTCTTTTGGATCGCCCAAAACTAGCTTTTCAAGAGAAGAAAGCCTGGTAAATATTCATGAAATAGTTTGGCGGATCGCCCAAAAAAGTTATTGTTCAAGAAGGAAACATTGAGATAACAATCTTACAAAATTGGAAAAGAATCCAATCTAAATTGTGCGAGATAAAGTGTTTTGTAAATTGGCTATCAGTAAATTAAAAACTGCCTCAAAATTTAACCAATATTTGGCCGATCGCCAAAAAAAGTAATTTTTCAAGTGAAGCCTAACTAGAGAACAATCGAACTAAATTGGAAAGAAGTCCAAATTATGGGAAAGCAAATTGTGCGAAAAGAAACATTCTGAAAATTGGAAGCCAATAAATTAAAAAATGCCCCCGTTTGGCCAATTTTTAGCGGATCGCCAAAAAAGTAACTTTTCAAGAGAAGCCTAAGTTAAGAATATTTGAACAAAATTTAAAGGAAATATGATCAAAATTGTGTACGAAGAAGTGTTTTGAAAATTTCCCAAAAAAATTAAATGCCCCCCCCCCCCATTTAGCCAATTTTTGGCGAATCGCCAAAACAGTAACTTTTTAAGAAAGGCCTACTTTGAGAACAATTGTTCAAAATTGGAAAGGAATCCAATCAAAATTGAGAGAGAAGCATTTTGAAAATTAGACGCCAAAAGATAAAAAAAAATGCCCCATTCGGCCAATTTTTGCCGGATCGCTAAAACAAAGTAATTTTTCAAGACAGGCTTATCTAGAGAACAGTCGTTCATAGATTAAAGAAAATGCAATCAAAAGTGTTGGAGAAGAAACATTTTGAAAATTCTTAACCGCAAAATTTCAGATGCCCCCCATTTGGCGAATCCCAAATACGAATCATAACCCCACCTACCCAAGTCGGGGCGATATGTCTCGATCTGACGATATGACGCCAACGTCCTTGCATTACACTTCCGATCTGGCTAATCCCCAGATAGATCACATGCAATTAATTAAAAACAAGTTTGTCCAAGGACAAAGTCCCAGTTTACGAAAAGCGATAAGACCAATTCTAGCGTGCATGGGCAAGAGAATTTCCCTGAAAATTTGGGCTTCAAAAGACGAGACGGCAAAGAGCTAGCTAAATAATTAATTTAGAAACGGACCCGAACACAGACTGATAAGTACATACATCAGATTTGTTTCCAAGAAAACTGCTAAACAAATCTTGTGTATCTCTGGTACAGTGGATATTTTACCAGAGGTACCTTCGAGCAAAGTATCGAAATTGCATCCACACACGTGTGCTGTTGGTCGGATATACATAGATTTTGTGCGGTTCGCATTTCAGAAAAGTGCGCATGTTTATGTGACTTCCCTCGATGCGCGGTTCTTATTCAGAACAGTGCGCATGTTTATTTAACTTGTGTTGATGTGCGGTTCTTTTATGGACAAGTGCGCATGCTTATTCAACTTGCTTTTATGCCCGGTTCGCAGTTCAGACAAGTGCGCATGATTTTTTTCAGCGTGCGTTTTGCCGATGCCTGGTTCGCATTTCGGACCAGTGCGAATGATTATTTCACTTGTGTTTATGCGCGGTTCGCAGATCGGACCAGTGCGCATGTTTATTTAACTTGCGTCGATGCGCGATTCGCGTTTCAGAGAAATGCGCATGCTTATTCAATTTGCTTTGATAGCTTTTCCCATTTCGGGCCAGTGCGTATGATTATTTAACTTGTGTTAATGCGCGGTTCGCATTTCGGAGAAATGCGCATGCTTATTCAATTTGCGTTGATGCGCGGTTTGCATTTCGGACCAGTGTGCCTGTTTATTTAACTTTCGTCGATGCGCAGTTATTATTTCAGACCAATGCGCATGTCTATTGAACTTGTGTTGATGCGCAGTTCTTATTTTGGACCAGTGCGCATGTTTCTTAAGGTTGCGTTCATTAGCAAATATTTATTTAACTTGCGTTGATGTGAGGTTCGCATTTCAAACCACTGCGCATGTTTATTTAACTTGCGTCGATGCGCAGTTCTTATTTCTGTTCAATGCCTATATTTTTTTAACTGGAGTTGATGTGGGATTCTTATTTTGGACCAGTACGCATGTTTATTGAGGTGTGTTGATGCGCGATTTGCATTTCGAATCAGTGCGCATGTTGTTTTAACTTCCATTGATGCGCGGTGCTTATTTTGGACCAGTACACATGCTTATTTGGCATGTGTCGATGTGCGGTTCGCATTTCGGACCACTGCACTGGTTTTTTTCACTTCGGTTAATGCGCGATTCGCATTTCAAACCAGTGCGCATGTCTATTTAACTTGCGTCGATGCGCGGTTCGCATTTTGGACCACTGCACACGTTTTTATCAACTTGCGTTAATGCGCGGTTCGCATTTCGAACCACTGCGCATGTTTATTTAACTTGCGTCGATGTGCGGCTCGCAGTTCGGACCAGTGCGCATGTTTATTTAATTTGCGTTGATGCGCGATGCTTATTTTAGACCAGTGCCCATGTACTTAAATTCCGTCGATGCGCGGTTCTTATTTCGGACTAGTGCGCATGTTTATTCAACTTGCGTCGATGCGCGGCTCTTATTTCGGACCAGTGCGCATGTTTATTTAACTTGCGTTGCCATGCGGTTCGCATTTCGAACAAAGTGCACAAGAAGTATGCATGACCCCCTACAGACGGCTCATACCAAAAATAAATGGCATCTGATAAAATTGTAGGACGAAATGCATCTTGAGTCTGGTTCTTCAAAAATTCCCTGATCAACTCAAAAAGCACAAGCCGTATTCACGAACGCCTAAAGCATACCACACATCTAAAATAAATAATATCGGATCAAAACTGTAGGAGAAGATGCATTTTGTAGAATTGTCTTCAAAAATTCGACCAAAAATTAAACATTTCCAAATTGAGTCAAAAACCACAAGCTGTATGATCGACCCATCTAGGAATGCCTCACACCAAAAATAAATGAAATCGGATAAAATTGTAGGGGGAATGCATTTTCAAGTTTTCCTTCAAAAACTCCCCCAAAAATACAAAAATAGTCCGATCAATAAACAAGCATGTCCAGGGACATGGTGACCAGCCGTGACCTACAGAATATATATCCAAGAATCACAGACAAAATCATGATCAAATTGGCAGACAGCGGTTACGAAAAAAAGCCGTAACTGAATGGAGAAAATATTCGCTCACTTGCTCGGTGTAGTTGTCATCACAGCGTACCAAATTAAAGTGAGCGGCCATACTCAAAATTGTGGGAGAAGAAGCAACTTGAAAATTAGACACAAAAAAATTAAAAAATGTCCCCCATTTGGTCAATTTTTTTCGGAACGCCAAAATGAGTAATTTTTCAAAAGAGGCCTACCTAGGGAGTATTCGTGAAAAATTTGAAGAAAATCTAATTGTGGGATAAGAAGCATTTTGAAAATTGGCAACCACAAAATTACAAATGTCCCCCATTTGGCCAATTTTTGGCGGATCGCCAAAAAGAGCAATTTTTCAAGACAGGTCTAGCTTGAGAACAACTATCAAAAATAGGAAAGGAATCCGATCAAAATTGTACGAGAAGAAGCAATTTGAAAATTTGACACCAAAAGAAAATGTCCCCCATTTGGCCAATTTTTGGCGGATCGCCAAAATGAGTAATTTTTAAAAACAGGTCAACCTATGGAATATGGGTGCAAAATTTGAAGAAAATCTGATCAAAATTGTTGGAGAAGTATTTTGAAAATTGGCAACCACAAAATTACAAATGTCCCCCATTTGGCCAATTTTTGGCGGATCGCCAAAATAGTAATTTTTTAAAAGAGGTCTACCTAGGGAATATTCGTGCAAAATTTGGTGAAAATCTGATCAAAATTGTGGCAAAAGAAGCATTTTGAAAATTGGCAACCACAAAATTACAAATGTCCCCCATTTGGCCAATTTTTGGCGGATTGCCAAAAAGAGTAATTTTTCAAGAGAGGTCTACCTTGAGAACAACTATCAAAAATTGAAAAGGAATCCGATCAAAATTGTGCGAGAAGAAGCAATTTGAAAATTTGACACCAAAAAATAAAAAATGTCCCCCATTTGGCCAATATTTTGCGGATCGCCAAAACGAGTAATTTTTCAAAAGAGGTCTAACTGGGGAATATGGGTGCAAAATTTGAAGAAAATCTGATCAAAATTGTGGGAGGAAAAGCATTTTGAAAATTAGCAACCACAAAATTACAAATGTCCCCCATTTGGCCAATTTTTGCCGGATCGTCAAACAAAGTAAGTTTTCAAGAGAGGTGTAATTTGAGAACAGCTTTTCAAAATTGGAAAGGAATCCGATCAAAATTATGGGAGAAGAAGCAATTTGAAAATTTGACACCAAAAAATTAAAAAATGTCCCCCATTTGGCCAATTTTCGGCGGATCGCCAAAATGAGTAACTTTTCAAAAGAGGCCTACATAGGGAATATTCATGCAAAATTTGAAGAAAATCTGATCACAATTGTGGGAGAAGAAGCATTTTGAAAATTGGCAACCGAAAAATTTCAAATGTCCCCCATTGAGCCAATTTTTGGCGGATCGCCAAAAAAAAAAATTTTTGAAAGAAAGGCCTACTTGGAAAACATTCGAGTATAATTTGAGAGGAATCCGATCAAAACTGAAGGAGAAGAAGCATTTTGAAAATTGGCAACCACAAAATTACAAATGTCCCCCATTTGGCCAATTTTTGGCGGATCGCCTAAAAAGTGACTTTTCAAGAGAGGTCTACCTTGAGAACAACTATCAAAAATTGGAAAGGAATCTGATCAAAATTGTGCGAGAAGAAGCGATTTGAAAATTTGACACCAAAAAATTAAAAAATGTCCATCATTGGCCAATTTTTGGCGCATCGCCAAAATAGTAATTTTTCAGAAGAGGTCTACCTAGGGAATATTCGTGCAAAATTTGGTGAAAATCTGATCAAAATTGTGGGAGAAGAAGCATTTTGAAAATTGGCAACCACAAAATTACAAATGTCCCCCATTTGGCCAATTTTTGGCAATTGACAAAAAGAGTAATTTTTCAAGAGAGATCTACCTTGAGAACAACTATCAAAAATTGAAAAGGAATCCGATCAAAATTGTGCGAGAAGAAGCAATTTGAAAATTGTAGACCAAAAAATTTGAAAATGTCCCCCATTTGGCCAATTTTTGGCGGATCGCCAAATAAACTAAAATTTCAAAACAAGCCTACCTAGGGAATAATGGTGCAAAATTTGAAGAAAATCTGATCAAAATTGTGGGAGAAGAAACATTTTGAAAATTGGCAACCACAAAATTACAAATGTCCCCCATTTGGCCAATTTTTGGTGGATTGCCAAAAAGAGTAACTTTTCAAGAGAGGTCTACCTTGAGAACAACTATCCAAAATTGGAAAGGAATCCGATCAAAATTGTGCGAGAAGAAGCACTTTGAAAATTTGACACCAAAAAATTAAAAAATGTCCCCCATTAAACCAATTTTTGGCGGAGAGCCAAAACGAGCAATTTTTCAAAAGAGGTCTACCTAGGAAATATGGGTGCAAACTTTGAAGAAAATCTGATCACATTGGTGGGAGAAGAAATATTTTGAAAATTGGCAACCACAAAATTACAAATGTCCCCCATTTGGCCAATTTTTGGTGGATCGCCAAAAAGAGTAACTTTTCAAAAGAGGTCTACCTTGAGAACAACTATCCAAAGTTGAAAAGGAATCCGATTAAAATTGTGCGAGAAGAAGCGATTTGAAAATTTGACACCAAAAAATTAAAAAATGTCCCCCATTTAGCCAATTTTTGGCGGATCGTCAAAATGAGTACCTAGAGAATATTTGTGCAAAATTTGAAGATAATCTGATCAAAATTGTGGGAGAAGAAGCATTTTGAAAATTGGCAACCACAAAATTACAAATGTCCCCCATTTGGCCAATTTTATGCCGGATCGCCAAAAAGAGTAATTTTTCAAGACAAGTCTAGCTAGAAAACAACTATCCAAAATTGGAAAGGAATCCGATCAAAATTGTGGGAGAAGAAGCAATTTGAAAATTTGACACCAAAAAATTAAAAAATATCCCCTATTTGGCCAAATTTTGGCGGATCGCCAAAATGAGTAATTTTTCAAAAGAGGTCTACCTAGGAAATATTCGTGTAAAATTTGAGAGGAATCCGATCAAAACTGAAGGAGAAGAAGCATTTTGAAAATTGGCAACCGAAAAATTTGAAATGCCGCTCATTTAGCCAATTTTTGGCGGATCGCCAAAAAAAAAAAACAATTTTTAAAGAGAGGTATATCTAGAGAACATTCGTGTAAAATTTGAGAGGAATCCGATCAAAACTGAAGGAGAAGAAGCATTTTAAGTAAAAGTTTACACACGTACATACACACGTACATACGTACATACGGACGAGGGATACCCCTCTATTGATAAGATAAGACCAGCCCGACATAGTCGGCTGGTCTAAAAAGCACAAGTCGTATGCAAGACCCACCCAGGAGGCCTCATGCCAAAAATAAAATGAAATCGAATAAAAACAGTAGGGGGAAATGCATTTTGAAGTTTGTTTTTTTTTTTCAAAAATTCCCCTTCCCCCCCCCCCAAAACACAAAAAGCACAAGTCGTATGCATGACCCACCTAGGATGCCTCTACCAAAAACAAACGAAATCGGATAAAACTGTTGGTGAAAATGCAAGTTCTTTTTTCAAAAATTCTCCCAAAATACAAAAATTATCCGATTGGCTAAAAAACACGAATGATATGTAGGACCCCTTAGGGGTGCTTCATGCCAAAAATGAACGACATTGGATCAAAAATGCACGTGGAGATTTTTTCTTCAAAAATTCCCCCCAAATTAAAAAAAAAATGATCGACTAGAAAAGCACAAGCCATACGCATGATCCCTTAGGGAAACCTCAGACCGAAAATAAACGACATCGGTTCATAAATGTAAGAGGAGATGCAATTATTTATGAAAATTGTTCTTCAAGAATTCACCAAAAATATAAAAAAATGTTCGATCGATTAAAAAAGCACAAGCCGTATGTACGACCCCTTAGGGGTGTTTCATACCAAAAATGAACGACATCGGTTAAAAAATGTAGGAGATACATTTTAAAAATTTTTCTTCAAAAATTTGCCAAAAATTACCCGATCGGCTAGAAAAGCACAAGCCATATGCATGACCTCCTAAGGATGCCTCACATAAAAAATAAATGACATAGAATTAGAACTGTAGGAGGAGATACATTTTGAACAAAAGTTTACTAAACAAACAACTAACTAACTAATTAACTAACTGCCTAACCAACCAACTAACCAACGGACGCCGTCTGCAGACCGATAGGAAAACCCCAGCTTATGCATAACGTAAGCTGGGCTAATAAGGACAAGGTCGTTAGGCTGTTCCGGACATGCTGTTGATTATTTGAAATAACATTTATAAAATTTTTCATTCTGTCAGTTCAGCTGCGATGTGCAAAGGTTAAGATGCTCATTTTGGCATGTGAGGATCTCTAGTTTTAAACCGGCTGGCTACAATGGACGGCGTACGCTTTATGTCGCGTTCACTGCCTAGGTAAAAGAGCGCAGTTTTCCCTGCCTTGTAATTGGGTGAAACCCATCTCGACCCGTGATGGCAAATTTGCTATATATAAATCCCCTTTTTCACGCATTACTCAGCATTAACGAACAACAACATCAAGGTCTTTCGCGACGAAAATTCTGCGACTTAATTTGGTTCACAGCTATTTCTATTGCCCAAGAAGGAAGAGCAGCAGGTCGTGGTAGCTTTTGAAGCACTCCGAGCATGGACAAAGAAAAAGCTCCAAACAGCTAATACGGTAGAAGCGCTCATAGGAGAGGACTCTTCCTTATTGACAATGCTGCCTTAAAGGCCCTAAGGCTTACATTAGTCCAGCAGCGTGCCCTTCAAGCAGCAGTGAGCAACATACAAGACAACAAGGGCAGCCAGCGAAGCTCAGCCACCTCAGAGCGAAGTCGCAAACTGCAACCCGGCTAGAGACGTAGCAAACTTCGTCGATACCAGCATTTCTGGAGTGTCTGAACGATAAGCCGGCCCATGGAGAAGTTGATAGGAAAAATGTCAGGAAACAATAAAACTCTTGTTGTTCAGGACTTCTGCGGCTCATTTCTCGGGTCCTGGAGTTAATATTAACTGCGTAAAGGAACGCGAAACGAGACGACGTGACAGCCGTTGGAACGGCATATATATACGAGCTGCTCTCGCACTCACGCCAGCTCGAGTCATTCGAGGCGAGAAGCCGGTAGCAACCTGTACGCGGTGACGTTTGTCGACATGTGCCAACACCATCCCTTCGCCTGCTGCATGGGAGACGACTACGACTACAGGCAGCTTGTCCCCGCTAGGCTTCTGCAGTGGGGCAACGACGACACATGTCTGTTAAATGTATTTATCTTCGCATCCTGCCTTCATGTGGAAGCTACCGCTGAGCCAAGAAACGTCGCCGCTGGAGACATCAACACAAACACCACGGAGGAATTTCTCGATGGTTTTTCTGCCATCGGCGCTGTCTTTTCAAAGAGTTGTGAGGCGGTTCTGCAGATCAACGAACTGGCGCCGGATGCGCTTCTTCGCAGTCCTCCTGTTTCACAGCCATTATCAAAGCCCATATGCTGGGATGCGTGTGTCCAACAAGATGGGAGAATCTGTGGTTCGAGGCTTCGCAAAGGTTATTGGTTCTTGGCTGGTTGTTCAACGTCGCCTCGTGGACATTCCAAAGATGCGTTGGGTACCTTGGAGGAATGCGTCTAATACGTACGCCGTCGACTTGGTTTACCCGGCGAAACGTTCCGGTTACGTACGTCGCGTCAAAGTATTCAAGAAAGGGTTCCGCACCGACAAGTGTGTTTTCGCAGAGCTACGCGATGCCGAATTAAACGTCTTCGATGGGCAAAAATGCAAGGCCGTCCATCTGACCACAAAACATCGGAATTTTTCAATTTCACGTCGCCATGGTCAAGTGACAGAAACAACAACGCATACCGATATACGGACCAAGGACTTCAGCTATGGCGCGAATGAATGCCTGTTCAAAATCGCAATCTACTATGTCTACGTACAAGTCCATCTGCTCACAGACTTGCCGGATCGCACCAAACATTTCCTCATAAACGTCAAAATTTTTTTTACCAGTGAAAAATTGAAACACTCGTCTGACTGAACCAAGGAATATCCATATAAAGTTTTAAGTAGAAATGACGCAAGATTTTTACGTGATGACGTAATACACTTGCCCTAATCACGTGACATGAGTGAAACGCTGAAAGAACCGTCCGACTGACCCAAGGAATATCCATATAAAATTTGAAGTCGATAGGACCCGTTATCGAGATATTTTGCACACGAGATCTTGTTTATAATATATACATATTTTACGTGATGACGTCATACGCCGAAATCGTCCGTTCTACTCCCGAAAAAATTCTACAGAGTCTTTCGGACCAACCAAGCAACAATCCCACCAAGTTTCAAGTTTCTCCGATGTTCAGCGGCAGAGAAATTTCGCAGACAAGATTTTTACGTAATGACGTCACCCACCTGCCCTAATCACGTGACATGCGCCAAAAGTTGATAGAACCGTCCGACCTAACCAAGGAATAAATCGATCAAGTTTGAAGTCGATCCGACGTTTCGTTCTCGAGATGTCTTGCAGACACTTTGTTCACAACAGACTGACACACACACACACATACACACACACAGAACGTACAAACACTATATGTCTCCGATTGGTCGGGGAGACATAATAAACACAACGTAAAAACTAGACCTTTTTCGCTACCGAGTAGCGAAAATTACACTTAGAGGTCACAAAAAATACGATTATGAACTCTTCACCTCTTACATTGTGTCTTTTAGGACCAAAATTAAACTCAAAATCGCTCTACCTCTAACCGTTTTCAAGATAATGGTCAACGTCCGGTTTTTGGTTTGACCATGGCCGAGGAGGTTAAGATCACCGAGGTATCTCTTACACATGATCTTTCATTCCCAAAGGATCGACAATAAGCTCAAAATCGATCTATCTCTAGCCGTTTTCGAGATAATAGTCAACTTCAGGTTTCTGACTTTGACCATGGCCGAGGAGGTCAAGGTCACCGAGGTAACTGTTGCAATTCGCCTTTTAGGTGTATAGGGTCCAAAATTAAGCTCAAAATCGCTCTATCTCTAACAGTTTTCGAGATAATGGCCCACTTCCGGGTTTTAAACTTTGACCATGGCCGAGGAGAGCAAGGTCATCGAAGTTCTCTGAGGTCATGGTTAAAACAAGTTTGTCCAAGGACAAAGTCCCAGCTTACGAAAAGCAATAAGACCAATTCCAGCGTGCATGAGCAAGGGAATTTCCCTGAAAAATTGGGCTTCAAAAGATGAGACGGCAAAGAGCTAGCTCAATATTTAATTTAGCACCGGACCACAACATAGACCGATAAATGCATACAAAGATTTCTTTCCCAGAAAAATGGGAAACAGATTTGTTTGTATCTCTGGTAGACTGGATAGTCTGCCATAGATACCTTCAAACAACGCTCGCATTTCGGACCAGTGCGCATATTTATGTAACTTGCCTTGATGCGCGGTTCTTATTCAGACAAGTGCGCATGTTTCTTTAATTTTGCGTAGATGCGCGGCTCCCATTTTGGAACAGTGCCCATGTTTATTTAACTTGCGTTGATGTGCGGTTCGCATTTCGGACCAGCGCCCATGTTTTTACCTTGTGTTGATGCGCGGTTCTTATTTCGGATCAGTGCGCATGTATATTTATCTTGTGTTGGTGTGCGGTTCTTATTTCGGATCAACGCGCATGTTTATTAACTTTGTGTTGATGGGCGGTTCTTATTTCGGATCAGTGTGCATGTTTATTTACCTTGTGTTGATGTGCGGTTCTTATTCCAGACCAATGCGCATGTTTATTTTACTTGCGTTGATGAGCGGTACTTATTTTGGACAAGTGCCCAAGTTTCCTTAGGTTGCCTTGATGCGCGGTTCGCACTTCGGACCAGTTTGCATGTTTATTTAACTTGCGTTGATGCCCGGTGCTTATTTCGGACCTGCGAATATGTTAACTTGCGTTGGTGCGCGGTTTGCATTTTGGACCAGTGTGCATGTTTATTCAACTTGCGTTGATGAGCAGTTCGAATTTCGGACCATTACGCATGTTTATTTAACTTGCGTTAATGCGCGGTTCGAATTTCGAACCAGTGCGCATGTTTATTTAACTTGTGTTGATGCGTGGTTTGCATTTTGGACCAGTGCAAATGTTAATTTAACTTGCGTTGGAGCGTGGTCCGCATTTCGAACCACTGCGCATGTTTATTTAACTTGCGTTGATGCGCGGTGCTTATTTTGGACCAGTGCAAATGTTTATTTAACTTGCGTTGTCGCGTGGTTCGCATTTCGAACCACTGCCCATGTTTATTTAACGATGCGCGGTTCTTATTTCAGGCCAATGCGCATATTTCTTTAACTTGAGTTGATGCGCGGTTCTTATTCTGGACCAGTGCGCATGTTTATTTAAGCTGCGTTGATGCGCAGTTCTTATTTTGAATAGTGCGCATGTTATTTAAGTTGCGTTAATGGGTAATTCGCATTTCGAACCAGTGCTCATGTTTTTTTAACTTGCGTTGATGCACGGTGCTTATTTTGGTCCAGTGTACTTGCTTATTTAGCTTGTGTTGATGTGCGGTTCGCATTTCGGACCAGTGCGCATGTTTTTTAACTTGTGTTGATGCGTGGTTCGCATTTTTTACCATTGCGCATATTTATTTAACTTGTGTTGATGCTCGGTACTTATTTTGGA
This sequence comes from Protula sp. h YS-2021, assembly GCA_949752745.1. Lineage (NCBI taxonomy): Eukaryota > Metazoa > Annelida > Polychaeta > Sabellida > Serpulidae > Protula > Protula sp. h YS-2021. Next base: position 15,967,945 of record OX457029.1, on the reverse strand, counting down.
CCAGTGCAAATGTTTATTTAACTTGCGCTGACGTGTGGCTCGCAATTGGGACCAGTGTGCATGTTTATTAATTTGCGTTGATATCCGGTTCGCATTTTGGACTAGTATACCTGTTTCTTCAGGTTGCGTTGATGCGCGGTTCGCATTTTGGGACCAGTGAGCAGGTTCATTTAACTTGCGTTGACGCACAATTTGCATTTCGGACCAGAACGCAGGTTTATTTAAGTCCCGTCGATGCCCTACTCTTATGTCTATTCAACTTGCGTCGATTCATGGTTCTTTCTTCGGACCACTGCGCATGTTTGCTTAACTTGCGTTGATGTGCGGTGCTTATTTTGGACCGGATCGCATGTTTATTTAACTTCCGTCGATGCGCGGTTCGCATTTCAGGCCATTGCCCATGTTTATTTAACTTGTGTTGATGCGTGGTTCTCATTTTGGACCAGTGCGCATGTTTCTTTGGGTTGCGTTGATGCGCGGTTCTTTTTTCGGACCAGTGCGCATGTTTATTTAGCTTGCGTTGATGCGCGGTGCTTATTTTGGACCAGTTCGCATCTTTATTTATCTTCCGTCGATGCGCGGTTCACATTTCGGACCAATGCGCATGTTTATTTAACTTGCATCGATGCGCAGTACAAATCCCCAAGTGTAATTACTTTGTGCGCGTGTGTGCATTTGGGGGGGGGGGGGGAATGGGGTGGGTGTGGGGTTCAGTGTTTTAGTCCCACAGGCGCAATGACACTTGCAGTAAATGACAGAAATATATGTTTCTTTAAAACGAAGTAAGATCGTTAAATCGCATTGCCGGGTGCCGTTTCTCCTCACGACTGCTTCATTTACTCTTAATTATTTGGACAAACTCATTTCAAATCAAGAGTCTAAAAAAAATTACTTAAAGTAAACCAATATCCTAACGCATGAAGCGAAGTGCCGTGAAGGAATAGGTCATGGGAAAACGATCCTTGTAATGTTTAAGCTGAAGGCTGTGAATGAGGTATGCGCCTGTGTTTTTCACAAAACAACACTTAGGATTTTATGTCATTTATTAACATAAGAAAATATACCAGAAGCGTCTTTTCAACCACGGCTAGGACTCAAAATGTACATCAACAAAAGGACCGTGCTAACAATATGCGAATGATACACTTAGTTCGTGGATACGTCATGCCACAGCAACTACGCGCCGACGACGTGGGTGCTCGCTCACCCGAACAACCACGCGCCGATGCTCGTTCACCCGAACAACCACAGCAACCACGCGCCCATGCTCGCTCACCCGAACAACCACAGCAACCACGTGCCGATGCTCGTTCACCCGAACAACCACAACAACCACGCGCCGATGCTCGTTCACCCGAACAACCACAGCAACCACGCGCCGATGCTCGCTCACCCGAACAACCACAGCAACCACGTGCCGATGCTCGCTCACCCGAACAACCACAGCAACCACGCGCCCATGCTCGCTCACTCGAACAACCACAGCAACCACGCGCCCATGCTCGCTCACCCGAACAACCACAGCAACCACGTGCCGATGCTCATTCACCAGAACAACCACAGCAACCACGCGCCGATGCTCGCTCACCCGAACGACCACAGCAACAACGCGCCCATGCTCGCTCACCCGAACAACCACAGCAACCACGCGCCGATGCTTATTCACCAGAACAACCACAGCAACCACGCGCCGATGCTCGCTCACCCGAACAACCACAGCAACCACGCGCCCATGCTCGCTCGCCCGAACAACCGCAGCAACCACGTGCCGATGCTCGTTCACCCGAACAACCACAACAACCACGCGCCGATGCTCGTTCACCCGAACAACCACAACAACCACGCGCCGATGCTCGTTCACCAGAACAACCACAGCAACCACGCGCCGATGCTCATTCACCCGAACAACCACAGCAACCACGCGCCGATGCTCATTCACCCGAACAACCACAACAACCACGCGCCGATGCTCGTTCACCCGAACAACCACAGCAACCACGCGCCGATGCTCGCTGACTCGAACAACACCCTGTTAGCCGCTTCTTTTTATTCAGTTCTGTCCCATACACAAGAAGTGGTCGCAAAGATTAAGCACTAATAGATGGAATTCGGCCATTCGGTATCCCAATTTCCGGAAAAGCCCGTGGCATGGGCGGCAGACGAGCGTTCGGGTCTCGTTACCTTTCTCAACGAGCCATAAACAGCGAGGCATACGAGTATCAGGGTAAAGGAGGGCTTCATATAAGGAGCACTTGCTCTGTGTCTTCCTTTGTCTTTAAATTAACAGAGCTAGATATTCGAGCTCGATGAGCTTGGTTAATATTGAGACCTTCTACTGAACGTCTTAGAATCCAATTCGTTTTGACAACGGAATGAGTATAAACCCATTCAGTTGTCCTATGATTACGTCATTACTGCGTCATCAAAAGCGTAACAATAAAGACGCGTGTCAGTTCAAAAGGACGTGAAAATTACAGTAGTGCGTAACTGCTATTCAACGTATCATTTGAAACACAAATGCTAAAAAGATCTTTATTTTCCAAATACAACAAATAAACACGTTCACAGACTATCAGATACTGCCTTTCCCACAAATTACATCAACAGGAATACGGCAGATTCCTGCAGATACGGCGGGAGCAGCTATTTCCATGACAGCACAACAATTTTATAAGTTAAATAGAATGAAGACACCGGCGCTGCATACTTGACAACGGTCTGTCAATACCAAGCCAGCAACGTTCATTGTAATAAATACAAACTCCTGTTACCTCTCACTTGAAATCACTTACAGCTTTACAATCTTACGTCATTGCAATACACTAGCCCGTAATTAGACAGTCAGTTTAAAGCAGACAAGAGCTTGTTTTAAAAGTTCATTTGAGAACATTCATCTGGACTCCTGTGCTAACTGGCAAACAGAAAACAAATAACACTTACTTAATAAAGAGTGAACAAAACTTGTTTCTTAAGATTCTAAAACCACAAAATCTCCAAATTCAAAACGAAACCCAAAATTCCCACCAAACAGAAAAAATAAAAGAAAAAACGACTAAGAAATTCAACAAAACTCAACGCATGATAATTAAAAGCGACATGCAACGTAAAATAATATCCATAACTATAAATCCTTAACAAAGTGGAATCAAAAATATACACACTTCCAGCTCGTCAGACTCTTGCGAACCCCTTAGACATGAACACGAGCTGAGTCTGCGATCTCCCACCCAGAAAACAATTATGGCACGAGTCCCGAGGCGGCAGCTGCATGGCTGCAAAGTAATCATTTACACAGACACCAAAGCAGTACCTGGGGACTGGGCGAATGCTTTCTACACTTCTACTAAATTTTGGTTAAAAAAAAACTAGTGTATTGTATGGGATGCACAATCCTAAACGGCACCTTGACTGTGCCTCAAACTTATTGATAAAAAAGCTGCTCTTCTCCCTACCAACCGCTGCTCTTCTCCCTTCCCACCACACGCCACTGCTCTTCTCCCTTCCCACCACACGCCACTACTCTTCTCCCTTCCCACCACTGCTCTTCTCCCTATCCACCACACGCCACACACGCAATCATCCCCTAAAATGCTTCACACTTCTTATGCATATGGGATTGGTTAAAACCAAATATTTTACTGTCCATGTCCGTTTCCGGAAACTTTAATTCAACAAACTTTTCCTTTTCAAAAAAAAAAAAAAACAAAAAAAGAAAACCCAAGAAACACACAAGTTATTTTGAGGTAGAACAAAAATTCGGCAATTCAATAGCTCAGCATACACGACGGTGAAAAGATGCGTATGATCACCCGCTTTTTCTCTACAGGCGCGATCACCAATTTTCCGTACAAGGACACTTCTAGTTACTGTTTCATACTAATTCCGGCAATCTTCGCAATCAATACTTTATTCTTCACGGGTATTTGCATATTCCCACCACCTCCCCCCCCTCCCCACCTGATTCCCACCACCCCACCCCCCTCCCCACCTGCTCAATATGTGTAAAGCTGATTGGCTGGTGTCGGTCACATAGTGACATGTATAGAGGTTTACTAAAGCCAGTGTTACCTGATTATAAGAATTATTTATCAACACTCAACACTGACTTACCAGTGTGGTGTACAGAGATAGCAATAAGCGTTTTTCTTCCAGGAAATTGTTTCCAGAACATAATGAGTCAAGTTTATTTGGAATATTTTTGGCACATAAATGGATGCGTTTTTTTATCAAAGGAGTAATGTAGTCATTTTTATTTAAAATAAAACGACAGTCTCAGTGAGACAGGATCCCCCGTGTAAGGAAAATTATATAAAGTAACACCTCCACTGCTGTACACCTCCCAGTAGTGAACACCCTCTATAATGGACGAGTTGTCTCGGTCCCGAATGCCCCATTCACTTTAGCCTGGACATTTTAACTGAAACTTTAGACAACTAATACCACAACAGAGTAACCTCTGTTCTTGCTGGTCTAGCATGATCACTTTCCAGCTAACACCAAGAGAGACAAGTTACCAGTTTGTCAATTTTTCATCGATTTCACCAAAACTAATACGACGATGTACATGTGCAATATATATATATTTTCACTATACAAGCTTAAAGGTCACTACGAGAAATGGTTATATGCGAAATGGCGCGGATAAATATTGCACAATAGCTAAGTTCAACGCAATTTCTGGCAATTTTGACAAGTTCTCCTTTTGTCACTTTTCCACCGATTTCAAAAATAATACGACCTTGAACAAGATATAAATTTTCACTGTATAAAAAATCAGAACCGCACCTTAAACAGTTTTTGAGAACTTGCGTGGACAAAACCATGAGGGGCACCAGCGGACAGACAGACAGACCGATACGCTCATAACCACATCCCTCGCTTACAAGGGGGATAAATACACTGTACCTAGTATTATGAACCATATATATAATTTATAATTCACTCACAAATACACGCTGAGTTAGAATTCAATAGGTTAATGAATTGCTGGTCTATTTGATAAGTAAGTTTTAGAGAATTAATGGTGGATAGTCGGTAATTCTGCACTTATTCTTTTGCAGTTTAAAACGTTACAACGGACGCTTATTTAGTAGCTATGAGTGTGTGAAACTGAAAGCATAAATTATCCCACCACCAGAATTCCAATTCCCTTGCGAAGTAACCACGTGAATGAATTTGAAATACCAACTATTGTCTAATATAGAGAAGATATACACATACTGGCATGTGTACCTGAACCAATTATTCTGAGACACTTTTCCGGAAAGTAGAATCTGCACATCTTGCAGGTATGGGACACTGATAATCGCGTCAATGACATTTCACAACTTAGAATAACAAACTTAAGCTTGCTAGCTTGGAGTGGGGGGGGGGGGGGGGGGGGGGAAGTGAGGGTGATGAATATTTTACGAGATTAGCATTTTAACTAACTGAATGAAGCACATTTTCTACACTCATAATCTACATACCACAGATTGCGGGTCACAGCGCATAACCTGTGACATTTCTCACAGAACTTGATGTCAGAAAGAGACTTGCATTTAAAATATTAAGTACAACAGTTAAAACATCAGTTCTAATATTGACCACGAGAAGTGTAGAACATGATATTAAGCAGAATCCGCTCTCAGGAGTGTAGAATATGAAATCAAGTAGAATCCGCACTCAGAAGTGTAGAATATGAAATCAAGTAGAATCCGCACTCAGAAGTGTAGAATATGACATCAAGTAGAATCCGCACTCAGAAGTGTAGAATATGACATCAAGTAGAATCCGCACTCAGAAGTGTAGAATATGACATCAAGTAGAATCCACACTCATAAGTGTTCTACACTAATTGACTACAACATAAAGATCTAAATTCTAAAACCTCTATGGATGGAATACTGTTAAAATCACTTCAAAATATGTTACTCACAAAATTAAAACATGTATGGCACGCACTGCATATGACAGTTCGGTACATAGCAAAAAAAAATGCACGCAAATATCAAGGTGTATTTACAAATATGCTTATTTTTGCACACAAGCAGAGACTGTATCTCTCGCTGTCTCTCTCACAACGAGACGAACAACTTACTGCTCTGATTACAGTGTGCCAATCAAAAAGAAACAATCGAGTGCACAATGACGATTCATAACGCCCCCTAACAACAGTGCCACTGTTTGTCATTGTCTTAACACTCGAATCTGTTAAGGCTTGATTCCCAAACTTCAGACTTCAATACATCATTGAATTAACTAAAATTTTAGCGGACTTCCTAACAACGATTCGTGAAGTCCGTACCAATCACATAAGAACTGCTCTACAAACGGCAAATGATGACAGACAATTACATACGTCACTGACCGAGGACTCACTACGCTCTTCCTTTCACTCCACACTGCCACACCAGGTCACGGCAGCAAGACAACTCACACATCTGATGTACGTACGCTTTTCAATTTGCTCTTTAAAAGTACAGGGTAAAATAGCATAATCGAGACAGCCCAACGCCACTTAAAAGCACCGTATTACACACAAACAACCCCTTTATTTTGATTTGTTTTTATAAATAATTGTTTTGATTCGAGTCTCCAAGAAGCACTTCCTAATTCTGATTTTCACATGGGAATTTCAATGCAATGGCCGCAGAAATGTACCATTTCTCAAACGATTTGACAAAACAAAACAAGGGAAATGAGTTGCCAGTCACATCACAACTAAGACCACAAAACATGGAAAACTCATGGAAATTTCTGCCACCGTTTCTAATACTGATAATAGCAAATTACATCAAATTGCAACAAAGCTGCAAAAATCCAACAACCAGTTTGGACTTCATTAACCAAAAAACGAGGTACTGACTCATCTGCACCCACCTAGACCTGTCCGTGTCACAGGGTACTGACTGCAAATCACGATCTGCACCCACCTAGACCTGTCCTTGTCACAGGGTACTGACTGAAAATCGCGATCTGCACCCACCCAGACCTGTCCTTGTCACAGGGTAATCACTGCAAATCACGATCTGCACCCACTCAGACCTGTCCGTGTCACAGGGTACTGACTGAAAATCGCGATCTGCACCCACCTAGACCTGTCCTTGTCACAGGGTAATCACTGCAAATCACGATCTGCACCCACTCAGACCTGTCCGTGTCACAGGGTAATCACTGCAAATCACGATCTGCACCCACTCAGACCTGTCCGTGTCACAGGGTACTGACTGAAAATCGCGATCTGCACCCACCTAGACCTGTCCTTGTCACAGGGTACTGGCTGCAAATCGCGATCTGCACTCACCCAGACCTATCCTTGTCACAGGCTGCTGACTGAAAATCGCGATCTGCACTCATCCACACCTGTCCGTGTCACACAGTACTTCTTGTTCAAGTACTGGAGGGGATGCGGATAGGCACGGAGTGACGTGACAACTGTTCTCAAAAGATTATTTTTTCCAAACACATGAAGAAAGGTCAACATTATGCCTCGTTACAGAGGAAGAAAAGGAGCGGGGGGGGGGGGGGGGGGAGGGATGGGGAGTGGATAAATAGTATAGGTTTGTTTCTATTAATTGGATCATAACAAACTATCATCGAGAGCACAGCCCCCAAACGGAAACGGCAATGAGTCGGTTTAAAATTAAGGTACGATCCGACTGTGATACTGTGAATAGTACCAAACGATTTGTTACAGCCCAACCTGACGGGGACTCCGGTCGGGACGGTAACTTAAACCAAAGGTTTAAGTATTGTCTAAAACACGTCCAAACACTATGTCCATCGTCAAAGTTTTTTCAATCTTCTCATAGCATTGCCTTTTGAGTAGCAAACTACGAAGTACGTGTCTGTGAGTAACACCACACCTACGTAATACGCAACCGCAGCTACCACGCTTCGGTAGCATTCAGAATTCAGTTTGTATCACCGTGGCGTTGACCTTTAATCCAAGGTCACCCCAACCTAACCAGGTTGTGACACCTTTGCATACAAGTTACAGACAAATTTTTGTTGAAATTCGTCCAGCCGAAGGTAATCAGGTCACGATCCTTCTCCACACAAGTCACACTGCAGCTTTGGTTGAAATTCGTCCAACTGAATTTCAGATATCGTGTCGACAAGAACAGCTTTACACACTTTACAATCAAGCTGAAAAATTAAAAAAAATTCGCCAAAATTCCAATTTTTAACCAACCGCCAAAAAGATTGGCGTGCATCAAGCTTCGACCATGGGGGTGAGTCCTGTAAACTATCAGACCAAATGGCCTAAACTTGTAAGAGGAATGAGTGGTAACGGACGGACGGACAGACAAACAGAGCCCAATAAAGAGCCGCCCTCCGGGGCATAAAGCCCCGGCTAGGGGGCTAAAAACTACCACTTTTGAGAGGCGCCCCTTGACGACAATATATTTACATAGCATCTCCACCTCTTTTAAACAAGGAGCATCATGGATCCGTACATCACTGAAAACCACAATACCACAAATGAAATTGGGTTTGAAGAGCTTCACAACAACTGTAACTTCAAGGTCAAAATAAGCCAACTACCTGGCCAAAGTAGTCTTCAACCACAACTACTCCTCCAAACTGACACGCCCAAAACAAGGACTTAGTCGAAATGTTTAGCAGAGGTTTTGGGATTACTATTAGATACACCCACGGTGCAAACCTGGCCGTGGATAATTGTCAACTAAACACGGCGGAATTGTTCTCGTAGGAACAACACTTTTTCCATAACACTAATAATTTGCATTTTCAAGAAATTGAATTCGAAATAACGGAATGATACTTCAGTATCAAATGTCAAAAACTCTATTTAAAAGTGACAGAGATTATAACAGGGCAGATGCGTGTGTTATGCTTACTCCTATGAAAATCAATTTAAAGTACAAAATAAATAATAATAATATTAATAATAATAAACAGCTTGGATTACACGGACCGAGGGACTGAATAAGAAATGTAGGATAAGAAGCATTTTGATTTTCGAGACGGCAACATTAGTTGCAGCTCAATGGTGCCGCAATTAACGGTGTCATTAATGGCAGTTCAATCGTGCCACAGTTAACGGGGACATTGGTGGCAGTTCAATGGTGCCACCATTAACGACATACAGCGTGAGGGATATACCCTGTAGATCCGTAAATACGAGCGAGAGTCCTTGTACATACATGCATTTTTTAAAATATACATATATATTTTTCTGTGATCAGGGACCAATGGTAGCATACCCCCTCCTCCCTACTCTTCTCGCAGAAAACCGAAGACAATTATTAAATCTTAAACGGTCACGACTTCCTTAGCAAAAATAGCTTTACCAAACGACTTATTAACAAATCACTGGTTAAAAAAAAAAAAAACAACAAGTCACATCAAGTCCGGCAAATCTCTGTAATCATAACGATAAACTTCATGAACTGTCCTACCATTGAAGCAATACACATATCTGCCGGACATTTCAGGCAATACGCGAATTGGCCGGTTATTGCCTACAACATTATATATATAAAACAAACAATATCTTCCTGCACCGGGCCCTTTTTCAGTCCATAGCAGCACCCCCTACCCCTCCCCCCCCCATACATCCGGCGAAGCAAAAAATCTGGGGCAAATGGAAGAATCTGCGGGGTTGTGGCCCTTGTCAGAATTAAGCCTTTATAACAGAAAGGAAATGACGATAATATCGCTAACCTGCGCGACAACATGTCAGACGCTGCGGCTTGCCAACATGTCAGACAAAGTGACGCTGCGGCTTGCCAACATGTCAGACACATTAAAAACGGCAACACACACTTCGTTAAAAAAAGGAAAAGGGAACAAACGTTGGTTGTAAGACACACTTTGTTTGAAAAAAAACAAGGAAATTAAGGAAATGGTACAAACGTAGGCTGTAAATATGAGAAACATACACAGAAAAACACCGGTTTAGTCTCCGGTGTGGCACAGGTTTGTTTTACCACAGCTGCCGTGGAGCCAAACTTTGGCATTATATTAGACATGCTTGAAGCATCATGTAAGGGATAGACATTTAGCACAAGCGAAGCGCAAGCCGGATTTTTCCTTCTTTTACACACAATCATCTAAACAGCTACTATAATTATTACATAACAACGCATTCATCAATGGAGATCCGGTTGAGTGAAGCTGATACATAATTCATGGTCCCTCCTGTCTCCCCAGCCCCCATTCGGCTTAGGCATCTTGGATGGTGTTCGCGGATAGCCAGCGACCTCTAGCTGATCGGGAAAGAGAAACTGTTCACTATCAGACAGCAGTTTTTTAATGGCTGCCACTCTCCCGCGCGGATCACAGTTCTTGCCCTTGTGGTGAACCCCGCTGAAAAACAAAGACACAGTCTTGTTTTTAAATGCATTTTATTTTAAAATCAGAGTTATGGCGCTACTTTTTTCTGTTAAATGCAACTTTCGTGAAGGCTGGCTTAAATGAAATGCGTCGCACTAGATCTGCATAAATCAATATAAACAACTGTAAAAAATGGAAAACGTGGAAAATCAAATGAAGTGAATAATTTGACTAATCAACATTTCTGCTCCATCTCATTTTCACATTCTTTACTCATACATCGTAGGAAAGATTGCAAAGGCAGAAGAGATTGACACATGTTTGGCACGATTCACACGATTGGCATATGAATGATACAACTGACACGTGACTGACACACCACTGACAGGTGATTGACACGAGTGACACGTTTGACACACGAGTGACACGTTTGATACATGATTGACACGACTAACACATGACTGACACCACGTTTTTCACACGACTGACACATCACTGACACATAACTGACGTATGACTGACGCATGGAAACATCACATCGAACACTGCCAGACGAGTCAGAACACATTGTGTACTTCCACGCCGAACGGAATACACAGTTTGTACTGCAGCAATACGCCCATTCCTTGCACACATGCATGTTACTAGCAGGCAATTGCAAAGTGAACTAATATCTACCTGAGAAACTCTCTCCTACATTTGTCTGCTTCGTTTCAGCTCTTTCATGTCACAGTTAATACCATGATATGAGTATCTCTTTCATGTCACAGTAATGCCATGATATGAGTATCTCTTTCATGTCACAGTTAATACCATGATATGAGTATCTCTTTCATGTCACAGTTAATACCATGATATGAGTATCTCTTTCATGTCACAGTAAATACCATGATATGAGTATCTCTTTCATGTCACAGTAATACCATGATATGAGGATCTCTTTCATGTCACAGTAATACCATGATAACAGTATCTCTTTCATGTCACAGTTAATACCATGATATGAGTATCTCTTTCATGTCACAGTAATGCCATGATATGAGTATCTCTTTCATGTCACAGTTAATACCATGATATGAGTATCTCTTTCATGTCACAGTTAATACCATGATATGAGTATCTCTTTCATGTCACAGTTAATACCATGATATCAGTATCTCTTTCATGTCACAGTAATACCATGATATGAGTATCTCTTTCATGTCACAGTTAATACCATGATATGAGTATCTTTTTCATGTCGCAGTTAATACCATGATATGAGTATCTCTTTTATGTCACAGTAATACCATGATATGAGTATCTCTTTCATGTCACAGTTAATACCAAAATATGAGTATCTTTTTCATGTCACAGTAATACCATGATATGAGTATCTCTTTCATGTCACAGTTAATACCATGATATGAGTATCTTTTTCATGTCGCAGTTAATACCATGATATGAGTATCTCTTTCATGTCGCAGTTAATACCATGATATCAGTATCTCTTTCATGTCGCAGTTAATACCATGATATGGATATCTCTTTCCAATACAGAAACTATGTTGTGTCGGGAAACAGGCTTTAAAAGTAAGTAGAGGGGGGTGGAGGTGGGAGGGGGTGAGGTGCAACCGTGACTAGTCATTCGCCTATATGGTAGATGCCGGGTGATTTCATGAGCATCACGCGTAGCCGGCTCTGCACACACGACATCCTGACGTGCCGTGGGTGCGGGGGGGGGGGGGAGTGGGCACTAACCATTCGCCTATGTGGTAGATCCTGGGTGATTTCATGAGCATCACGCGTAGTCGGCTCTGCACACACGACATGCTGACATGCCGTGGGTGCGGGGGGGGGGGGGAGTGGGCACTAACCATTCGCCTATGTGGTAGATCCTGGGTGATTTCATGAGCATCACGCGTAGTCGGCTCTGCACACACGACATCCTGACGTGCCGTGGGTGCGGGGGGGGGGGGGAGTGGGCACTAACCATTCGCCTATGTGGTAGATCCTGGGCGATTTCATGAGCATCACGCGTAGTCGGCTCTGCACACACGACATGCTGACGTACTGCGGGTCGTTGGGAAGGGGGGGGGGGGGAGTGGGCACTAACCATTCGCCTATGTGGTAGATCCTGGGCGATTTCATGAGCATCACGCGTAGTCGGCTCTGCATACACGACATGCTGACGTACTGCAGCGACCAGTCCCAGTTGTAATCGTCGAACCGGCAAAACACCTATCCCGAAAAAACAAACACAATCTACAATTTCGGTCAGCCTAAGGTCTTGCATAATGTTCACAACAACATATCATGTGTTTCTATTCTCCGCCTATTCTAGTTTATTATTCCCCCTTGCAAAAATATTTACAAACGGGTACGCTTTGCTAGATATTCCAGAAGTTTATTTCCCTTTTTTTCACCTCGGGTGGGTTCCAGAAGACTCATCATGGGCTATTTGACCTACTAAGATGAAACATGGCACAAAGAGAGACGATGATGAGACGTCGTGAAATCTGTACATTTGTTTTACCTTGACGTTCAAGGTCAATTTAAAATGAGGTATTTTTCAAAACCCTTATTTATCACGAAAAATACGAATTGGTGACATATCCCACTCTGTTAAAAACAATCAAACGTTAAAAAAGCTAAACAAGAATGTCCAGGGACATTGTAACCAGGCAAGATCTGGTGGATCAAGTATCAATAGGCTTGCATGGTCGCCAAAAGAAGCATTCATATTTTAAAAACCGGTTATTGATAATTCGTACACAAATTTAAAGGAATCCAGTCAAAACATTTTGAAAATCTGCTACTTTTTTTTTTAAATCCCCCCTCTTTTAGCCAATTTTTTTGGCCAATTCCAAAAAAGTAACTTTTCAAAAGAGGACCGCCTGGTGTACATTTTTGAAAGTATGATGCCAATCCGATCAAAATGTGGAAGAACAACCTTTGGAAAATTGGCTGCCAAAATTTTTTCATATGCTGAATATTTGGCAAATTTTTGCCACACATTCATAGGAAATTTTAAAGATAATCTGATCACAATTATTGTGAGAGGAAAAGCAATTTTTTACATTCCCCCCGTTTAGCCAATTTTTGGTGGACTGCCAAAAAAGCAATTTTTAAGAAAGGACACCCTAGTGAACATTCATGCAAAATTCGAAGGCAATCCGATCAAAACTGTGGAAGAAAAAATATGAAAAATTGGCTATAAAAACATTAAACTAAATTTTTAAGACAGAACCACCTAGTGAACAATCTTTCAAAATCCTAAAGAATCCGATCAAATCTGTCTAAGAGGAAGTATTTTGAAAATTGTCTACCAATTTTTCTTAAATGCACCCAATTTAACAAATTTTGGAAAAATGGCTACCAAAAATTTTTAAAAATGCACCCTACATGGGCAATTCTTGCTGGATCGCCAAAAATTTTCAAGAGAGACCTATCCACTAAACATTTGTACACAATTTGAAAGGAATGCGATCTAAATTCAGGGATTTGAAGCATTTTGAAAATTTTAAAATGCCCTCTAGAGAAATCCGTGAAAGTGATTTTTCAAAAGACATTTTCCTAGTAAACATTTGTGCACAATTTGAAGACAATGAGATCAAAATTGTAGGAGAAGCACTTTGAAATTGGCAACCAAAAAATTTTAAATAGTCCCCATTTGTCCAATTTTTCGCGGACCGGCAAAAAAAAAAAAAAAAAGAGACACTTGTCTAGAGAGCATTCGCGCAGAATTTTAAAGGAATCTGATCAAAACTGAGGGAAACGAAGCATTTTAAGCGAAAGTTTACATGCTGTATGTGCATGCGTACACACGTACATACAGACGACGGATACCCCACTGATGTGGTAAGTTCAGCTCGACGAAGTCGGCTGGTCTGAAAAGAATGCCTAGGGACATCGCAGACAGTATCGGTATCCCGACAACTGCTCTGGCGACAATTGATCGGAATGGGAAGTGTACGGGAACGTATCTGCTGCACAACAGAAAGAACTAGATGCTGTCAGAGAGCAGCAATATCCCCCGTGAAACTCTAAATATTACCCCTATGCAATATCTAAGCTAATGGATTACCATTGACAGGAAACTGGACACCCTTCCTTGAACGACAAATCAACAATACTACAAACTGTCTTTGAACAGATATAACCCGAATCTATTTTTTATTAATCTTACGTAATCTAATCTAATCCACGAAGTCCACTCCGTTTGCATATATGTCGATTTATGACGATTTTTAAAAGCCTGTCATTTTGTCAATTTTGCTTCGATCAAACTGAAACCTTGACGTTGCACATCTTTATACCCTATATGTTGCCTACATGAAATATGAAAGCTGAATTATGCTTCGTTGATATAGAAGTGGTGTCCACAAAGTCCTATACATGTGCACATATGTCTATTTTCGACGATTCTCAAAAGCCTGTCAATTTGTCAATTTTGCTTCGATCAAACTGAAACCTCAACGTTGCACATCGTTATACCCTATATGTTGCCTATATGAAATATGAAAGCTGAATTATGCTTCGTTGATATAGAAGTGGTGTCCACAAAGTCCTATACATGTGCACATATGTCTATTTTCGACGATTTTCAAAAGCCTGTCAATTTGTCAATTTTGCTTCGATCAAACTGAAACCTTGACGTTGCACATCTTTATACCCTATATTTTGCCTGTATGAAATATGAAAGCTGAATTATGCTTCGTTGATATAGAAGTGGTGTCCACAAAGTCCTATACATGTGCACATATGTCTATTTTCGACGATTTTCAAAAGCCTGTCAATTTGTCAATTTTGCTTCGATCAAACTGAAACCTTGACGTTGCACATCTTTATACCCTATATTTTGCCTGTATGAAATATGAAAGCTGAATTATGCTTCGTTGATATAGAAGTGGTGTCCACAAAGTCCTTAGCTTGAAGAGGGGACGGACGGACGGACGGACGGACAGACGGACGGACAATCTCAAACCTATATCCCTCCGTTTCACGGGGGATAACTAGATGCTGTCAGAGAGCAGCAATATCCCCCGTGAAACCCTAAATATTACCCCTATGCAATATCTAAGCTGGACACCCTTCCTTGAAGTCCACTCCGTTTGCATATATGTCGATTTATGACGATTTTTAAAAGCCTGTCATTTTGTCAATTTTGCTTCGATCAAACTGAAACCTTGACGATGCACATCTTTATACCCTATATGTTGCCTATATGAAATATGAAAGCTGAATTATGCTTCGTTGATATAGAAGTGGTGTCCACAAAGTCCTTAGCTTGAAGAGGGGACGGACGGACGGACGGACGGACAGACGTAAATCTCGGTCTTAGGGGCTATTTTGTCCATATCTTAGGGGGGATCGCCCCTAACACATGGACAAAATTTTTTCAAAACGCGTGCGGATATGTCGGTCTTAGGGGCTATGCCCGTGACTTAGGGGCTATTCTGTCCATATCTTAGGGGGGATCGCCCCTAACACATGGACAAAATTGTTCAAAACACGTGCGGATATGTCGGTCTTAGGGGCTATGCCCGTGACTTAGGGGCTATTTTGTCCATATCTTAGGGGGGATCGCTCCTAACACATGGACAACATTTTTCAAAACACGTGCGGATATATCGGTCTTAGGGGCTATGCTCGTGACTTAAGGGCTATTTTGTCCATATCTTAGGGGGGATTGCTCCTAACACATGGTCAAAATTTTTCAAAACGCGTGCGGATATGTCGGTCTTGGGGGCTATGCCCGTGACTTAGGGGCTATTTTGTCCATATCTTAGGGGGGATCGCCCCTAACACATGGACAAAATTTTTTCAAAACGCGTGCGGATATGTCGGTCTTAGGGGCTATGCCCGTGACTTACCGGCTATTTTGTCCATGTCTTAGGATTGATCGCCCCTAACACACGGATAGGATTTCGTCAAAATTCTGTTCCCTTTATGAATACTGTTGATCAGTGTTGCATTTGGGGCCAGCCCGCCCGTCCGAGACGGGCTACTTTTCCGTCGGACGGGCAACTTTTCAAAGTTACCCGCCCGACCGTTAGGCGTAAATCTGGGTCTTAGGGGCTACTTTGTCTATATCTTAGGGGGGATCGCCCCTAACATATGGACAAATTTTTTTCAAAACGCGTACGGATATGTCAGTCTTAGGGTCTATACCCGTGACTTAGGGGCTATTTGATTCGTGTCTTAGGAGGGATTGCCCCTAACACACGGACAGAATTTCTTGAAAATTATGTTCGCTTAATGAAAACTGTTGATCAGTGTTGCATTTGGAGCAACTCTTCAGTTACCCGCCCGACCGTTAGGTCTAAACTTTCGGGCCCGTATTTTTTGCGGTTAATAATGAGCACTGCATATTACCCCCAAAATTGGCCGAAGGAGTATTGTCATCGTCGTGGTGTCTGCCCATCTGTCTGTCTATCCCTTACGACAATCTTCTGAACACGATCGCTTGACAAGCACTTAGCCGATCATCACGAAATTTTATGCAGGAACTAATCGGGTACATATCTGGGCTGGTATTCATTTCGGCCCGATCGAACAATTTAAAATGCCCGCCGAGCGGCCATCGTGTTTTTGACAGTAACTTTTTGTACACACGATAGCTTGAATGGCACTTAGTCGATCATCAAGACATTTTGTGCAGAAACTAATCAGGTAAAGATCTAGGATGGAATTGATTTTGGGCCCGATCGGGCTATTTTATATGCCCGCATCTTGTTTTTAGCATCAACCTTGTAAGCACGTTAGCAATAAAAGTACTTGACCGATCATCACTAAATTTTATACACACATTTACCAGGTCAAAATCTCGACTGGTATTGATTTTGGGTCTCATAGGAAAATGCAAAATGGCTGGATGAAAAATCTTGTAAACACAGTAAGTGAAAAACTACTTGGCCAATCATCACAAAATTTTATTTACATATTTACCAGGTCAAAATTTACATATTTACCAGGTCAAAATCTTCGCTGATATTGATTTTGGGACAGATCGGGAATTTCAAAATGGCTGCCAGTCGCTATCTTGTATATTTCCTTTAAACACGACAAGTGAAAAACTGCTTGGACAATCATCACCAGATTTTATACACACATTTACCAGGTCAAACTCTTGGCTGGTATCGTTTTTGAGCCCGATCAGAAAATGCAAAATAGCTGCCGGCCGCCATCTTGAATTTTTCGTTAAAATCTTGCAAACACGATGAGTGAAAAACTACTTGGCCAATCATCCTCAAATTTTATACACACATTTACCGGTCAAAATATACCCTTAAGCAGACCTGAACGTGGGCCAAGGAGTATTGCCATCACTGATGGCTCTTGTTTATATTGTACATTCCACATGCATGACAATTTCCGACACCATAATATTGTGTTATTACGGTAAGCCATACATTTTTGCGCCAAGTATTATTTTCCGCTTTTGTAAGTTCGGACGGGTGACTTTTTCAGTCGGATAGGCAACTTTGCTGAGTAGCCCGTCCAGCTGGTAGTCTAAATTTTGAGCCTAGTTGCAACACTGCTCTTGATACAGTTATTTACAGTTTAGTGGAATTCTATCAGTTATCGCAAGAATAATCGACAAATTCTTAAAAGCACGAACCGAAAGACACAAAAGTATGGCGGGCTAAAAGTCTGGATTTAAATCCGATCGAAAACATTAAGGGATCGATGAAAAGGATAGCTTCGTGCCGAATCAAGAACCACTTCTTCTTGTTCTGAAAATCATATGTTTGCCAACTTAATTGAGATTAAACAATATGGTACTAATAATTTGATTTACAGGTGTTATTTTGTCAGATTTAGAGTCAGCATGTTGCATTTTGATTGTTTTTGTGTTGTTAATGTCGCAAATTGAAAAAGCTTTTGTTTTTATAGTATCCTTAAGTGGAGCAACTGTCCATGATCTTAGGGGGTATTTTGAGAATTATCAAGGGAACATGTTTTCATCTAAGACAGATAATAACATAGGGACTTGTAAGTTCGGCATTTAAACATAAGTTTAGCTACAGTATGAAGGCATATTTGATCTGAAAACCATATTGAATAAATGCATCTGAAACAATAACCACTATGTAAACGTCCGCCGTCTTAAGGGGTATTATTGTTGAGGGTTGGAGCATTTTTTTTCTTCGATTCTTTAAGTTAGCCTTAAGCTTGTCTTATTATGAATCATAGCTAAAAACTGTTGTTTTACTCAATGTTTCTACAAAATAATTCAGAAAGCAATAGTCATAAAATCTCATAAAAAATAAAAAATATTGATTTATTTTTTGTGGAAATATTGTCCATGACATAAGGGATAGGTTATAAAGAATGTTTAGAAGAAGCAACTGTCCATCATCTTAGGGGGTATTTTGAGAATTATCAAGGGAACACGTTTTCATCTAAGACAGATAATAACATAGCAACTTGTAAGTTCGG
Source organism: Protula sp. h YS-2021 (assembly GCA_949752745.1). NCBI lineage: Eukaryota > Metazoa > Annelida > Polychaeta > Sabellida > Serpulidae > Protula > Protula sp. h YS-2021. The sequence continues at coordinate 15,949,237 of OX457029.1, read as the reverse complement.
CATTTGAACATAAGTTTAGTTACAGTATGAAGGTATGTTTGATCTGAAAACCATATTCAATAAATGCGTCTGAAACAATAACCACTATGTAAACGTCCGCCGTCTAAAGGGGTATTATTGTTGAGGGTCTTGGAGCATTTTTTTCGATTCTTTAAGTTAGCTTTAAGTTTGGCTTGTTATGAATCATAGCTAAAAACTGTTGTTTTACTCAATGTTCCTACAAAATAATTAATTCAGAATGCAATAGTCATAAAATCTCATAAAAAATGAAAAATATTGATTTATTTTTTGTGGAATTATTGTCCATGACATAAGGGATAGGTTGTAAAGAATGTTTAGAGGAAGCATTAGTAGACTTAGAACGGATGAAAATTTTGTTAGCTACAAGATAATGTTTTGGCACTACTGAATTGTGCCAGCCAGCATCCAGATATCTTTGATAATAAATCTAATTTTCAAATTGTGAACGAGAAATGGTTTGAAACTTTAGTTATATAACATTTTACTACAACATATTTAAAGCTGAAGGTCTTGTGTATACATGGTCATTGAATATGAACGAATATTTGAATATTCATCATCATTTTTCAAGTTAGATTACTGTCCGTAATCTTAGGGGGTATCTTGTGAAAAAACATTTTTCAAAACAATTTGTCTACTGAAATGATATATCAAATACAATCTTATTGGATAATGATCTAAATCTGTTGATTTTAGACAGATTATAGATATTTCTTCTAAACAAAACAGAGAAACATTCGTTGTTCATCGACCTTTAATTGCAGAAATGTCCGTCGTTTTAAGGGCTATTGCTCATCTTGATCTTAAAATCATATATTTGCCAACTTAATTGAGATTAAACAATATGGTACTAATAATTATAATTTACAGGTGTTATTTTGTCAGATTTAGAGTCAGCATGTTGCATTTTGATTGTTTTTGTGTTGTTAATGTCGCAAATTGAAAAAGCTTTTGTTTTTATAGTATCCTTAAGTGGAGCAACTGTCCATGATCTTAGGGGATATTTTGAGAATTATCAAGGGAACATGTTTTCATCTAAGACAGATAATAACATAGGGACTTGTAAGTTCGGCATTTAAACATAAGTTTAGCTACAGTATGAAGGCATATTTGATCTGAAAACCATATTGAATAAATGCATCTGAAACAATAACCACTATGTAAACGTCCGCCGTCTTAAGGGGTATTATTGTTGAGGGTTGGAGCATTTTTTTTTTCGATTCTTTAAGTTAGCCTTAAGCTTGTCTTATTATGAATCATAGCTAAAAACTGTTGTTTTACTCAATGTTTCTACAAAATAATTCAGAAAGCAATAGTCATAAAATCTCATAAAAAATAAAAAATATTGATTTATTTTTTGTGGAAATATTGTCCATGACATAAGGGATAGGTTATAAAGAATGTTTAGAAGAAGCAACTGTCCATCATCTTAGGGGGTATTTTGAGAATTATCAAGGGAACACGTTTTCATCTAAGACAGATAATAACATAGCAACTTGTAAGTTCGGCATTTGAACATAAGTTTAGTTACAGTATGAAGGTATGTTTGATCTGAAAACCATATTCAATAAATGCGTCTGAAACAATAACCACTATGTAAACGTCCGCCGTCTAAAGGGGTATTATTGTTGAGGGTCTTGGAGCATTTTTTTCGATTCTTTAAGTTAGCTTTAAGTTTGGCTTGTTATGAATCATAGCTAAAAACTGTTGTTTTACTCAATGTTCCTACAAAATAATTAATTCAGAATGCAATAGTCATAAAATCTCATAAAAAATGAAAAATATTGATTTATTTTTTGTGGAATTATTGTCCATGACATAAGGGATAGGTTGTAAAGAATGTTTAGAGGAAGCATTAGTAGACTTAGAACGGATGAAAATTTTGTTAGCTACAAGATAATGTTTTGGCACTACTGAATTGTGCCAGCCAGCATCCAAATATCTTTGATAATAAATCTAATTTTCAAATTGTGAACGAGAAATGGTTTGAAACTTTAGTTATATAACATTTTACTACAACATATTTAAAGCTGAAGGTCTTGTGTATACATGGTCATTGAATATGAACGAATATTTGAATATTCATCATCATTTTTCAAGTTAGATTACTGTCCGTAATCTTAGGGGGTATCTTGTGAAAAAACATTTTTCAAAACAATTTGTCTACTGAAATGATATATCAAATACAATCTTATTGGATAATGATCTAAATCTGTTGATTTTAGACAGATTATAGATATTTCTTCTAAACAAAACAGAGAAACATTCGTTGTTCATCGACCTTTAATTGCAGAAATGTCCGTCGTTTTAAGGGCTATTACTCATCTTGATCTTAAAATCATATATTTGCCAACTTAATTGAGATTAAACAATATGGTACTAATAATTATAATTTACAGGTGTTATTTTGTCAGATTTAGAGTCAGCATGTTGCATTTTGATTGTTTTTGTGTTGTTAATGTCGCAAATTGAAAAAGCTTTTGTTTTTATAGTATCCTTAAGTGGAGCAACTGTCCATGATCTTAGGGGGTATTTTGAGAATTATCAAAGGAACATGTTTTCATCTAAGACAGATAATAACATAGGGACTTGTAAGTTCGGCATTTAAACATAAGTTTAGCTACAGTATGAAGGCATATTTGATCTGAAAACCATATTGAATAAATGCATCTGAAACAATAACCACTATGTAAACGTCCGCCGTCTTAAGGGGTATTATTGTTGAGGGTCTTGGAGCATTTTTTTTTCGATTCTTTAAGTTAGCCTTAAGCTTGTCTTATTATGAATCATAGCTAAAAACTGTTGTTTTACTCAATGTTTCTACAAAATAATTCAGAAAGCAATAGTCATAAAATCTCATAAAAAATAAAAAATATTGATTTATTTTTTGTGGAAATATTGTCCATGACATAAGGGATAGGTTATAAAGAATGTTTAGAAGAAGCAACTGTCCATCATCTTAGGGGGTATTTTGAGAATTATCAAGGGAACACGTTTTCATCTAAGACAGATAATAACATAGCAACTTGTAAGTTCGGCATTTGAACATAAGTTTAGTTACAGTATGAAGGTATGTTTGATCTGAAAACCATATTCAATAAATGCATCTGAAACAATAACCACTATGTAAACGTCCGCCGTCTTAAGGGGTATTATTGTTGAGGGTCTAGGAGCATTTTTTTCGATTCTTTAAGTTAGCCTTAAGCTTGTCTTATTATGAATCATAGCTAAAAACTGTTGTTTTACTCAATGTTCCTACAAGATAATTAATTCAGAATGCAATAGTCATAAAATCTCATAAAAAATGAAAAATATTGATTTATTTTTTGTGGAATTATTGTCCATGACATAAGGGATAGGTTGTAAAGAATGTTTAGAGGAAGCATTAGCAGACTTAGAACGGATGAAAATTTTGTTAGCTACAAGATAATGTTTTGGCACTACTGAATTGTGCCAGCCAGCATCCAGATATCTTTGATAATAAATCTAATTTTCAAATTGTGAACGAGAAATGGTTTGAAACTTTAGTTATATAACATTTTACTACAACATATTTAAAGCTGAAGGTCTTGTGTATACATGGTCATTGAATATGAACGAATATTTGAATATTCATCATCATTTTTCAAGTTAGATTACTGTCCGTAATCTTAGGGGGTATCTTGTGAAAAAACATTTTTCAAAACAATTTGTCTACTGAAATGATATATCAAATACAATCTTATTGGATAATGATCTAAATCTGTTGATTTTAGACAGATTATAGATATTTCTTCTAAACAAAACAGAGAAACATTCGTTGTTCATCGACCTTTAATTGCAGAAATGTCCGTCGTTTTAAGGGCTATTGCTCATCTTGATCTTAAAATCATATATTTGCCAACTTAATTGAGATTAAACAATATGGTACTAATAATTATAATTTACAGGTGTTATTTTGTCAGATTTAGAGTCAGCATGTTGCATTTTGATTGTTTTTGTGTTGTTATTGTCGCAAATTGAAAAAGCTTTTGTTTTTATAGTATCCTTAAGTGGAGCAACTGTCCATGATCTTAGGGGGTATTTTGAGAATTATCAAAGGAACATGTTTTCATCTAAGACAGATAATAACATAGGGACTTGTAAGTTCGGCATTTAAACATAAGTTTAGCTACAGTATGAAGGCATATTTGATCTGAAAACCATATTGAATAAATGCATCTGAAACAATAACCACTATGTAAACGTCCGCCGTCTTAAGGGGTATTATTGTTGAGGGTCTTGGAGCATTTTTTTTTCGATTCTTTAAGTTAGCCTTAAGCTTGTCTTATTATGAATCATAGCTAAAAACTGTTGTTTTACTCAATGTTTCTACAAAATAATTCAGAAAGCAATAGTCATAAAATCTCATAAAAAATGAAAAATATTGATTTATTTTTTGTGGAAATATTGTCCATGACATAAGGGATAGGTTATAAAGAATGTTTAGAAGAAGCAACTGTCCATCATCTTAGGGGGTATTTTGAGAATTATCAAGGGAACACGTTTTCATCTAAGACAGATAATAACATAGCAACTTGTAAGTTCGGCATTTGAACATAAGTTTAGTTACAGTATGAAGGTATGTTTGATCTGAAAACCATATTCAATAAATGCGTCTGAAACAATAACCACTATGTAAACGTCCGCCGTCTTAAGGGGTATTATTGTTGAGGGTCTAGGAGCATTTTTTTCGATTCTTTAAGTTAGCCTTAAGCTTGTCTTGTTATGAATCATAGCTAAAAACTGTTGTTTTACTCAATGTTCCTACAAAATAATTAATTCAGAATGCAATAGTCATAAAATCTCATAAAAAATGAAAAATATTGATTTATTTTTTGTGGAATTATTGTCCATGACATAAGGGATAGGTTGTAAAGAATGTTTAGAGGAAGTATTAGTAGACTTAGAACGGATGAAAATTTTGTTAGCTACAAGATAATGTTTTGGCACTACTGAATTGTGCCAGCCAGCATCCAGATATCTTTGATAATAAATCTAATTTTCAAATTGTTTACGAGAAATGGTTTGAAACTTTAGTTATATGACATTTTACTGCATCATATTCAAAGTGGAAGGTCTTGTGTCTATATCTTCATTGAATAGAACGAATATTTAAATATTCATCATTATTTTTCAAGTTAGATTACTGTCCGTAATCTTACTGGGTATCTTGTGAAAAAACATTTTTCAAAACAATTTGTCTACTGAAATGATATATCAAATACAATCTTATTTGATAATGATGTAAACCTGTTGATTTTAGACAGATTATAGATATTTCTTCTAAACAAAACAGAGAAACATTCGTTGTTCATCGACCTTTAATTGCAGAAATGTCCGTCGTTTTAAGGGCTATTGTTCATCTTGGTCTTAAAATCATATGTTTGCCAACTTAATTCAGATTAAACAATATGGTACTAATAATTATAATTTACAGGTGTTACTTTGTCAGATTTAGAGTCAGCATGTTGCATTTTGATTGTTTTTGTGTTGTTATTGTCGCAAATTGAAAAAGCTTTTGTTTTTATAGTATCCTTTAGTGGAGCAAATGTCCATGATCTTAGGGGGTACTTTCAGAATTATCAAAGGAACATGTTTTCATCTAAGACAGATAATAACATAGCAACTTCTAAGTTCGGCATTTAAACATAAGTTTAGCTACAGTATAAAGGTATTTTAGATCTGAAAACCATATTGAATAAATGGATCTGAAACAATAACCACTGTGTAAACGTCCGCCGTCTTAAGGGGCATTATTGTTGAGGGTCTTGGAACATTTTTTTCGATTCTTCAAATTAGACTTAAGCTTGTCTTGTTATGAATCATAGCTAAAAACTGTTGTTTTACTCAATGTTTCTACAAAATAATTAATTCAGAATGCAATAGTCATAAAATCTCATAAAAATGAAAAATATTGATTTATTTTTTGTGGAATTATTGTTCATAACATAAGGGATAGGTTGTAAAGAACGTTTAGAGGAAGCATTAGTAGATTTAGAACGGACGAAAATTTTGTTAGCTACAAGATGTTTTGGCACTACTGAATTGTGCCAGCCAGCATCCAAATATCTTTGATACTAAATCTAATTTTCAAATTGTGAGCGAGAAATGGTTTGAAACTTTAGTTATATGACATTTTACTACAACATATTCAAGCTAAAGGCCTTGTGTATACATGTTCATTGAAAATGAACGAATATTTGAATATTCATCATTATTTTTCAAGTTAGATTACTGTCCGTAATCTTAGGGGGTATCTTGTGAAAAAACATTTTTCAAAACAATTTGTCTACTGAAATGATATATCAAATACAATCTTATTGGATAATGATCTAAATCTGTTGATTTTCGACAGATTATAGATATTTCTTCTAAACAAAACAGAGAAACATTCGTTGTTCATCGACCTTTAATTGCAGAAATGTCCGTCGTTTTAAGGGCTATTGCTCATCTTGATCTTAAAATCATATATTTGCCAACTTAATTGAGATTAAACAATATGGTACTAATAAATATAATTTACAGGTGTTATTTTGTCAGATTTAGAGTCAGCATGTTGCATTTTGATTGTTTTTGTGTTGTTATTGTCGCAAATTAAAAAGCTTTTGTTTTTATAGTATCCTTTAGTGGAGCAACTGTCCATCATCTTAGGGGGTATTTTGAAAATTATCAAAGGAACATGTTTTCATCTAAGACAGATAATAACATAGGGACTTGTAAGTTCGGCATTTAAACATAAGTTTAGCTACAGTATGAAGGCATATTTGATCTGAAAACCATATTGAATAAATGCATCTGAAACAATAACCACTATGTAAACGTCCGCCGTCTTAAGGGGTATTATTGTTGAGGGTCTTGGAGCATTTTTTTTCGATTCTTTAAGTTAGCCTTAAGCTTGTCTTATTATGAATCATAGCTAAAAACTGTTGTTTTACTCAATGTTTCTACAAAATAATTAATTCAGAATGCAATAGTCATAAAATCTCATAAAAATGAAAAATATTGATTTATTTTTTGTGGAATTATTGTTCATAACATAAGGGATAGGTTGTAAAGAACGTTTAGAGGAAGCATTAGTAGATTTAGAACTGACGAAAATTTTGTTAGCTACAAGATGTTTAGGCACTACTGAATTCTGCCAGCCAGCATCCAAATATCTTTGATAATAAATCTAATTTTCAAATTGTGCACGAGAAATGGTTTGAAACTTTAGTTATATGACATTTTACTACAACATATTTCAAGCTGAAGGTCTTGTGTATACATGTTCATTGAAAATGAACGAATAGTTGAATATTCATCATTATTTTTCAGGTTAGATTACTGTCTGTAATCTTAGGGGGTATCTTGTGAAAAAACATTTTTTTTAAAAATTGTCTACTGAAATGATATATCAAATACAATCTTATTGGATAATGATGTAAACCTGTTGATTTTAGACAGATTATAGATATTTCTTCTAAACAAAACAGAGAAACATTCGTTGTTCATCGACCTTTAATTGCAGAATTGTCCGTCGTTTTAAGGGCTATTGCTCATCTTGATCTTAAAATCATATATTTGCCAACTTAATTGAGATTGAACAATATGGTACTAATAATTTGATTTACAGGTGTTATTTTGTCAGATTTAGAGTCAGCATGTTGCATTTTGATTCTTTTTGTGTTGTTATTGTCGCAAATTGAAAAAGCTTTTGTTTTTATAGTATCCTTTAGTGGAGCAACTGTCCATGATCTTAGGGGGTATTTTGAGAATTATCAAGGGAACACGTTTTCATCTAAGACAGATAATAACATAGCAACTTGTAAGTTCGGCATTTAAACATAAGTTTAGTTACAGTATGAAGGTATGTTTGATCTGAAAACCATATTGAATAAATGCATCTGAAACAATAACCACTATGTAAACGTCCGCCGTCTTAAGGGGTATTATTGTTGAGGGTCTTGGAGCATTTTTTCGATTCTTTAAGTTGGGCTTAAGCTTGTCTTGTTATGAATCATAGCTAAAAACTGTTGTTTTACTCAATGTTTCTACAAAATAATTAATTCAGAATGCAATAGTCATAAAATCTCATAAAAAATGAAAAATATTGATTTATTTTTTGTGGAATTATTGTCCATGACATAAGGGATAGGTTGTAAAGAATGTTTAGAGGAAGCAACTGTCCATCATCTTAGGGGGTATTTTGAGAATTATCAAGGGAACACGTTTTCATCTAAGACAGATAATAACATAGCAACTTGTAAGTTCGGCATTTAAACATAAGTTCAGTTACAGTATGAAGGTATGTTTGATCTGAAAACCATATTGAATAAATGCATCTGAAACAATAACCACTGTGCAAACGTCCGCCGTCTTAAGGGGTATTATTGTTGAGGGTCTTGAGGCATTTTTTCAATTCTTTAAATTAGACTTAAGCTTGTCTTGCTATGAATCATAGCTAAAAACTGTTGTTTTACTCAATGTTTCTACAAAATAATTAATTCAGAATGCAATAGTCATAAAATCTCATAAAAAAATGAAAAATATTGATTTATTTTTTGTGGAATTATTGTCCATGACATAAGGGATAGGTTGTAAAGAATGTTTAAAGGCAGCATTAGTAGATTTAGAACGGATGAAAATTTTGTTAGCTACAAGATAATGTTTTGGCACTACTGAATTGTGCCAGCCAGCATCCAAATATCTTTGATAATAAATCTAATTTTCAAATTGTGAACGAGAAATGGTTTGAAACTTTAGTTATATGACATTTTACTACAACATATTTCAAGCTGAAGGTCTTGTGTATACATGTTCATTGAAAATGAACGAATAGTTGAATATTCATCATTATTTTTCAGGTTAGATTACTGTCTGTAATCTTTGGGGGTATCTTGTGAAAAAATATTTTTTAAAAAAATTGTCTACTGAAATGATATATCTAATACAATCTTATTGGATAATGATGTAAACCTGTTGATTTTAGACAGATTATAGATATTTCTTCTAAACAAAACAGAGAAACATTCGTTGTTCATCGACCTTTAATTGCAGAATTGCCCGTCGTTTTAAGGGCTATTGTTCATCTTGATCTTAAAATCATATATTTGCCAACTTAATTGAGATTAAACAATATGGTACTAATAATTATAATTTACAGGTGTTATTTTGTCAGATTTAGAGTCAGCATGTTGCATTTTGATTGTTTTTGTGTTGTTATTGTCGCAAATTAAAAAAGCTTTTGTTTTTATAGTATCCTTTAGTGGAGCAACTGTCCATGATCTTAGGGGGTATTTTGAGAATTATCAAAGGAACATGTTTTCATCTAAGACAGATAATAACATAGGAACTTGTAAGTTCGGCATTTAAACATAAGTTTAGTTACAGTATGAAGGTGTTTTTGATCTGAAAACCATATTGAATAAATGCATCTGAAACAATAACCACTATGTAAACGTCCGCCGTCTTAAGGGTACTATTGTTGAGGGTCTTGGAGCATTTTTTCGATTGTTTAAATTAGACTTAAGCTTGTCTTGTTATGAATCATAGCTAAAAACTGCTGTTTTACTCAATATTTCTACAAAATAATTAATTCAGAATGCAATACTCATAAAATCTCATAAAAATGAAAAATATTGATTTATTTTTTGTGGAATTATTGTCCGTCCATGACATAAGGGATAGGTTGTAAAGAACGTTTAGAGGAAGCAACTGTCCATCATCTTAGGGGGTATTTTGAGAATTATCAAGGGAACACGTTTTCATCTAAGACAGGTAATAACATAGCAACTTGTAAGTTCGGCATTTAAAGATACGTTTAGTTACAGTATGAAGGTATGTTTGATCTGAATACCATATTGAATAAATGCATCTGAAACAATAACCACTATGTAAACGTCCGCCGTCTTAAGGGGTATTATTGTTGAGGGTCTTGGAGCATTTTTTCGATTCTTTAAATTAGACTTAAGCTTGTCTTGTTATGAATCATAGCTAAAAACTGCTGTTTTACTCAATATTTCTACAAAATAATTAATTCAGAATGCAATAGTCATAAAATCTCATGAGAAATGAAAAATATTGATTTATTTTTGTGGAATTATTGTCCATGACATTAGGGATAGGTTGTAAAGAATGCTTAGAGGAAGCATTAGTAGACTTAGAACGGATGACAAGGTTGTTAGCTACAAGATAATGTTTAGCACTACTGAATTGTGCCAGCCAGCATCCAAATATCTTTGATAATAAATCTAATTTTCAACTTGTGAACGAGAAATGGTTTGAAACTTTAGTTATATGACATTTTACTACAACATATTTCAAGCTGAAGGTCTTGTGTATACATGTTCATTGAATATGAACGAATATTTGAATATTCATCATCATTTTTCAAGGTAGATTACTGTCCGTAATCTTAGGGGGTATCTTGTGAAAAAGCAGTTTTGAAAACAATTTGTCTACTGAAATGATATATAAAATACAATCTTATTGGATAATGTTGTAGACCTGTTGATTTTCGACAGATTATAGATATTTCTTCTAAACAAAACACAGAAACATTCGTTGTTCATCGACCATTAATTGCAGAATTGTCCGTCGTTTTAAGGGCTATTGCTCATCTTGATGTTAAAATCATATGTTTGCCAACTTAATTGAGATTAAACAATATGGTACTAAGAATTATAATTTACAGGTGTTATTTTGTCAGACTTGGAGACAGCATGTTGCATTTTGATTGTTTACGTGTTGATATTTTCGCAAATTGAAAAAGCTTTTCTTTTTATAGTATCCTTTAGTTTAGTAGCTGTCCATGATCTTAGGGGGTATTTTGAGAATTATCAAAGGAACATGTTTTCATCTACGACATATAATAACATAGGAACTTGTATGTTCGGCATTTAAACATAAGTTTAGCTACAGTATGAAGGTATGTTTTATTTGGAAACTATATTGAATAAATGCATGTGAAACAATAACCACTATGTAAACGTCCGCCGTCTTAAGGGGTATTATCATTGAGGGTCTTGGAGCATTTTTTCGATTCTTTAAATTAGACTAAAGCTTATCTTGTTATGAATCATGGCTTAAAACTGTTGTTTTACTCAATATTTCTACAAAATAATTAATTCAGAATGCAATAGTCATAAAATCTCATGAGATATGAAAAATATTGATTTATTTTTTGTGGAATTATTGTCCGTCTATGACATAAGGGATAGGTTGTAAAGAACGTTTAGAGGAAGCAACTGTCCATCATCTTAGGGGGTATTTTGAGAATTATCAAGGGAACACGTTTTCATCTAAGACAGATAATAACATAGCAACTTGTAAGTTCGGCATTTAAAGATACGTTTAGTTACAGTATGAAGGTATGTTTGATCTGAATACCATATTGAATAAATGCATCTGAAACAATAACCACTATGTAAACGTCCGCCGTCTTAAGGGGTATTATTGTTGAGGGTCTTGGAGCATTTTTTCGATTCTTTAAATTAGACTTAAGCTTGTCTTGTTATGAATCATGGCTTAAAACTGTTGTTTTACTCAATGTTTCTACAAAATAATTATTTCAGAAAGCAATAGTCATAAAATCTCATGAGATATGAAAAATATTGATTTATTTTTGTGGAATTATTGTCCATGACATTAGGGATAGGTTGTAAAGAATGTTTAGAGGAAGCATTAGTAGACTTAGAACGGATGACAAGGTTGTTAGCTACAAGATAATGTTTAGCACTACTGAATTGTGCCAGCCAGCATCCAAATATCTTTGATAATAAATCTAATTTTCAAATTGTGAACGAGAAATGGTTTGAAACTTTAGTTATATGACATTTTACTACAACATATTTCAAGCTGAAGGTCTTGTGTATACATGTTCATTGAATATGAACGAATATTTGAATATTCATCATCATTTTTCAAGGTAGATTACTGTCCGTAATCTTAGGGGGTATCTTGTGAAAAAGCAGTTTTGAAAACAATTTGTCTACTGAAATGATATATAAAATACATTCTTATTTGATAATGATGTAGAGCTGTTGATTTTCGACAGATTATAGATATTTCTTCTAAACAAAACAGAGAAACATTCGTTGTTCATCGACCTTTGATTGCAGAATTGTCCGTCGTTTTAAGGGCTATTGCTCATCTTGATCTTAAAATCATATGTTTGCCAACTTAATTGAGATTAAACAATATGGTACTAATAATTATAATTTACAGATGTTATTTTGTCAGATTTAGAGTCAGCATGTTGCATTTTGATTGTTTTTGTGTTGTTATTGTCGCAAATTAAAAAAGCTTTTGTTTTTATAGTATCCTTTAGTGAAGCAACTGTCCATCATCTTAGGGGGTATTTTGAGAATTATCAAAGGAACATGTTTTCATCTAAGACAGATAATAACATAGGAACTTATAAGTTCGGCATTTAAACATAAGTTTAGCTACAGTATGAAGGTATGTTTTATTTGGAAACTATAATGAATAAATTCATCGAAAACAATAACCACTATGTAAACGTCCGCCGTCTTAAGGGGTATTATCATTGAGGGTCTTGGAGCATTTTTTCGATTCTTTAAATTAGACTAAAGCTTATCTTGTTATAAACCATGGCTTAAAACTGTTGTTTTACTCAATATTTCTACAAAATAATTAATTCAGAATGCAATAGTCATAAAATCTCATGAGATATGAAAAATATTAATGCATCTGTTGTGGAATTATTGTCCATGACATTAGGAGTAGGTTGTAAAGAATGTTTAGAGGAAGCATTAGTAGATTTAGAACGGATGAAAATTTTGTTAGCTACAAGATAATGTTTTGGCACTACTGAATTGTGCCAGCCAGCATCCAAATATCTTTGATAATAAATCTAATTTTCAAATTGTGCACGAGATATGGTTTGAAACTTTAGTTATATGACCTTTTACTACAACTTATTCAAATCTGAAGGTCTTGTGTATACATGTTCATTGAATATGAACGAATATTTGAATATTCATCATTATTTTTCAAGTTAGATTACTGTCCGTAATCATAGGGGGTATCTTGTGAAAAAACAGTTTTGAAAACAATTTGTCTACTGAAATGATATATCAAATACAATCTTATTGGATAATGATGTAAACCTGTTCATTTTCGACAGATCATAGATATTTCTTCTAAAAAAACAGAGAAACATTCGTTGTTCATCGACCTTTAATTGCAGAAATGTCCGTCGTTTTAAGGGCTATTGCTCATCTTGATCTTAAAATCATATGTTTGCCAACTTAATTGAGATTAAACAATATGGTACTAATAATTATAATTTACAGATGTTATTTTGTCAGATTTAGAGTCAGCATGTTGCATTTTGATTGTTTTTGTGTTGTTATTGTCGCAAATTAAAAAAGCTTTTGTTTTTATAGTATCCTTTAGTGAAGCAACTGTCCATCATCTTAGGGGGTATTTTGAGAATTATCAAGGGAACGTTTTCATCTATGACAGATAATAACATAGAACTGCATCTGTTGTGGAATTATTGTCCATGACATTAGGGGTAGGTTGTAAAGAATGTTTAGAGGAAGCATTAGTAGATTTAGAACGGATGAAAATTTTGTTAGCTACAAGATAATGTTTTGGCACTACTGAATTGTGCCAGCCAGCATCCAAATATCTTTGATAATAAATCTAATTTTCAAATTGTGCACGAGATATGGTTTGAAACTTTAGTTATATGACCTTTTACTACAACTTATTCAAATCTGAAGGTCTTGTGTATACATGTTCATTGAATATGAACGAATATTTGAATATTCATCATTATTTTTCAAGTTAGATTACTGTCCGTAATCATAGAGGGTATCTTGTGAAAAAACAGTTTTGAAAACAATTTGTCTACTGAAATGATATATCAAATACAATCTTATTGGATAATGATGTAAACCTGTTCATTTTCGACGGATCATAGATATTTCTTCTAAAAAAAACAGAGAAACATTCGTTGTTCATCGACCTTTAATTGCAGAAATGTCCGTCGTTTTAAGGGCTATTGCTCATCTTGATCTTAAAATCATATGTTTGCCAACTTAATTGAGATTAAACAATATGGTACGAATAATTATAATTTACAGGTGTTATTTTGTCAGATTTACAGTCAGCATGTTGCATTTTGATTGTTTTTGTGTTGTTATTGTCGCAAATTGAAAAACCTTTTGTTTTTATAGTATCCTTTAATGAAGCAACTGTCCATCATCTTAGGGGGTATTTTGACAATTATCAAGGGAACGTTTTCAGCTATGACAGATAATAACATAGAACTTGTACGTTCGGCATTTAAACATAAGTTTAGCTACAGTATGAAGGTATGTTTGATCTGAAAACCATATTGAATAAATGCATCTGAAACAATAACCACTATGTAAACGTCCGCCGTCTTAAGGGTACTATTGTTGAGGGTCTTGGAGCATTTTTACGATTCTTTAAATTAGACTTAAGCTTATCTTGTTATGAATCATAGCTAAAAACTGCTGTTTTACTCAATATTTCTACAAAATAATTAATTCAGAATGCAATACTCATAAAATCTCATAAAAATGAAAAATATTGATTTATTTTTTGTGGAATTATTGTCCGTCCATGACATAAGGGATAGGTTGTAAAGAACGTTTAGAGGAAGCAACTGTCCATCATCTTAGGGGGTATTTTGAGAATTATCAAGGGAACACGTTTTCATCTAAGACAGATAATAACACAGCAACTTGTAAGTTCGGCATTTAAAGATACGTTTAGTTACAGTATGAAGGTATGTTTGATCTGAATACCATATTGAATAAATGCATCTGAAACAATAACCACTATGTAAACGTCCGCCGTCTTAAGGGGTATTATTGTTGAGGGTCTTGGAGCATTTTTTCGATTCTTTAAATTAGACTTAAGCTTGTCTTGTTATGAATCATGGCTTAAAACTGTTGTTTTACTCAATGTTTCTACAAAATAATTATTTCAGAAAGCAATAGTCATAAAATCTCATGAGATATGAAAAATATTGATTTATTTTTGTGGAATTATTGTCCATGACATTAGGGATAGGTTGTAAAGAATGTTTAGAGGAAGCATTAGTAGACTTAGAACGGATGACAAGGTTGTTAGCTACAAGATAATGTTTAGCACTACTGAATTGTGCCAGCCAGCATCCAAATATCTTTGATAATAAATCTAATTTTCAA
Organism: Protula sp. h YS-2021; assembly: GCA_949752745.1. NCBI lineage: Eukaryota > Metazoa > Annelida > Polychaeta > Sabellida > Serpulidae > Protula > Protula sp. h YS-2021. The sequence continues at coordinate 15,934,007 of OX457029.1, read as the reverse complement.
ATTGTGAACGAGAAATGGTTTGAAACTTTAGTTATATGACATTTTACTACAACATATTTCAAGCTGAAGGTCTTGTGTATACATGTTCATTGAATATGAACGAATATTTGAATATTCATCATCATTTTTCAAGGTAGATTACTGTCCGTAATCTTAGGGGGTATCTTGTGAAAAAGCAGTTTTGAAAACAATTTGTCTACTGAAATGATATATAAAATACAATCTTATTGGATAATGTTGTAGACCTGTTGATTTTCGACAGATTATAGATATTTCTTCTAAACAAAACAGAGAAACATTCGTTGTTCATCGACCATTAATTGCAGAATTGTCCGTCGTTTTAAGGGCTATTGCTCATCTTGATGTTAAAATCATATGTTTGCCAACTTAATTGAGATTAAACAATATGGTACTAAGAATTATAATTTACAGGTGTTATTTTGTCAGACTTGGAGACAGCATGTTGCATTTTGATTGTTTACGTGTTGATATTTTCGCAAATTGAAAAAGCTTTTCTTTTTATAGTATCCTTTAGTTTAGTAGCTGTCCATGATCTTAGGGGGTATTTTGAGAATTATCAAAGGAACATGTTTTCATGTAAGACAGATAATAACATAGGAACTTGTAAGTTCGGCATTTAAACATAAGTTTAGCTACAGTATGAAGGTATGTTTTATTTGGGAACTATATTGAATAAATGCATGTGAAACAATAACCACTATGTAAACGTCCGCCGACTTAAGGGGTATTATCGTTGAGGGTCTTGGAGCATTTTTTCGATTCTTTAAATTAGACTAAAGCTTATCTTGTTATAAATCATGGCTTAAAACTGTTGTTTTACTCAATATTTCTACAAAATAATTAATTCAGAATGCAATAGTCATAAAATCTCATGAGATATGAAAAATATTGATTTATTTTTTGTGGAATTATTGTCCGTCTATGACATAAGGGATAGGTTGTAAAGAACGTTTAGAGGAAGCAACTGTCCATCATCTTAGGGGGTATTTTGAGAATTATCAAGGGAACACGTTTTCATCTAAGACAGATAATAACATAGCAACTTGTAAGTTCGGCATTTAAAGATACGTTTAGTTACAGTATGAAGGTATGTTTTATTTGGAAACTATATTGAATAAATGCATGTGAAACAATAACCACTATGTAAACGTCCGCCGTCTTAAGGGGTATTATTGTTGAGGGTCTTGGAGCATTTTTTCGATTCTTTAAATTAGACTAAAGCTTGTCTTGTTATGAATCATAGCTAAAAACTGCTGTTTTACTCAACATTTCTACAAAATAATTAATTCAGAATGCAATAGTAATAAAATCTCATGAGAAATGAAAAATATTGATTTATTTTTGTGGAATTATTGTCCATGACATTAGGGATAGGTTGTAAAGAATGTTTAGAGGAAGCATTAGTAGACTTAGAACGGATGACAAGGTTGTTAGCTACAAGATAATGTTTAGCACTACTGAATTGTGCCAGCCAGCATCCAAATATCTTTGATAATAAATCTAATTTTCAAATTGTGCACGGAAATGGTTTGAAACTTTAGTTATATGACATTTTACTACAACATATTTCAAGCTGAAGGTCTTGTGTATACATGTTCATTGAATATGAACGAATATTTGAATATTCATCATTATTTTTCAAGGTAGATTACTGTCCGTAATCTTAGGGGGTATCTTGTGAAAAAGCAGTTTTGAAAACAATTTGTCTACTGAAATGATATATAAAATACAATCTTATTGGATAATGTTGTAGACCTGTTGATTTTCGACAGATTATAGATATTTCTTCTAAACAAAACAGAGAAACATTCGTTGTTCATCGACCATTAATTGCAGAATTGTCCGTCGTTTTAAGGGCTATTGCTCATCTTGATGTTAAAATCATATGTTTGCCAACTTAATTGAGATTAAACAATATGGTACTAAGAATTATAATTTACAGGTGTTATTTTGTCAGACTTGGAGACAGCATGTTGCATTTTGATTGTTTACGTGTTGATATTTTCGCAAATTGAAAAAGCTTTTCTTTTTATAGTATCCTTTAGTTTAGTAGCTGTCCATGATCTTAGGGGGTATTTTGAGAATTATCAAAGGAACATGTTTTCATGTAAGACAGATAATAACATAGGAACTTATAAGTTCGGCATTTAAACATAAGTTTAGTTACAGTATGAAGGTATGTTTTATTTGGAAACTATATTGAATAAATTCATCTAAAACAATAACCACTAGGTAAACGTCCGCCGTCTTAAGGAGTATTATCATTGAGGGTCTTGGAGCATTTTTTCGATTCTTTAAATTAGACTAAAGCTTATCTTGTTATGAATCATGGCTTAAAACTGTTGTTTTACTCAATATTTCTACAAAATAATTAATTCAGAAAGCAATAGTCATAAAATCTCATGAGATATGAAAAATATTAATGCATCTGTTGTGGAATTATTGTCCATGACATTAGGGGTAGGTTGTAAAGAATGTTTAGAGGAAGCATTAGTAGATTTAGAACGGATGAAAATTTTGTTAGCTACAAGATAATGTTTTGGCACTACTGAATTGCACCAGCCAGCATCCAAATATCTTTGATAATAAATCTAATTTTCAAATTGTGCACGAGGAATGGTTTGAAACTTTAGTTAGATGACATTTTACTACAACTTATTCAAATCTGAAGGTCTTGTGTATACATGTTCATTGAATATGAACGACTATTTGAATATTCATCATTATTTTTCAAGTTAGATTACTGTCCGTAATCTTAGGGGGTATCTTGTGAAAAAACAGTTTTGAAAACAATTTGTCTACTGAAATGATATATAAAATACATTCTTATTTGATAATGACGTAGACCTGTTGATTTTCGACAGATTATAGATATTTCTTCTAAACAAAACAGAGAAACATTCGTTGTTCATCTACCTTTAATTGCAGAATTGTCCGTCGTTTTAAGGCCTATTGCTCATCTTGATCTTAAAATCATATATTTGCCAACTTAACTGAGATTAAACAATATGGTACTAATAATTATAATTTACAGATGTTATTTTGTCAGATTTAGAGTCAGCATGTTGCATTTTCATTGTTTTTGTGTTGATATTGTCGCAAATTAAAAAAGCTTTTGTTTTTATAGTATCCTTTAGTGGAGCAACTGTCCATGATCTTAGGGGGTATTTTGAGAATTATCAAAGGAACATGTTTTCATCTAAGACAGATAATAACATAGGAACTTGTAAGTTCGGCATTTAAACATAAGTTTAGCTACAGTATGAAGGTATGTTTTATTTGGAAACTATATTGAATAAATGCATGTGAAACAATAACCACTATGTAAACGTCCGCCGTCTTAAGGGGTATTACCATTGAGGGTCTTGGAGCATTTTTTCGATTCTTTAAATTAGACTAAAGCTTATCTTGTTATGAATCATGGCTTAAAACTGTTGTTTTACTCAATATTTCTACAAAATAATTAATTCAGAATGCAATAGTCATAAAATCTCATGAGATATGAAAAATATTGATTTATTTTTTGTGGAATTATTGTCCGTCTATGACATAAGGGATAGGTTGTAAAGAACGTTTAGAGGAAGCAACTGTCCATCATCTTAGGGGGTATTTTGAGAATTATCAAGGGAACACGTTTTCATCTAAGACAGATAATAACATAGCAACTTGTAAGTTCGGCATTTAAAGATACGTTTAGTTACAGTATGAAGGTATGTTTTATTTGGAAACTATATTGAATAAATTCATCTGAAACAATAACCACTATGTAAACGTCCGCCGTCTTAAGGGGTATTATCATTGAGGGTCTTGAAGCATTTTTTCGATTCTTTAAATTAGACTAAAGCTTGTCTTGTTATGAATCATGGCTTAAAACTGTTGTTTTACTCAATGTTTCTACAAAATAATTATTTCAGAAAGCAATAGTCATAAAATCTCATGAGATATGAAAAATATTAATGCATCTGTTGTGGAATTATTGTCCATGACATTAGGGGTAGGTTGTTAAGAATGTTTAGAGGAAGCATTAGTAGATTTAGAACGGATGAAAATTTTGTTAGCTACAAGATAATGTTTTGGCACTACTGAATTGCACCAGCCAGCATCCAAATATCTTTGATAATAAATCTAATTTTCAAATTGTGCACGAGAAATGGTTTGAAACTTTAGTTATATGACATTTTACTACAACTTATTCAAATCTGAAGGTCTTGTGTATACATGTTCATTGAATATGAACGACTATTTGAATATTCATCATTATTTTTCAAGGTAGATTACTGTCCGTAATCTTAGGGGGTATCTTGTGAAAAAACAGTTTTGAAAACAATTTGTCTACTGAAATGATATATAAAATACATTCTTATTTGATAATGACGTAGACCTGTTGATTTTCGACAGATTATAGATATTTCTTCTAAACAAAACAGAGAAACATTCGTTGTTCATCTACCTTTAATTGCAGAATTGTCCGTCGTTTTAAGGCCTATTGCTCATCTTGATCTTAAAATCATATATTTGCCAACTTAATTGAGATTAAACAATATGGTACTAATAATTATAATTTACAGATGTTATTTTGTCAGATTTAGAGTCAGCATGTTGCATTTTGATTGTTTTTATGTTGATATTGTCGCAAATTAAAAAAGCTTTTGTTTTTATAGTATCCTTTAGTGGAGCAACTGTCCATCATCTTAGGGGGTATTTTGAGAATTATCAAAGGAACATGTTTTCATCTAAGACAGATAATAACATAGGAACTTGTAAGTTCGGCATTTAAACATAAGTTTAGCTACAGTATGAAGGTATGTTTTATTTGGAAACTATATTGAATAAATGCATGTGAAACAATAACCACTATGTAAACGTCCGCCGTCTTAAGGGGTATTATCATTGAGGGTCTTGGAGCATTTTTTCGATTCTTTAAATTAGACTAAAGCTTATCTTGTTATAAACCATGGCTTAAAACTGTTGTTTTACTCAATATTTCTACAAAATAATTAACTCAGAATGCAATAGTCATAAAATCTCATGAGATATGAAAAATATTGATTTATTTTTTGTGGAATTATTGTCCGTCTATGACATAAGGGATAGGTTGTAAAGAACGTTTAGAGGAAGCAACTGTCCATCATCTTAGGGGGTATTTTGAGAATTATCAAGGGAACACGTTTTCATCTAAGACAGATAATAACATAGCAACTTGTAAGTTCGGCATTTAAAGATACGTTTAGTTACAGTATGAAGGTATGTTTTATTTGGAAACTATATTGAATAAATTCATCTGAAACAATAACCACTATGTAAACGTCCGCCGTCTTAAGGGGTATTATCATTGAGGGTCTTGAAGCATTTTTTCGATTCTTTAAATTAGACTAAAGCTTGTCTTGTTATGAATCATGGCTTAAAACTGTTGTTTTACTCAATGTTTCTACAAAATAATTATTTCAGAAAGCAATAGTCATAAAATCTCATGAGATATGAAAAATATTAATGCATCTGTTGTGGAATTATTGTCCATGACATTAGGGGTAGGTTGTTAAGAATGTTTAGAGGAAGCATTAGTAGATTTAGAACGGATGAAAATTTTGTTAGCTACAAGATAATGTTTTGGCACTACTGAATTGCACCAGCCAGCATCCAAATATCTTTGATAATAAATCTAATTTTCAAATTGTGCACGAGAAATGGTTTGAAACTTTAGTTATATGACATTTTACTACAACTTATTCAAATCTGAAGGTCTTGTGTATACATGTTCATTGAATATGAACGACTATTTGAATATTCATCATTATTTTTCAAGTTAGATTACTGTCCGTAATCTTAGGGGGTATCTTGTGAAAAAACAGTTTTGAAAACAATTTGTCTACTGAAATGATATATAAAATACATTCTTATTTGATAATGACGTAGACCTGTTGATTTTCGACAGATTATAGATATTTCTTCTAAACAAAACAGAGAAACATTCGTTGTTCATCTACCTTTAATTGCAGAATTGTCCGTCGTTTTAAGGCCTATTGCTCATCTTGATCTTAAAATCATATATTTGCCAACTTAATTGAGATTAAACAATATGGTACTAATAATTATAATTTACAGATGTTATTTTGTCAGATTTAGAGTCAGCATGTTGCATTTTGATTGTTTTTATGTTGATATTGTCGCAAATTAAAAAAGCTTTTGTTTTTATAGTATCCTTTAGTGGAGCAACTGTCCATCATCTTAGGGGGTATTTTGAGAATTATCAAAGGAACATGTTTTCATCTAAGACAGATAATAACATAGGAACTTGTAAGTTCGGCATTTAAACATAAGTTTAGCTACAGTATGAAGGTATGTTTTATTTGGAAACTATATTGAATAAATGCATGTGAAACAATAACCACTATGTAAACGTCCGCCGTCTTAAGGGGTATTATCATTGAGGGTCTTGGAGCATTTTTTCGATTCTTTAAATTAGACTAAAGCTTATCTTGTTATAAACCATGGCTTAAAACTGTTGTTTTACTCAATATTTCTACAAAATAATTAACTCAGAATGCAATAGTCATAAAATCTCATGAGATATGAAAAATATTGATTTATTTTTTGTGGAATTATTGTCCGTCTATGACATAAGGGATAGGTTGTAAAGAACGTTTAGAGGAAGCAACTGTCCATCATCTTAGGGGGTATTTTGAGAATTATCAAGGGAACACGTTTTCATCTAAGACAGATAATAACATAGCAACTTGTAAGTTCGGCATTTAAAGATACGTTTAGTTACAGTGTGAAGGTATGTTTTATTTGGAAACTATATTGAATAAATTCATCTGAAACAATAACCACTATGTAAACGTCCGCCGTCTTAAGGGGTATTATCATTGAGGGTCTTGAAGCATTTTTTCGATTCTTTAAATTAGACTAAAGCTTGTCTTGTTATGAATCATGGCTTAAAACTGTTGTTTTACTCAATGTTTCTACAAAATAATTATTTCAGAAAGCAATAGTCATAAAATCTCATGAGATATGAAAAATATTAATGCATCTGTTGTGGAATTATTGTCCATGACATTAGGGGTAGGTTGTTAAGAATGTTTAGAGGAAGCATTAGTAGATTTAGAACGGATGAAAATTTTGTTAGCTACAAGATAATGTTTTGGCACTACTGAATTGCACCAGCCAGCATCCAAATATCTTTGATAATAAATCTAATTTTCAAATTGTGCACGAGAAATGGTTTGAAACTTTAGTTATATGACATTTTACTACAACTTATTCAAATCTGAAGGTCTTGTGTATACATGTTCATTGAATATGAACGACTATTTGAATATTCATCATTATTTTTCAAGTTAGATTACTGTCCGTAATCTTAGGGGGTATCTTGTGAAAAAACAGTTTTGAAAACAATTTGTCTACTGAAATGATATATAAAATACATTCTTATTTGATAATGATGTAGACCTGTTGATTTTCGACAGATTATAGATATTTCTTCTAAACAAAACAGAGAAACATTCGTTGTTCATCTACCTTTAATTGCAGAATTGTCCGTCGTTTTAAGGCCTATTGCTCATCTTGATCTTAAAATCATATATTTGCCAACTTAATTGAGATTAAACAATATGGTACTAATAATTATAATTTACAGATGTTATTTTGTCAGATTTAGAGTCAGCATGTTGCATTTTCATTGTTTTTGTGTTGATATTGTCGCAAATTAAAAAAGCTTTTGTTTTTATAGTATCCTTTAGTGGAGCAACTGTCCATGATCTTAGGGGGTATTTTGAGAATTATCAAAGGAACATGTTTTCATCTAAGACAGATAATAACATAGGAACTTGTAAGTTCGGCATTTAAACATAAGTTTAGCTACAGTATGAAGGTATGTTTTATTTGGAAACTATATTGAATAAATGCATGTGAAACAATAACCACTATGTAAACGTCCGCCGTCTTAAGGGGTATTATCATTGAGGGTCTTGAAGCATTTTTTCGATTCTTTAAATTAGACTAAAGCTTATCTTGTTATAAACCATGGCTTAAAACTGTTGTTTTACTCAATATTTCTACAAAATAATTAATTCAGAATGCAATAGTCATAAAATCTCATGAGATATGAAAAATATTGATTTATTTTTTGTGGAATTATTGTCCGTCTATGACATAAGGGATAGGTTGTAAAGAACGTTTAGAGGAAGCAACTGTCCATCATCTTAGGGGGTATTTTGAGAATTATCAAGGGAACACGTTTTCATCTAAGACAGATAATAACATAGCAACTTGTAAGTTCGGCATTTAAAGATACGTTTAGTTACAGTATGAAGGTATGTTTTATTTGGAAACTATATTGAATAAATTCATCTGAAACAATAACCACTATGTAAACGTCCGCCGTCTTAAGGGGTATTATCATTGAGGGTCTTGGAGCATTTTTTCGATTCTTTAAATTAGACTAAAGCTTGTCTTGTTATGAATCATGGCTTAAAACTGTTGTTTTACTCAATATTTCTACAAAATAATTAATTCAGAATGCAATAGTCATAAAATCTCATAAAAATGAAAAATATTGATTTATTTTTTGTGGAATTATTGTCCGTCCATGACATAAGGGATAGGCTGTAAAGAACGTTTAGAGGAAGCAACTGTCCATCATCTTAGGGGGTATTTTGAGAATTATCAAGGGAACACGTTTTCATCTAAGACAGATAATAACATAGCAACTTGTAAGTTCGGCATTTAAAGATACGTTTAGTTACAGTATGAAGGTATGTTTGATCTGAATACCATATTGAATAAATGCATCTGAAACAATAACCACTATGTAAACGTCCGCCGTCTTAAGGGGTATTATTGTTGAGGGTCTTGGAGCATTTTTTCGATTCTTTAAATTAGACTTAAGCTTGTCTTGTTATGAATCATAGCTAAAAACTGCTGTTTTACTCAATGTTTCTACAAAATAATTATTTCAGAAAGCAATAGTCATAAAATCTCATGAGATATGAAAAATATTAATGCATCTGTTGTGGAATTATTGTCCATGACATTAGGGGTAGGTTGTAAAGAATGTTTAGAGGAAGCATTAGTAGACTTAGAACGGATGAAAATTTTGTTAGCTACAAGATAATGTTTTGGCACTACTGAATTGCACCAGCCAGCATCCAAATATCTTTGATAATAAATCTAATTTTCAAATTGTGCACGAGGAATTGTTTGAAACTTTAGTTAGATGACATTTTACTACAACTTATTCAAATCTGAAGGTCTTGTGTATACATGTTCATTGAATATGAACGACTATTTGAATATTCATCATTATTTTTCAAGTTAGATTACTGTCCGTAATCTTAGGGGGTATCTTGTGAAAAAACAGTTTTGAAAACAATTTGTCTACTGAAATGATATATAAAATACATTCTTATTTGATAATGATGTAGACCTGTTGATTTTCGACAGATTATAGATATTTCTTCTAAACAAAACAGAGAAACATTCGTTGTTCATCTACCTTTAATTGCAGAATTGTCCGTCGTTTCAAGGCCTATTGCTCATCTTGATCTTAAAATCATATATTTGCCAACTTAATTGAGATTAAACAATATGGTACTAATAATTATAATTTACAGATGTTATTTTGTCAGATTTAGAGTCAGCATGTTGCATTTTCATTGTTTTTGTGTTGATATTGTCGCAAATTAAAAAAGCTTTTGTTTTTATAGTATCCTTTAGTGGAGCAACTGTCCATGATCTTAGGGGGTATTTTGAGAATTATCAAAGGAACATGTTTTCATCTAAGACAGATAATAACATAGGAACTTGTAAGTTCGGCATTTAAACATAAGTTTAGCTACAGTATGAAGGTATGTTTTATTTGGAAACTATATTGAATAAATGCATGTGAAACAATAACCACTATGTAAACGTCCGCCGCCTTAAGGGGTATTATCATTGAGGGTCTTGGAGCATTTTTTCGATTCTTTAAATTAGACTAAAGCTTATCTTGTTATGAATCATGGCTTAAAACTGTTGTTTTACTCAATATTTCTACAAAATAATTAATTCAGAATGCAATAGTCATAAAATCTCATGAGATATGAAAAATATTGATTTATTTTTTGTGGAATTATTGTCCGTCTATGACATAAGGGATAGGTTGTAAAGAACGTTTAGAGGAAGCAACTGTCCATCATCTTAGGGGGTATTTTGAGAATTATCAAGGGAACACGTTTTCATCTAAGACAGATAATAACATAGCAACTTGTAAGTTCGGCATTTAAAGATACGTTTAGTTACAGTATGAAGGTATGTTTTATTTGGAAACTATATTGAATAAATTCATCTGAAACAATAACCACTATGTAAACGTCCGCCGTCTTAAGGGGTATTATCATTGAGGGTCTTGAAGCATTTTTTCGATTCTTTAAATTAGACTAAAGCTTGTCTTGTTATGAATCATGGCTTAAAACTGTTGTTTTACTCAATGTTTCTACAAAATAATTATTTCAGAAAGCAATAGTCATAAAATCTCATGAGATATGAAAAATATTAATGCATCTGTTGTGGAATTATTGTCCATGACATTAGGGGTAGGTTGTTAAGAATGTTTAGAGGAAGCATTAGTAGATTTAGAACGGATGAAAATTTTGTTAGCTACAAGATAATGTTTTGGCACTACTGAATTGCACCAGCCAGCATCCAAATATCTTTGATAATAAATCTAATTTTCAAATTGTGCACGAGAAATGGTTTGAAACTTTAGTTATATGACATTTTACTACAACTTATTCAAATCTGAAGGTCTTGTGTATACATGTTCATTGAATATGAACGACTATTTGAATATTCATCATTATTTTTCAAGTTAGATTACTGTCCGTAATCTTAGGGGGTATCTTGTGAAAAAACAGTTTTGAAAACAATTTGTCTACTGAAATGATATATAAAATACATTCTTATTTGATAATGACGTAGACCTGTTGATTTTCGACAGATTATAGATATTTCTTCTAAACAAAACAGAGAAACATTCGTTGTTCATCTACCTTTAATTGCAGAATTGTCCGTCGTTTTAAGGCCTATTGCTCATCTTGATCTTAAAATCATATATTTGCCAACTTAATTGAGATTAAACAATATGGTACTAATAATTATAATTTACAGATGTTATTTTGTCAGATTTAGAGTCAGCATGTTGCATTTTCATTGTTTTTATGTTGATATTGTCGCAAATTAAAAAAGCTTTTGTTTTTATAGTATCCTTTAGTGGAGCAACTGTCCATCATCTTAGGGGGTATTTTGAGAATTATCAAAGGAACATGTTTTCATCTAAGACAGATAATAACATAGGAACTTGTAAGTTCGGCATTTAAACATAAGTTTAGCTACAGTATGAAGGTATGTTTTATTTGGAAACTATATTGAATAAATGCATGTGAAACAATAACCACTATGTAAACGTCCGCCGTCTTAAGGGGTATTATCATTGAGGGTCTTGGAGCATTTTTTCGATTCTTTAAATTAGACTAAAGCTTATCTTGTTATAAACCATGGCTTAAAACTGTTGTTTTACTCAATATTTCTACAAAATAATTAATTCAGAATGCAATAGTCATAAAATCTCATGAGATATGAAAAATATTGATTTATTTTTTGTGGAATTATTGTCCGTCTATGACATAAGGGATAGGTTGTAAAGAACGTTTAGAGGAAGCAACTGTCCATCATCTTAGGGGGTATTTTGAGAATTATCAAGGGAACACGTTTTCATCTAAGACAGATAATAACATAGCAACTTGTAAGTTCGGCATTTAAAGATACGTTTAGTTACAGTATGAAGGTATGTTTTATTTGGAAACTATATTGAATAAATTCATCTGAAACAATAACCACTATGTAAACGTCCGCCGTCTTAAGGGGTATTATCATTGAGGGTCTTGAAGCATTTTTTCGATTCTTTAAATTAGACTAAAGCTTGTCTTGTTATGAATCATGGCTTAAAACTGTTGTTTTACTCAATGTTTCTACAAAATAATTATTTCAGAAAGCAATAGTCATAAAATCTCATGAGATATGAAAAATATTAATGCACCTGTTGTGAAATTATTGTCCATGACATTAGGGGTAGGTTGTTAAGAATGTTTAGAGGAAGCATTAGTAGATTTAGAACGGATGAAAATTTTGTTAGCTACAAGATAATGTTTTGGCACTACTGAATTGCACCAGCCAGCATCCAAATATCTTTGATAATAAATCTAATTTTCAAATTGTGCACGAGAAATGGTTTGAAACTTTAGTTATATGACATTTTACTACAACTTATTCAAATCTGAAGGTCTTGTGTATACATGTTCATTGAATATGATCGACTATTTGAATATTCATCATTATTTTTCAAGTTAGATTACTGTCCGTAATCTTAGGGGGTATCTTGTGAAAAAACAGTTTTGAAAACAATTTGTCTACTGAAATGATATATAAAATACATTCTTATTTGATAATGATGTAGACCTGTTGATTTTCGACAGATTATAGATATTTCTTCTAAACAAAACAGAGAAACATTCGTTGTTCATCTACCTTTAATTGCAGAATTGTCCGTCGTTTTAAGGCCTATTGCTCATCTTGATCTTAAAATCATATATTTGCCAACTTAATTGAGATTAAACAATATGGTATTAATAATTATAATTTACAGATGTTATTTTGTCAGATTTAGAGTCAGCATGTTGCATTTTGATTGTTTTTGTGTTGATATTGTCGCAAATTAAAAAAGCTTTTGTTTTTATAGTATCCTTTAGTGGAGCAACTGTCCATCATCTTAGGGGGTATTTTGAGAATTATCAAAGGAACATGTTTTCATCTAAGACAGATAATAACATAGGAACTTGTAAGTTCGGCATTTAAACATAAGTTTAGCTACAGTATAAAGGTATGTTTTATTTGGAAACTATATTGAATAAATGCATGTGAAACAATAACCACTATGTAAACGTCCGCCGTCTTAAGGGGTATTATCATTGAGGGTCTTGGAGCATTTTTTCGATTCTTTAAATTAGACTAAAGCTTATCTTGTTATAAACCATGGCTTAAAACTGTTGTTTTACTCAATATTTCTACAAAATAATTAATTCAGAATGCAATAGTCATAAAATCTCATGAGATATGAAAAATATTGATTTATTTTTTGTGGAATTATTGTCCGTCTATGACATAAGGGATAGGTTGTAAAGAACGTTTAGAGGAAGCAACTGTCCATCATCTTAGGGGGTATTTTGAGAATTATCAAGGGAACACGTTTTCATCTAAGACAGATAATAACATAGCAACTTGTAAGTTCGGCATTTAAAGATACGTTTAGTTACAGTATGAAGGTATGTTTTATTTGGAAACTATATTGAATAAATTCATCTGAAACAATAACCACTATGTAAACGTCCGCCGTCTTAAGGGGTATTATCATTGAGGGTCTTGGAGCATTTTTTCGATTCTTTAAATTAGACTAAAGCTTGTCTTGTTATGAATCATGGCTTAAAACTGTTGTTTTACTCAATGTTTCTACAAAATAATTATTTCAGAAAGCAATAGTCATAAAATCTCATGAGATATGAAAAATATTAATGCACCTGTTGTGGAATTATTGTCCATGACATTAGGGGTAGGTTGTAAAGAATGTTTAGAGGAAGCATTAGTAGACTTAGAACGGATGAAAATTTTGTTAGCTACAAGATAATGTTTTGGCACTACTGAATTGCACCAGCCAGCATCCAAATATCTTTGATAATAAATCTAATTTTCATATTGTGCACGAGATATGGTTTGAAACTTTAGTTATATGACCTTTTACTACAACTTATTCAAAGCTGAAGGTCTTGTGTATACATGTTCATTGAATATGAACGAATATTTGAATATTCATCATTATTTTTCAAGTTAGATTACTGTCCGTAATCTTAGGGGGTATCTTGTGAAAAAACAGTTTTGAAACAATTTGTCTACTGAAATGATATATCAAATACATTCTTATTTGGTAATGATGTAGACCTGTTGATTTTGGACACATTATAGATATTTCTTCTAAACAAAACAGAGAAGCATTCGTTGTTCATCGACCTTTAATTGCAGAATTGTCCGTCGTTTTAAGGGCTATTGCTCATCTTGATCTTAAAATCATATGTTTGCCAACTTAATTGAGATTAAACAATATGGTATTAATAATTATAATTTACACGTGTTATTTTGTCAGACTTGGCATGTTGCATTTTGATTGTTTACGTGTTGTTATTGTTGCAAATTGAAAAAGCTTTTGTTTTTATAGTATCCTTTAGTGAATCAACTGTCCATGATCTTAGGGGGTATTTTGAGAATTATCAAAGGAACATGTTTTCATCTACGACAGATAATAACATAGGAACTTATAAGTTCGGCATTTAAACATAAGTTTAGCTACAGTATGAAGGTATGTTTTATTTGGAAACTATATTGAATAAATGCATCTGAAACAATAACCACTATGTAAACGTTCGCCGTCTTTAGGGGTATTATTATTGAGGGTCTTGGGGCATTTTTTCGATTCTTTAAATTAGACTAAAGCTTGTCTTGTTATGAATCGTGGCTTAAAACTGTTGTTTTACTCAATGTTTCTACAAAATAATTAATTGAAAAAGCAAAAGTCACAAAATTTCGAAAGATATGAAAAATATTGATGTATTTGTTGCGCAATCGTTGTCCAAGACCTTAGGGTAGTTTGTAAATAATGTTTAGAGGAAGCAATTCTAGATTTAGAACAAATGAAAATTTCGTTAGCTACAAAATAATGATTTGGCACTACCGAATTGTGCCAGCCAGCGTCCAAATATTTTTATTATAAATCTAATTTTCAAATTGTGTATAAGAAACGGATTGAAAGTTTAGCTATATGACATTTTACTACAACTTATTCAAGCTGAAGGTCTTGTCTATACATGTTCATTGAATATGAACGAATATTTGTATGTTTATCATTATTTTTCAAGTTAGATTACTGTCCGTAATCTTAGGTGACATCTTCTGAAAAACATTTTTGAAAACAGTATGACTACTGAAATGATATATAAAATACAAGCTTATCGGATATTATGTAGACCTGTTGATTTTCCATCGACTTATGGAGGATTAAGGTGTCCAGTCTTAGGGGCCAATAATTTCAATACAAGGTCAATAATTAACTACGTTCGTATTCAAAGTATTATTTATTATGCATTTCAACAAGTTTTAGACCAAATTTGACCATAAAACTGAATTTTTTAAATGAGCCCTGAAGAGTCGAATAATTTTTGTCCATCGAGTTATGGGAGATTAAGTCTTAGGGGCTACTAATTTCAAACCAGATCAATAATTAAATATGTTTGTATTCGAAGTATTATGTAGATACCAATGCATTTCAACAAGTTTTAGACCAAATTTAACTATTAAACTAAATTTTGTAAAAGAGATCCTAAGATTAAGACAGTTTTTATCCGTTGTCTTAGGGTGTATTAAATGGTCCGATCTTAGGGGCTACTAATTAAAATACTGGATCGTTTGTTAATTATATTGTTAGTGAAATTATTTTGTCGATCTAAATGTTTTAAACATTGGTTAAACCAAATTTAATGATATAATTTAATTTTGAAAAATAGCCCCTAACAGTCGGACAGCTTTTATCCGTCGATTTAGGGGGTATTAAATCATCCGATCTTAGGGGCTCCTAATTAAAATACTGGATCGTTTGTTAATTACATTGTTAGTGAAATTATTTTGTCGATTTAAATGTTTTTAAACATTGGTTAAACCAAATTTAATGATATAATTTAATTTTAAAAAATAGCCCTTAAGAGTCGGACAGTTTTTATCCGTCGACTTAGGGGATATTAAATCGTCCGATCTTAGGGGCTACTAATTAAAATACTGGATCGTTTGTTAATTACACTGTTAGTGAAATTATTTTGTCGATCTAAATGTTTTTAAACATTGGTTAAACCAAATATAATGATTTGATTTAATTTTGCAAAATAGCCCCTAAGAGTCGGACAAACATTTTTTAATTCATGTTGGGATTTTTCGACGGACACTTTTTCCATCGACTTAGGTGGTAAAATTTAAAATAGCCATAATTTCTTTTTAAACCAAAAAATTTAAATTTTGTTTTGGTGTGTTGATTAATATATGCACTAGCATTGTGCTCATATATTGTTATGAATATTCATATAGATTTAGATGGATTTTTGATATGTAAAAAAATCTTCTTAGGGGCGATCGCCCCTAAGAAGAAATACCACCTAAGACCCCCTCGGATACCACCTAAGACCGACATATCCGCACGGACAGACGGACGGACGGACGGACAGACGTAAATCTCGGTCTTAGGGGCTATTTTGTCCATATCTTAGGGGGGATCGCCCCTAACACATGGACAAAATTTTTTCAAAACGCGTGCGGATATGTCGGTCTTAGGGGCTATGCCCGTGACTTAGGGGCTATTCTGTCCATATCTTAGGGGGGATCGCCCCTAACACATGGACAAAATTGTTCAAAACACGTGCGGATATGTCGGTCTTAGGGGCTATGCCCGTGACTTAGGGGCTATTTTGTCCATATCTTAGGGGGGATCGCTCCTAACACATGGACAACATTTTTCAAAACACGTGCGGATATATCGGTCTTAGGGGCTATGCTCGTGACTTAAGGGCTATTTTGTCCATATCTTAGGGGGGATTGCTCCTAACACATGGTCAAAATTTTTCAAAACGCGTGCGGATATGTCGGTCTTGGGGGCTATGCCCGTGACTTAGGGGCTATTTTGTCCATATCTTAGGGGGGATCGCCCCTAACACATGGACAAAATTTTTTCAAAACGCGTGCGGATATGTCGGTCTTAGGGGCTATGCCCGTGACTTACCGGCTATTTTGTCCATGTCTTAGGATTGATCGCCCCTAACACACGGATAGGATTTCGTCAAAATTCTGTTCCCTTTATGAATACTGTTGATCAGTGTTGCATTTGGGGCCAGCCCGCCCGTCCGAGACGGGCTACTTTTCCGTCGGACGGGCAACTTTTCAAAGTTACCCGCCCGACCGTTAGGCGTAAATCTGGGTCTTAGGGGCTACTTTGTCTATATCTTAGGGGGGATCGCCCCTAACATATGGACAAATTTTTTTCAAAACGCGTACGGATATGTCAGTCTTAGGGTCTATACCCGTGACTTAGGGGCTATTTGATTCGTGTCTTAGGAGGGATTGCCCCTAACACACGGACAGAATTTCTTGAAAATTATGTTCGCTTAATGAAAACTGTTGATCAGTGTTGCATTTGGAGCAACTCTTCAGTTACCCGCCCGACCGTTAGGTCTAAACTTTCGGGCCCGTATTTTTTGCGGTTAATAATGAGCACTGCATATTACCCCCAAAATTGGCCGAAGGAGTATTGTCATCGTCGTGGTGTCTGCCCATCTGTCTGTCTATCCCTTACGACAATCTTCTGAACACGATCGCTTGACAAGCACTTAGCCGATCATCACGAAATTTTATGCAGGAACTAATCGGGTACATATCTGGGCTGGTATTCATTTCGGCCCGATCGAACAATTTAAAATGCCCGCCGAGCGGCCATCGTGTTTTTGACAGTAACTTTTTGTACACACGATAGCTTGAATGGCACTTAGTCGATCATCAAGACATTTTGTGCAGAAACTAATCAGGTAAAGATCTAGGATGGAATTGATTTTGGGCCCGATCGGGCTATTTTATATGCCCGCATCTTGTTTTTAGCATCAACCTTGTAAGCACGTTAGCAATAAAAGTACTTGACCGATCATCACTAAATTTTATACACACATTTACCAGGTCAAAATCTCGACTGGTATTGATTTTGGGTCTCATAGGAAAATGCAAAATGGCTGGATGAAAAATCTTGTAAACACAGTAAGTGAAAAACTACTTGGCCAATCATCACAAAATTTTATTTACATATTTACCAGGTCAAAATTTACATATTTACCAGGTCAAAATCTTCGCTGATATTGATTTTGGGACAGATCGGGAATTTCAAAATGGCTGCCAGTCGCTATCTTGTATATTTCCTTTAAACACGACAAGTGAAAAACTGCTTGGACAATCATCACCAGATTTTATACACACATTTACCAGGTCAAACTCTTGGCTGGTATCGTTTTTGAGCCCGATCAGAAAATGCAAAATAGCTGCCGGCCGCCATCTTGAATTTTTCGTTAAAATCTTGCAAACACGATGAGTGAAAAACTACTTGGCCAATCATCCTCAAATTTTATACACACATTTACCGGTCAAAATATACCCTTAAGCAGACCTGAACGTGGGCCAAGGAGTATTGCCATCACTGATGGCTCTTGTTTATATTGTACATTCCACATGCATGACAATTTCCGACACCATAATATTGTGTTATTACGGTAAGCCATACATTTTTGCGCCAAGTATTATTTTCCGCTTTTGTAAGTTCGGACGGGTGACTTTTTCAGTCGGATAGGCAACTTTGCTGAGTAGCCCGTCCAGCTGGTAGTCTAAATTTTGAGCCTAGTTGCAACACTGCTCTTGATACAGTTATTTACAGTTTAGTGGAATTCTATCAGTTATCGCAAGAATAATCGACAAATTCTTAAAAGCACGAACCGAAAGACACAAAAGTATGGCGGGCTAAAAGTCTGGATTTAAATCCGATCGAAAACATTAAGGGATCGATGAAAAGGATAGCTTCGTGCCGAATCAAGAACCACTTCTTCTTGTTCTGAAAATCATATGTTTGCCAACTTAATTGAGATTAAACAATATGGTACTAATAATTTGATTTACAGGTGTTATTTTGTCAGATTTAGAGTCAGCATGTTGCATTTTGATTGTTTTTGTGTTGTTAATGTCGCAAATTGAAAAAGCTTTTGTTTTTATAGTATCCTTAAGTGGAGCAACTGTCCATGATCTTAGGGGGTATTTTGAGAATTATCAAGGGAACATGTTTTCATCTAAGACAGATAATAACATAGGGACTTGTAAGTTCGGCATTTAAACATAAGTTTAGCTACAGTATGAAGGCATATTTGATCTGAAAACCATATTGAATAAATGCATCTGAAACAATAACCACTATGTAAACGTCCGCCGTCTTAAGGGGTATTATTGTTGAGGGTTGGAGCATTTTTTTTTTTCGATTCTTTAAGTTAGCCTTAAGCTTGTCTTATTATGAATCATAGCTAAAAACTGTTGTTTTACTCAATGTTTCTACAAAATAATTCAGAAAGCAATAGTCATAAAATCTCATAAAAAATAAAAAATATTGATTTATTTTTTGTGGAAATATTGTCCATGACATAAGGGATAGGTTATAAAGAATGTTTAGAAGAAGCAACTGTCCATCATCTTAGGGGGTATTTTGAGAATTATCAAGGGAACACGTTTTCATCTAAGACAGATAATAACATAGCAACTTGTAAGTTCGGCATTTGAACATAAGTTTAGTTACAGTATGAAGGTATGTTTGATCTGAAAACCATATTCAATAAATGCGTCTGAAACAATAACCACTATGTAAACGTCCGCCGTCTAAAGGGGTATTATTGTTGAGGGTCTTGGAGCATTTTTTTCGATTCTTTAAGTTAGCTTTAAGTTTGGCTTGTTATGAATCATAGCTAAAAACTGTTGTTTTACTCAATGTTCCTACAAAATAATTAATTCAGAATGCAATAGTCATAAAATCTCATAAAAAATGAAAAATATTGATTTATTTTTTGTGGAATTATTGTCCATGACATAAGGGATAGGTTGTAAAGAATGTTTAGAGGAAGCATTAGTAGACTTAGAACGGATGAAAATTTTGTTAGCTACAAGATAATGTTTTGGCACTACTGAATTGTGCCAGCCAGCATCCAGATATCTTTGATAATAAATCTAATTTTCAAATTGTGAACGAGAAATGGTTTGAAACTTTAGTTATATAACATTTTACTACAACATATTTAAAGCTGAAGGTCTTGTGTATACATGGTCATTGAATATGAACGAATATTTGAATATTCATCATCATTTTTCAAGTTAGATTACTGTCCGTAATCTTAGGGGGTATCTTGTGAAAAAACATTTTTCAAAACAATTTGTCTACTGAAATGATATATCAAATACAATCTTATTGGATAATGATCTAAATCTGTTGATTTTAGACAGATTATAGATATTTCTTCTAAACAAAACAGAGAAACATTCGTTGTTCATCGACCTTTAATTGCAGAAATGTCCGTCGTTTTAAGGGCTATTGCTCATCTTGATCTTAAAATCATATATTTGCCAACTTAATTGAGATTAAACAATATGGTACTAATAATTATAATTTACAGGTGTTATTTTGTCAGATTTAGAGTCAGCATGTTGCATTTTGATTGTTTTTGTGTTGTTAATGTCGCAAATTGAAAAAGCTTTTGTTTTTATAGTATCCTTAAGTGGAGCAACTGTCCATGATCTTAGGGGATATTTTGAGAATTATCAAGGGAACATGTTTTCATCTAAGACAGATAATAACATAGGGACTTGTAAGTTCGGCATTTAAACATAAGTTTAGCTACAGTATGAAGGCATATTTGATCTGAAAACCATATTGAATAAATGCATCTGAAACAATAACCACTATGTAAACGTCCGCCGTCTTAAGGGGTATTATTGTTGAGGGTTGGAGCATTTTTTTTTTCGATTCTTTAAGTTAGCCTTAAGCTTGTCTTATTATGAATCATAGCTAAAAACTGTTGTTTTACTCAATGTTTCTACAAAATAATTCAGAAAGCAATAGTCATAAAATCTCATAAAAAATAAAAAATATTGATTTATTTTTTGTGGAAATATTGTCCATGACATAAGGGATAGGTTATAAAGAATGTTTAGAAGAAGCAACTGTCCATCATCTTAGGGGGTATTTTGAGAATTATCAAGGGAACACGTTTTCATCTAAGACAGATAATAACATAGCAACTTGTAAGTTCGGCATTTGAACATAAGTTTAGTTACAGTATGAAGGTATGTTTGATCTGAAAACCATATTCAATAAATGCGTCTGAAACAATAACCACTATGTAAACGTCCGCC
The DNA here is from genome assembly GCA_949752745.1 of Protula sp. h YS-2021. Taxonomy (NCBI): domain Eukaryota; kingdom Metazoa; phylum Annelida; class Polychaeta; order Sabellida; family Serpulidae; genus Protula; species Protula sp. h YS-2021. The sequence continues at coordinate 15,912,887 of OX457029.1, read as the reverse complement.
GTCTAAAGGGGTATTATTGTTGAGGGTCTTGGAGCATTTTTTTCGATTCTTTAAGTTAGCTTTAAGTTTGGCTTGTTATGAATCATAGCTAAAAACTGTTGTTTTACTCAATGTTCCTACAAAATAATTAATTCAGAATGCAATAGTCATAAAATCTCATAAAAAATGAAAAATATTGATTTATTTTTTGTGGAATTATTGTCCATGACATAAGGGATAGGTTGTAAAGAATGTTTAGAGGAAGCATTAGTAGACTTAGAACGGATGAAAATTTTGTTAGCTACAAGATAATGTTTTGGCACTACTGAATTGTGCCAGCCAGCATCCAAATATCTTTGATAATAAATCTAATTTTCAAATTGTGAACGAGAAATGGTTTGAAACTTTAGTTATATAACATTTTACTACAACATATTTAAAGCTGAAGGTCTTGTGTATACATGGTCATTGAATATGAACGAATATTTGAATATTCATCATCATTTTTCAAGTTAGATTACTGTCCGTAATCTTAGGGGGTATCTTGTGAAAAAACATTTTTCAAAACAATTTGTCTACTGAAATGATATATCAAATACAATCTTATTGGATAATGATCTAAATCTGTTGATTTTAGACAGATTATAGATATTTCTTCTAAACAAAACAGAGAAACATTCGTTGTTCATCGACCTTTAATTGCAGAAATGTCCGTCGTTTTAAGGGCTATTACTCATCTTGATCTTAAAATCATATATTTGCCAACTTAATTGAGATTAAACAATATGGTACTAATAATTATAATTTACAGGTGTTATTTTGTCAGATTTAGAGTCAGCATGTTGCATTTTGATTGTTTTTGTGTTGTTAATGTCGCAAATTGAAAAAGCTTTTGTTTTTATAGTATCCTTAAGTGGAGCAACTGTCCATGATCTTAGGGGGTATTTTGAGAATTATCAAAGGAACATGTTTTCATCTAAGACAGATAATAACATAGGGACTTGTAAGTTCGGCATTTAAACATAAGTTTAGCTACAGTATGAAGGCATATTTGATCTGAAAACCATATTGAATAAATGCATCTGAAACAATAACCACTATGTAAACGTCCGCCGTCTTAAGGGGTATTATTGTTGAGGGTCTTGGAGCATTTTTTTTTCGATTCTTTAAGTTAGCCTTAAGCTTGTCTTATTATGAATCATAGCTAAAAACTGTTGTTTTACTCAATGTTTCTACAAAATAATTCAGAAAGCAATAGTCATAAAATCTCATAAAAAATAAAAAATATTGATTTATTTTTTGTGGAAATATTGTCCATGACATAAGGGATAGGTTATAAAGAATGTTTAGAAGAAGCAACTGTCCATCATCTTAGGGGGTATTTTGAGAATTATCAAGGGAACACGTTTTCATCTAAGACAGATAATAACATAGCAACTTGTAAGTTCGGCATTTGAACATAAGTTTAGTTACAGTATGAAGGTATGTTTGATCTGAAAACCATATTCAATAAATGCATCTGAAACAATAACCACTATGTAAACGTCCGCCGTCTTAAGGGGTATTATTGTTGAGGGTCTAGGAGCATTTTTTTCGATTCTTTAAGTTAGCCTTAAGCTTGTCTTATTATGAATCATAGCTAAAAACTGTTGTTTTACTCAATGTTCCTACAAGATAATTAATTCAGAATGCAATAGTCATAAAATCTCATAAAAAATGAAAAATATTGATTTATTTTTTGTGGAATTATTGTCCATGACATAAGGGATAGGTTGTAAAGAATGTTTAGAGGAAGCATTAGCAGACTTAGAACGGATGAAAATTTTGTTAGCTACAAGATAATGTTTTGGCACTACTGAATTGTGCCAGCCAGCATCCAGATATCTTTGATAATAAATCTAATTTTCAAATTGTGAACGAGAAATGGTTTGAAACTTTAGTTATATAACATTTTACTACAACATATTTAAAGCTGAAGGTCTTGTGTATACATGGTCATTGAATATGAACGAATATTTGAATATTCATCATCATTTTTCAAGTTAGATTACTGTCCGTAATCTTAGGGGGTATCTTGTGAAAAAACATTTTTCAAAACAATTTGTCTACTGAAATGATATATCAAATACAATCTTATTGGATAATGATCTAAATCTGTTGATTTTAGACAGATTATAGATATTTCTTCTAAACAAAACAGAGAAACATTCGTTGTTCATCGACCTTTAATTGCAGAAATGTCCGTCGTTTTAAGGGCTATTGCTCATCTTGATCTTAAAATCATATATTTGCCAACTTAATTGAGATTAAACAATATGGTACTAATAATTATAATTTACAGGTGTTATTTTGTCAGATTTAGAGTCAGCATGTTGCATTTTGATTGTTTTTGTGTTGTTATTGTCGCAAATTGAAAAAGCTTTTGTTTTTATAGTATCCTTAAGTGGAGCAACTGTCCATGATCTTAGGGGGTATTTTGAGAATTATCAAAGGAACATGTTTTCATCTAAGACAGATAATAACATAGGGACTTGTAAGTTCGGCATTTAAACATAAGTTTAGCTACAGTATGAAGGCATATTTGATCTGAAAACCATATTGAATAAATGCATCTGAAACAATAACCACTATGTAAACGTCCGCCGTCTTAAGGGGTATTATTGTTGAGGGTCTTGGAGCATTTTTTTTTCGATTCTTTAAGTTAGCCTTAAGCTTGTCTTATTATGAATCATAGCTAAAAACTGTTGTTTTACTCAATGTTTCTACAAAATAATTCAGAAAGCAATAGTCATAAAATCTCATAAAAAATGAAAAATATTGATTTATTTTTTGTGGAAATATTGTCCATGACATAAGGGATAGGTTATAAAGAATGTTTAGAAGAAGCAACTGTCCATCATCTTAGGGGGTATTTTGAGAATTATCAAGGGAACACGTTTTCATCTAAGACAGATAATAACATAGCAACTTGTAAGTTCGGCATTTGAACATAAGTTTAGTTACAGTATGAAGGTATGTTTGATCTGAAAACCATATTCAATAAATGCGTCTGAAACAATAACCACTATGTAAACGTCCGCCGTCTTAAGGGGTATTATTGTTGAGGGTCTAGGAGCATTTTTTTCGATTCTTTAAGTTAGCCTTAAGCTTGTCTTGTTATGAATCATAGCTAAAAACTGTTGTTTTACTCAATGTTCCTACAAAATAATTAATTCAGAATGCAATAGTCATAAAATCTCATAAAAAATGAAAAATATTGATTTATTTTTTGTGGAATTATTGTCCATGACATAAGGGATAGGTTGTAAAGAATGTTTAGAGGAAGTATTAGTAGACTTAGAACGGATGAAAATTTTGTTAGCTACAAGATAATGTTTTGGCACTACTGAATTGTGCCAGCCAGCATCCAGATATCTTTGATAATAAATCTAATTTTCAAATTGTTTACGAGAAATGGTTTGAAACTTTAGTTATATGACATTTTACTGCATCATATTCAAAGTGGAAGGTCTTGTGTCTATATCTTCATTGAATAGAACGAATATTTAAATATTCATCATTATTTTTCAAGTTAGATTACTGTCCGTAATCTTACTGGGTATCTTGTGAAAAAACATTTTTCAAAACAATTTGTCTACTGAAATGATATATCAAATACAATCTTATTTGATAATGATGTAAACCTGTTGATTTTAGACAGATTATAGATATTTCTTCTAAACAAAACAGAGAAACATTCGTTGTTCATCGACCTTTAATTGCAGAAATGTCCGTCGTTTTAAGGGCTATTGTTCATCTTGGTCTTAAAATCATATGTTTGCCAACTTAATTCAGATTAAACAATATGGTACTAATAATTATAATTTACAGGTGTTACTTTGTCAGATTTAGAGTCAGCATGTTGCATTTTGATTGTTTTTGTGTTGTTATTGTCGCAAATTGAAAAAGCTTTTGTTTTTATAGTATCCTTTAGTGGAGCAAATGTCCATGATCTTAGGGGGTACTTTCAGAATTATCAAAGGAACATGTTTTCATCTAAGACAGATAATAACATAGCAACTTCTAAGTTCGGCATTTAAACATAAGTTTAGCTACAGTATAAAGGTATTTTAGATCTGAAAACCATATTGAATAAATGGATCTGAAACAATAACCACTGTGTAAACGTCCGCCGTCTTAAGGGGCATTATTGTTGAGGGTCTTGGAACATTTTTTTCGATTCTTCAAATTAGACTTAAGCTTGTCTTGTTATGAATCATAGCTAAAAACTGTTGTTTTACTCAATGTTTCTACAAAATAATTAATTCAGAATGCAATAGTCATAAAATCTCATAAAAATGAAAAATATTGATTTATTTTTTGTGGAATTATTGTTCATAACATAAGGGATAGGTTGTAAAGAACGTTTAGAGGAAGCATTAGTAGATTTAGAACGGACGAAAATTTTGTTAGCTACAAGATGTTTTGGCACTACTGAATTGTGCCAGCCAGCATCCAAATATCTTTGATACTAAATCTAATTTTCAAATTGTGAGCGAGAAATGGTTTGAAACTTTAGTTATATGACATTTTACTACAACATATTCAAGCTAAAGGCCTTGTGTATACATGTTCATTGAAAATGAACGAATATTTGAATATTCATCATTATTTTTCAAGTTAGATTACTGTCCGTAATCTTAGGGGGTATCTTGTGAAAAAACATTTTTCAAAACAATTTGTCTACTGAAATGATATATCAAATACAATCTTATTGGATAATGATCTAAATCTGTTGATTTTCGACAGATTATAGATATTTCTTCTAAACAAAACAGAGAAACATTCGTTGTTCATCGACCTTTAATTGCAGAAATGTCCGTCGTTTTAAGGGCTATTGCTCATCTTGATCTTAAAATCATATATTTGCCAACTTAATTGAGATTAAACAATATGGTACTAATAAATATAATTTACAGGTGTTATTTTGTCAGATTTAGAGTCAGCATGTTGCATTTTGATTGTTTTTGTGTTGTTATTGTCGCAAATTAAAAAGCTTTTGTTTTTATAGTATCCTTTAGTGGAGCAACTGTCCATCATCTTAGGGGGTATTTTGAAAATTATCAAAGGAACATGTTTTCATCTAAGACAGATAATAACATAGGGACTTGTAAGTTCGGCATTTAAACATAAGTTTAGCTACAGTATGAAGGCATATTTGATCTGAAAACCATATTGAATAAATGCATCTGAAACAATAACCACTATGTAAACGTCCGCCGTCTTAAGGGGTATTATTGTTGAGGGTCTTGGAGCATTTTTTTTCGATTCTTTAAGTTAGCCTTAAGCTTGTCTTATTATGAATCATAGCTAAAAACTGTTGTTTTACTCAATGTTTCTACAAAATAATTAATTCAGAATGCAATAGTCATAAAATCTCATAAAAATGAAAAATATTGATTTATTTTTTGTGGAATTATTGTTCATAACATAAGGGATAGGTTGTAAAGAACGTTTAGAGGAAGCATTAGTAGATTTAGAACTGACGAAAATTTTGTTAGCTACAAGATGTTTAGGCACTACTGAATTCTGCCAGCCAGCATCCAAATATCTTTGATAATAAATCTAATTTTCAAATTGTGCACGAGAAATGGTTTGAAACTTTAGTTATATGACATTTTACTACAACATATTTCAAGCTGAAGGTCTTGTGTATACATGTTCATTGAAAATGAACGAATAGTTGAATATTCATCATTATTTTTCAGGTTAGATTACTGTCTGTAATCTTAGGGGGTATCTTGTGAAAAAACATTTTTTTTAAAAATTGTCTACTGAAATGATATATCAAATACAATCTTATTGGATAATGATGTAAACCTGTTGATTTTAGACAGATTATAGATATTTCTTCTAAACAAAACAGAGAAACATTCGTTGTTCATCGACCTTTAATTGCAGAATTGTCCGTCGTTTTAAGGGCTATTGCTCATCTTGATCTTAAAATCATATATTTGCCAACTTAATTGAGATTGAACAATATGGTACTAATAATTTGATTTACAGGTGTTATTTTGTCAGATTTAGAGTCAGCATGTTGCATTTTGATTCTTTTTGTGTTGTTATTGTCGCAAATTGAAAAAGCTTTTGTTTTTATAGTATCCTTTAGTGGAGCAACTGTCCATGATCTTAGGGGGTATTTTGAGAATTATCAAGGGAACACGTTTTCATCTAAGACAGATAATAACATAGCAACTTGTAAGTTCGGCATTTAAACATAAGTTTAGTTACAGTATGAAGGTATGTTTGATCTGAAAACCATATTGAATAAATGCATCTGAAACAATAACCACTATGTAAACGTCCGCCGTCTTAAGGGGTATTATTGTTGAGGGTCTTGGAGCATTTTTTCGATTCTTTAAGTTGGGCTTAAGCTTGTCTTGTTATGAATCATAGCTAAAAACTGTTGTTTTACTCAATGTTTCTACAAAATAATTAATTCAGAATGCAATAGTCATAAAATCTCATAAAAAATGAAAAATATTGATTTATTTTTTGTGGAATTATTGTCCATGACATAAGGGATAGGTTGTAAAGAATGTTTAGAGGAAGCAACTGTCCATCATCTTAGGGGGTATTTTGAGAATTATCAAGGGAACACGTTTTCATCTAAGACAGATAATAACATAGCAACTTGTAAGTTCGGCATTTAAACATAAGTTCAGTTACAGTATGAAGGTATGTTTGATCTGAAAACCATATTGAATAAATGCATCTGAAACAATAACCACTGTGCAAACGTCCGCCGTCTTAAGGGGTATTATTGTTGAGGGTCTTGAGGCATTTTTTCAATTCTTTAAATTAGACTTAAGCTTGTCTTGCTATGAATCATAGCTAAAAACTGTTGTTTTACTCAATGTTTCTACAAAATAATTAATTCAGAATGCAATAGTCATAAAATCTCATAAAAAAATGAAAAATATTGATTTATTTTTTGTGGAATTATTGTCCATGACATAAGGGATAGGTTGTAAAGAATGTTTAAAGGCAGCATTAGTAGATTTAGAACGGATGAAAATTTTGTTAGCTACAAGATAATGTTTTGGCACTACTGAATTGTGCCAGCCAGCATCCAAATATCTTTGATAATAAATCTAATTTTCAAATTGTGAACGAGAAATGGTTTGAAACTTTAGTTATATGACATTTTACTACAACATATTTCAAGCTGAAGGTCTTGTGTATACATGTTCATTGAAAATGAACGAATAGTTGAATATTCATCATTATTTTTCAGGTTAGATTACTGTCTGTAATCTTTGGGGGTATCTTGTGAAAAAATATTTTTTAAAAAAATTGTCTACTGAAATGATATATCTAATACAATCTTATTGGATAATGATGTAAACCTGTTGATTTTAGACAGATTATAGATATTTCTTCTAAACAAAACAGAGAAACATTCGTTGTTCATCGACCTTTAATTGCAGAATTGCCCGTCGTTTTAAGGGCTATTGTTCATCTTGATCTTAAAATCATATATTTGCCAACTTAATTGAGATTAAACAATATGGTACTAATAATTATAATTTACAGGTGTTATTTTGTCAGATTTAGAGTCAGCATGTTGCATTTTGATTGTTTTTGTGTTGTTATTGTCGCAAATTAAAAAAGCTTTTGTTTTTATAGTATCCTTTAGTGGAGCAACTGTCCATGATCTTAGGGGGTATTTTGAGAATTATCAAAGGAACATGTTTTCATCTAAGACAGATAATAACATAGGAACTTGTAAGTTCGGCATTTAAACATAAGTTTAGTTACAGTATGAAGGTGTTTTTGATCTGAAAACCATATTGAATAAATGCATCTGAAACAATAACCACTATGTAAACGTCCGCCGTCTTAAGGGTACTATTGTTGAGGGTCTTGGAGCATTTTTTCGATTGTTTAAATTAGACTTAAGCTTGTCTTGTTATGAATCATAGCTAAAAACTGCTGTTTTACTCAATATTTCTACAAAATAATTAATTCAGAATGCAATACTCATAAAATCTCATAAAAATGAAAAATATTGATTTATTTTTTGTGGAATTATTGTCCGTCCATGACATAAGGGATAGGTTGTAAAGAACGTTTAGAGGAAGCAACTGTCCATCATCTTAGGGGGTATTTTGAGAATTATCAAGGGAACACGTTTTCATCTAAGACAGGTAATAACATAGCAACTTGTAAGTTCGGCATTTAAAGATACGTTTAGTTACAGTATGAAGGTATGTTTGATCTGAATACCATATTGAATAAATGCATCTGAAACAATAACCACTATGTAAACGTCCGCCGTCTTAAGGGGTATTATTGTTGAGGGTCTTGGAGCATTTTTTCGATTCTTTAAATTAGACTTAAGCTTGTCTTGTTATGAATCATAGCTAAAAACTGCTGTTTTACTCAATATTTCTACAAAATAATTAATTCAGAATGCAATAGTCATAAAATCTCATGAGAAATGAAAAATATTGATTTATTTTTGTGGAATTATTGTCCATGACATTAGGGATAGGTTGTAAAGAATGCTTAGAGGAAGCATTAGTAGACTTAGAACGGATGACAAGGTTGTTAGCTACAAGATAATGTTTAGCACTACTGAATTGTGCCAGCCAGCATCCAAATATCTTTGATAATAAATCTAATTTTCAACTTGTGAACGAGAAATGGTTTGAAACTTTAGTTATATGACATTTTACTACAACATATTTCAAGCTGAAGGTCTTGTGTATACATGTTCATTGAATATGAACGAATATTTGAATATTCATCATCATTTTTCAAGGTAGATTACTGTCCGTAATCTTAGGGGGTATCTTGTGAAAAAGCAGTTTTGAAAACAATTTGTCTACTGAAATGATATATAAAATACAATCTTATTGGATAATGTTGTAGACCTGTTGATTTTCGACAGATTATAGATATTTCTTCTAAACAAAACACAGAAACATTCGTTGTTCATCGACCATTAATTGCAGAATTGTCCGTCGTTTTAAGGGCTATTGCTCATCTTGATGTTAAAATCATATGTTTGCCAACTTAATTGAGATTAAACAATATGGTACTAAGAATTATAATTTACAGGTGTTATTTTGTCAGACTTGGAGACAGCATGTTGCATTTTGATTGTTTACGTGTTGATATTTTCGCAAATTGAAAAAGCTTTTCTTTTTATAGTATCCTTTAGTTTAGTAGCTGTCCATGATCTTAGGGGGTATTTTGAGAATTATCAAAGGAACATGTTTTCATCTACGACATATAATAACATAGGAACTTGTATGTTCGGCATTTAAACATAAGTTTAGCTACAGTATGAAGGTATGTTTTATTTGGAAACTATATTGAATAAATGCATGTGAAACAATAACCACTATGTAAACGTCCGCCGTCTTAAGGGGTATTATCATTGAGGGTCTTGGAGCATTTTTTCGATTCTTTAAATTAGACTAAAGCTTATCTTGTTATGAATCATGGCTTAAAACTGTTGTTTTACTCAATATTTCTACAAAATAATTAATTCAGAATGCAATAGTCATAAAATCTCATGAGATATGAAAAATATTGATTTATTTTTTGTGGAATTATTGTCCGTCTATGACATAAGGGATAGGTTGTAAAGAACGTTTAGAGGAAGCAACTGTCCATCATCTTAGGGGGTATTTTGAGAATTATCAAGGGAACACGTTTTCATCTAAGACCGATAATAACATAGCAACTTGTAAGTTCGGCATTTAAAGATACGTTTAGTTACAGTATGAAGGTATGTTTGATCTGAATACCATATTGAATAAATGCATCTGAAACAATAACCACTATGTAAACGTCCGCCGTCTTAAGGGGTATTATTGTTGAGGGTCTTGGAGCATTTTTTCGATTCTTTAAATTAGACTTAAGCTTGTCTTGTTATGAATCATGGCTTAAAACTGTTGTTTTACTCAATGTTTCTACAAAATAATTATTTCAGAAAGCAATAGTCATAAAATCTCATGAGATATGAAAAATATTGATTTATTTTTGTGGAATTATTGTCCATGACATTAGGGATAGGTTGTAAAGAATGTTTAGAGGAAGCATTAGTAGACTTAGAACGGATGACAAGGTTGTTAGCTACAAGATAATGTTTAGCACTACTGAATTGTGCCAGCCAGCATCCAAATATCTTTGATAATAAATCTAATTTTCAAATTGTGAACGAGAAATGGTTTGAAACTTTAGTTATATGACATTTTACTACAACATATTTCAAGCTGAAGGTCTTGTGTATACATGTTCATTGAATATGAACGAATATTTGAATATTCATCATCATTTTTCAAGGTAGATTACTGTCCGTAATCTTAGGGGGTATCTTGTGAAAAAGCAGTTTTGAAAACAATTTGTCTACTGAAATGATATATAAAATACATTCTTATTTGATAATGATGTAGAGCTGTTGATTTTCGACAGATTATAGATATTTCTTCTAAACAAAACAGAGAAACATTCGTTGTTCATCGACCTTTGATTGCAGAATTGTCCGTCGTTTTAAGGGCTATTGCTCATCTTGATCTTAAAATCATATGTTTGCCAACTTAATTGAGATTAAACAATATGGTACTAATAATTATAATTTACAGATGTTATTTTGTCAGATTTAGAGTCAGCATGTTGCATTTTGATTGTTTTTGTGTTGTTATTGTCGCAAATTAAAAAAGCTTTTGTTTTTATAGTATCCTTTAGTGAAGCAACTGTCCATCATCTTAGGGGGTATTTTGAGAATTATCAAAGGAACATGTTTTCATCTAAGACAGATAATAACATAGGAACTTATAAGTTCGGCATTTAAACATAAGTTTAGCTACAGTATGAAGGTATGTTTTATTTGGAAACTATAATGAATAAATTCATCGAAAACAATAACCACTATGTAAACGTCCGCCGTCTTAAGGGGTATTATCATTGAGGGTCTTGGAGCATTTTTTCGATTCTTTAAATTAGACTAAAGCTTATCTTGTTATAAACCATGGCTTAAAACTGTTGTTTTACTCAATATTTCTACAAAATAATTAATTCAGAATGCAATAGTCATAAAATCTCATGAGATATGAAAAATATTAATGAATCTGTTGTGGAATTATTGTCCATGACATTAGGAGTAGGTTGTAAAGAATGTTTAGAGGAAGCATTAGTAGATTTAGAACGGATGAAAATTTTGTTAGCTACAAGATAATGTTTTGGCACTACTGAATTGTGCCAGCCAGCATCCAAATATCTTTGATAATAAATCTAATTTTCAAATTGTGCACGAGATATGGTTTGAAACTTTAGTTATATGACCTTTTACTACAACTTATTCAAATCTGAAGGTCTTGTGTATACATGTTCATTGAATATGAACGAATATTTGAATATTCATCATTATTTTTCAAGTTAGATTACTGTCCGTAATCATAGGGGGTATCTTGTGAAAAAACAGTTTTGAAAACAATTTGTCTACTGAAATGATATATCAAATACAATCTTATTGGATAATGATGTAAACCTGTTCATTTTCGACAGATCATAGATATTTCTTCTAAAAAAACAGAGAAACATTCGTTGTTCATCGACCTTTAATTGCAGAAATGTCCGTCGTTTTAAGGGCTATTGCTCATCTTGATCTTAAAATCATATGTTTGCCAACTTAATTGAGATTAAACAATATGGTACTAATAATTATAATTTACAGATGTTATTTTGTCAGATTTAGAGTCAGCATGTTGCATTTTGATTGTTTTTGTGTTGTTATTGTCGCAAATTAAAAAAGCTTTTGTTTTTATAGTATCCTTTAGTGAAGCAACTGTCCATCATCTTAGGGGGTATTTTGAGAATTATCAAGGGAACGTTTTCATCTATGACAGATAATAACATAGAACTGCATCTGTTGTGGAATTATTGTCCATGACATTAGGGGTAGGTTGTAAAGAATGTTTAGAGGAAGCATTAGTAGATTTAGAACGGATGAAAATTTTGTTAGCTACAAGATAATGTTTTGGCACTACTGAATTGTGCCAGCCAGCATCCAAATATCTTTGATAATAAATCTAATTTTCAAATTGTGCACGAGATATGGTTTGAAACTTTAGTTATATGACCTTTTACTACAACTTATTCAAATCTGAAGGTCTTGTGTATACATGTTCATTGAATATGAACGAATATTTGAATATTCATCATTATTTTTCAAGTTAGATTACTGTCCGTAATCATAGAGGGTATCTTGTGAAAAAACAGTTTTGAAAACAATTTGTCTACTGAAATGATATATCAAATACAATCTTATTGGATAATGATGTAAACCTGTTCATTTTCGACGGATCATAGATATTTCTTCTAAAAAAAACAGAGAAACATTCGTTGTTCATCGACCTTTAATTGCAGAAATGTCCGTCGTTTTAAGGGCTATTGCTCATCTTGATCTTAAAATCATATGTTTGCCAACTTAATTGAGATTAAACAATATGGTACGAATAATTATAATTTACAGGTGTTATTTTGTCAGATTTACAGTCAGCATGTTGCATTTTGATTGTTTTTGTGTTGTTATTGTCGCAAATTGAAAAACCTTTTGTTTTTATAGTATCCTTTAATGAAGCAACTGTCCATCATCTTAGGGGGTATTTTGACAATTATCAAGGGAACGTTTTCAGCTATGACAGATAATAACATAGAACTTGTACGTTCGGCATTTAAACATAAGTTTAGCTACAGTATGAAGGTATGTTTGATCTGAAAACCATATTGAATAAATGCATCTGAAACAATAACCACTATGTAAACGTCCGCCGTCTTAAGGGTACTATTGTTGAGGGTCTTGGAGCATTTTTACGATTCTTTAAATTAGACTTAAGCTTATCTTGTTATGAATCATAGCTAAAAACTGCTGTTTTACTCAATATTTCTACAAAATAATTAATTCAGAATGCAATACTCATAAAATCTCATAAAAATGAAAAATATTGATTTATTTTTTGTGGAATTATTGTCCGTCCATGACATAAGGGATAGGTTGTAAAGAACGTTTAGAGGAAGCAACTGTCCATCATCTTAGGGGGTATTTTGAGAATTATCAAGGGAACACGTTTTCATCTAAGACAGATAATAACACAGCAACTTGTAAGTTCGGCATTTAAAGATACGTTTAGTTACAGTATGAAGGTATGTTTGATCTGAATACCATATTGAATAAATGCATCTGAAACAATAACCACTATGTAAACGTCCGCCGTCTTAAGGGGTATTATTGTTGAGGGTCTTGGAGCATTTTTTCGATTCTTTAAATTAGACTTAAGCTTGTCTTGTTATGAATCATGGCTTAAAACTGTTGTTTTACTCAATGTTTCTACAAAATAATTATTTCAGAAAGCAATAGTCATAAAATCTCATGAGATATGAAAAATATTGATTTATTTTTGTGGAATTATTGTCCATGACATTAGGGATAGGTTGTAAAGAATGTTTAGAGGAAGCATTAGTAGACTTAGAACGGATGACAAGGTTGTTAGCTACAAGATAATGTTTAGCACTACTGAATTGTGCCAGCCAGCATCCAAATATCTTTGATAATAAATCTAATTTTCAAATTGTGAACGAGAAATGGTTTGAAACTTTAGTTATATGACATTTTACTACAACATATTTCAAGCTGAAGGTCTTGTGTATACATGTTCATTGAATATGAACGAATATTTGAATATTCATCATCATTTTTCAAGGTAGATTACTGTCCGTAATCTTAGGGGGTATCTTGTGAAAAAGCAGTTTTGAAAACAATTTGTCTACTGAAATGATATATAAAATACAATCTTATTGGATAATGTTGTAGACCTGTTGATTTTCGACAGATTATAGATATTTCTTCTAAACAAAACAGAGAAACATTCGTTGTTCATCGACCATTAATTGCAGAATTGTCCGTCGTTTTAAGGGCTATTGCTCATCTTGATGTTAAAATCATATGTTTGCCAACTTAATTGAGATTAAACAATATGGTACTAAGAATTATAATTTACAGGTGTTATTTTGTCAGACTTGGAGACAGCATGTTGCATTTTGATTGTTTACGTGTTGATATTTTCGCAAATTGAAAAAGCTTTTCTTTTTATAGTATCCTTTAGTTTAGTAGCTGTCCATGATCTTAGGGGGTATTTTGAGAATTATCAAAGGAACATGTTTTCATGTAAGACAGATAATAACATAGGAACTTGTAAGTTCGGCATTTAAACATAAGTTTAGCTACAGTATGAAGGTATGTTTTATTTGGGAACTATATTGAATAAATGCATGTGAAACAATAACCACTATGTAAACGTCCGCCGACTTAAGGGGTATTATCGTTGAGGGTCTTGGAGCATTTTTTCGATTCTTTAAATTAGACTAAAGCTTATCTTGTTATAAATCATGGCTTAAAACTGTTGTTTTACTCAATATTTCTACAAAATAATTAATTCAGAATGCAATAGTCATAAAATCTCATGAGATATGAAAAATATTGATTTATTTTTTGTGGAATTATTGTCCGTCTATGACATAAGGGATAGGTTGTAAAGAACGTTTAGAGGAAGCAACTGTCCATCATCTTAGGGGGTATTTTGAGAATTATCAAGGGAACACGTTTTCATCTAAGACAGATAATAACATAGCAACTTGTAAGTTCGGCATTTAAAGATACGTTTAGTTACAGTATGAAGGTATGTTTTATTTGGAAACTATATTGAATAAATGCATGTGAAACAATAACCACTATGTAAACGTCCGCCGTCTTAAGGGGTATTATTGTTGAGGGTCTTGGAGCATTTTTTCGATTCTTTAAATTAGACTAAAGCTTGTCTTGTTATGAATCATAGCTAAAAACTGCTGTTTTACTCAACATTTCTACAAAATAATTAATTCAGAATGCAATAGTAATAAAATCTCATGAGAAATGAAAAATATTGATTTATTTTTGTGGAATTATTGTCCATGACATTAGGGATAGGTTGTAAAGAATGTTTAGAGGAAGCATTAGTAGACTTAGAACGGATGACAAGGTTGTTAGCTACAAGATAATGTTTAGCACTACTGAATTGTGCCAGCCAGCATCCAAATATCTTTGATAATAAATCTAATTTTCAAATTGTGCACGGAAATGGTTTGAAACTTTAGTTATATGACATTTTACTACAACATATTTCAAGCTGAAGGTCTTGTGTATACATGTTCATTGAATATGAACGAATATTTGAATATTCATCATTATTTTTCAAGGTAGATTACTGTCCGTAATCTTAGGGGGTATCTTGTGAAAAAGCAGTTTTGAAAACAATTTGTCTACTGAAATGATATATAAAATACAATCTTATTGGATAATGTTGTAGACCTGTTGATTTTCGACAGATTATAGATATTTCTTCTAAACAAAACAGAGAAACATTCGTTGTTCATCGACCATTAATTGCAGAATTGTCCGTCGTTTTAAGGGCTATTGCTCATCTTGATGTTAAAATCATATGTTTGCCAACTTAATTGAGATTAAACAATATGGTACTAAGAATTATAATTTACAGGTGTTATTTTGTCAGACTTGGAGACAGCATGTTGCATTTTGATTGTTTACGTGTTGATATTTTCGCAAATTGAAAAAGCTTTTCTTTTTATAGTATCCTTTAGTTTAGTAGCTGTCCATGATCTTAGGGGGTATTTTGAGAATTATCAAAGGAACATGTTTTCATGTAAGACAGATAATAACATAGGAACTTATAAGTTCGGCATTTAAACATAAGTTTAGTTACAGTATGAAGGTATGTTTTATTTGGAAACTATATTGAATAAATTCATCTAAAACAATAACCACTAGGTAAACGTCCGCCGTCTTAAGGAGTATTATCATTGAGGGTCTTGGAGCATTTTTTCGATTCTTTAAATTAGACTAAAGCTTATCTTGTTATGAATCATGGCTTAAAACTGTTGTTTTACTCAATATTTCTACAAAATAATTAATTCAGAAAGCAATAGTCATAAAATCTCATGAGATATGAAAAATATTAATGCATCTGTTGTGGAATTATTGTCCATGACATTAGGGGTAGGTTGTAAAGAATGTTTAGAGGAAGCATTAGTAGATTTAGAACGGATGAAAATTTTGTTAGCTACAAGATAATGTTTTGGCACTACTGAATTGCACCAGCCAGCATCCAAATATCTTTGATAATAAATCTAATTTTCAAATTGTGCACGAGGAATGGTTTGAAACTTTAGTTAGATGACATTTTACTACAACTTATTCAAATCTGAAGGTCTTGTGTATACATGTTCATTGAATATGAACGACTATTTGAATATTCATCATTATTTTTCAAGTTAGATTACTGTCCGTAATCTTAGGGGGTATCTTGTGAAAAAACAGTTTTGAAAACAATTTGTCTACTGAAATGATATATAAAATACATTCTTATTTGATAATGACGTAGACCTGTTGATTTTCGACAGATTATAGATATTTCTTCTAAACAAAACAGAGAAACATTCGTTGTTCATCTACCTTTAATTGCAGAATTGTCCGTCGTTTTAAGGCCTATTGCTCATCTTGATCTTAAAATCATATATTTGCCAACTTAACTGAGATTAAACAATATGGTACTAATAATTATAATTTACAGATGTTATTTTGTCAGATTTAGAGTCAGCATGTTGCATTTTCATTGTTTTTGTGTTGATATTGTCGCAAATTAAAAAAGCTTTTGTTTTTATAGTATCCTTTAGTGGAGCAACTGTCCATGATCTTAGGGGGTATTTTGAGAATTATCAAAGGAACATGTTTTCATCTAAGACAGATAATAACATAGGAACTTGTAAGTTCGGCATTTAAACATAAGTTTAGCTACAGTATGAAGGTATGTTTTATTTGGAAACTATATTGAATAAATGCATGTGAAACAATAACCACTATGTAAACGTCCGCCGTCTTAAGGGGTATTACCATTGAGGGTCTTGGAGCATTTTTTCGATTCTTTAAATTAGACTAAAGCTTATCTTGTTATGAATCATGGCTTAAAACTGTTGTTTTACTCAATATTTCTACAAAATAATTAATTCAGAATGCAATAGTCATAAAATCTCATGAGATATGAAAAATATTGATTTATTTTTTGTGGAATTATTGTCCGTCTATGACATAAGGGATAGGTTGTAAAGAACGTTTAGAGGAAGCAACTGTCCATCATCTTAGGGGGTATTTTGAGAATTATCAAGGGAACACGTTTTCATCTAAGACAGATAATAACATAGCAACTTGTAAGTTCGGCATTTAAAGATACGTTTAGTTACAGTATGAAGGTATGTTTTATTTGGAAACTATATTGAATAAATTCATCTGAAACAATAACCACTATGTAAACGTCCGCCGTCTTAAGGGGTATTATCATTGAGGGTCTTGAAGCATTTTTTCGATTCTTTAAATTAGACTAAAGCTTGTCTTGTTATGAATCATGGCTTAAAACTGTTGTTTTACTCAATGTTTCTACAAAATAATTATTTCAGAAAGCAATAGTCATAAAATCTCATGAGATATGAAAAATATTAATGCATCTGTTGTGGAATTATTGTCCATGACATTAGGGGTAGGTTGTTAAGAATGTTTAGAGGAAGCATTAGTAGATTTAGAACGGATGAAAATTTTGTTAGCTACAAGATAATGTTTTGGCACTACTGAATTGCACCAGCCAGCATCCAAATATCTTTGATAATAAATCTAATTTTCAAATTGTGCACGAGAAATGGTTTGAAACTTTAGTTATATGACATTTTACTACAACTTATTCAAATCTGAAGGTCTTGTGTATACATGTTCATTGAATATGAACGACTATTTGAATATTCATCATTATTTTTCAAGGTAGATTACTGTCCGTAATCTTAGGGGGTATCTTGTGAAAAAACAGTTTTGAAAACAATTTGTCTACTGAAATGATATATAAAATACATTCTTATTTGATAATGACGTAGACCTGTTGATTTTCGACAGATTATAGATATTTCTTCTAAACAAAACAGAGAAACATTCGTTGTTCATCTACCTTTAATTGCAGAATTGTCCGTCGTTTTAAGGCCTATTGCTCATCTTGATCTTAAAATCATATATTTGCCAACTTAATTGAGATTAAACAATATGGTACTAATAATTATAATTTACAGATGTTATTTTGTCAGATTTAGAGTCAGCATGTTGCATTTTGATTGTTTTTATGTTGATATTGTCGCAAATTAAAAAAGCTTTTGTTTTTATAGTATCCTTTAGTGGAGCAACTGTCCATCATCTTAGGGGGTATTTTGAGAATTATCAAAGGAACATGTTTTCATCTAAGACAGATAATAACATAGGAACTTGTAAGTTCGGCATTTAAACATAAGTTTAGCTACAGTATGAAGGTATGTTTTATTTGGAAACTATATTGAATAAATGCATGTGAAACAATAACCACTATGTAAACGTCCGCCGTCTTAAGGGGTATTATCATTGAGGGTCTTGGAGCATTTTTTCGATTCTTTAAATTAGACTAAAGCTTATCTTGTTATAAACCATGGCTTAAAACTGTTGTTTTACTCAATATTTCTACAAAATAATTAACTCAGAATGCAATAGTCATAAAATCTCATGAGATATGAAAAATATTGATTTATTTTTTGTGGAATTATTGTCCGTCTATGACATAAGGGATAGGTTGTAAAGAACGTTTAGAGGAAGCAACTGTCCATCATCTTAGGGGGTATTTTGAGAATTATCAAGGGAACACGTTTTCATCTAAGACAGATAATAACATAGCAACTTGTAAGTTCGGCATTTAAAGATACGTTTAGTTACAGTATGAAGGTATGTTTTATTTGGAAACTATATTGAATAAATTCATCTGAAACAATAACCACTATGTAAACGTCCGCCGTCTTAAGGGGTATTATCATTGAGGGTCTTGAAGCATTTTTTCGATTCTTTAAATTAGACTAAAGCTTGTCTTGTTATGAATCATGGCTTAAAACTGTTGTTTTACTCAATGTTTCTACAAAATAATTATTTCAGAAAGCAATAGTCATAAAATCTCATGAGATATGAAAAATATTAATGCATCTGTTGTGGAATTATTGTCCATGACATTAGGGGTAGGTTGTTAAGAATGTTTAGAGGAAGCATTAGTAGATTTAGAACGGATGAAAATTTTGTTAGCTACAAGATAATGTTTTGGCACTACTGAATTGCACCAGCCAGCATCCAAATATCTTTGATAATAAATCTAATTTTCAAATTGTGCACGAGAAATGGTTTGAAACTTTAGTTATATGACATTTTACTACAACTTATTCAAATCTGAAGGTCTTGTGTATACATGTTCATTGAATATGAACGACTATTTGAATATTCATCATTATTTTTCAAGTTAGATTACTGTCCGTAATCTTAGGGGGTATCTTGTGAAAAAACAGTTTTGAAAACAATTTGTCTACTGAAATGATATATAAAATACATTCTTATTTGATAATGACGTAGACCTGTTGATTTTCGACAGATTATAGATATTTCTTCTAAACAAAACAGAGAAACATTCGTTGTTCATCTACCTTTAATTGCAGAATTGTCCGTCGTTTTAAGGCCTATTGCTCATCTTGATCTTAAAATCATATATTTGCCAACTTAATTGAGATTAAACAATATGGTACTAATAATTATAATTTACAGATGTTATTTTGTCAGATTTAGAGTCAGCATGTTGCATTTTGATTGTTTTTATGTTGATATTGTCGCAAATTAAAAAAGCTTTTGTTTTTATAGTATCCTTTAGTGGAGCAACTGTCCATCATCTTAGGGGGTATTTTGAGAATTATCAAAGGAACATGTTTTCATCTAAGACAGATAATAACATAGGAACTTGTAAGTTCGGCATTTAAACATAAGTTTAGCTACAGTATGAAGGTATGTTTTATTTGGAAACTATATTGAATAAATGCATGTGAAACAATAACCACTATGTAAACGTCCGCCGTCTTAAGGGGTATTATCATTGAGGGTCTTGGAGCATTTTTTCGATTCTTTAAATTAGACTAAAGCTTATCTTGTTATAAACCATGGCTTAAAACTGTTGTTTTACTCAATATTTCTACAAAATAATTAACTCAGAATGCAATAGTCATAAAATCTCATGAGATATGAAAAATATTGATTTATTTTTTGTGGAATTATTGTCCGTCTATGACATAAGGGATAGGTTGTAAAGAACGTTTAGAGGAAGCAACTGTCCATCATCTTAGGGGGTATTTTGAGAATTATCAAGGGAACACGTTTTCATCTAAGACAGATAATAACATAGCAACTTGTAAGTTCGGCATTTAAAGATACGTTTAGTTACAGTGTGAAGGTATGTTTTATTTGGAAACTATATTGAATAAATTCATCTGAAACAATAACCACTATGTAAACGTCCGCCGTCTTAAGGGGTATTATCATTGAGGGTCTTGAAGCATTTTTTCGATTCTTTAAATTAGACTAAAGCTTGTCTTGTTATGAATCATGGCTTAAAACTGTTGTTTTACTCAATGTTTCTACAAAATAATTATTTCAGAAAGCAATAGTCATAAAATCTCATGAGATATGAAAAATATTAATGCATCTGTTGTGGAATTATTGTCCATGACATTAGGGGTAGGTTGTTAAGAATGTTTAGAGGAAGCATTAGTAGATTTAGAACGGATGAAAATTTTGTTAGCTACAAGATAATGTTTTGGCACTACTGAATTGCACCAGCCAGCATCCAAATATCTTTGATAATAAATCTAATTTTCAAATTGTGCACGAGAAATGGTTTGAAACTTTAGTTATATGACATTTTACTACAACTTATTCAAATCTGAAGGTCTTGTGTATACATGTTCATTGAATATGAACGACTATTTGAATATTCATCATTATTTTTCAAGTTAGATTACTGTCCGTAATCTTAGGGGGTATCTTGTGAAAAAACAGTTTTGAAAACAATTTGTCTACTGAAATGATATATAAAATACATTCTTATTTGATAATGATGTAGACCTGTTGATTTTCGACAGATTATAGATATTTCTTCTAAACAAAACAGAGAAACATTCGTTGTTCATCTACCTTTAATTGCAGAATTGTCCGTCGTTTTAAGGCCTATTGCTCATCTTGATCTTAAAATCATATATTTGCCAACTTAATTGAGATTAAACAATATGGTACTAATAATTATAATTTACAGATGTTATTTTGTCAGATTTAGAGTCAGCATGTTGCATTTTCATTGTTTTTGTGTTGATATTGTCGCAAATTAAAAAAGCTTTTGTTTTTATAGTATCCTTTAGTGGAGCAACTGTCCATGATCTTAGGGGGTATTTTGAGAATTATCAAAGGAACATGTTTTCATCTAAGACAGATAATAACATAGGAACTTGTAAGTTCGGCATTTAAACATAAGTTTAGCTACAGTATGAAGGTATGTTTTATTTGGAAACTATATTGAATAAATGCATGTGAAACAATAACCACTATGTAAACGTCCGCCGTCTTAAGGGGTATTATCATTGAGGGTCTTGAAGCATTTTTTCGATTCTTTAAATTAGACTAAAGCTTATCTTGTTATAAACCATGGCTTAAAACTGTTGTTTTACTCAATATTTCTACAAAATAATTAATTCAGAATGCAATAGTCATAAAATCTCATGAGATATGAAAAATATTGATTTATTTTTTGTGGAATTATTGTCCGTCTATGACATAAGGGATAGGTTGTAAAGAACGTTTAGAGGAAGCAACTGTCCATCATCTTAGGGGGTATTTTGAGAATTATCAAGGGAACACGTTTTCATCTAAGACAGATAAAAACATAGCAACTTGTAAGTTCGGCATTTAAAGATACGTTTAGTTACAGTATGAAGGTATGTTTTATTTGGAAACTATATTGAATAAATTCATCTGAAACAATAACCACTATGTAAACGTCCGCCGTCTTAAGGGGTATTATCATTGAGGGTCTTGGAGCATTTTTTCGATTCTTTAAATTAGACTAAAGCTTGTCTTGTTATGAATCATGGCTTAAAACTGTTGTTTTACTCAATATTTCTACAAAATAATTAATTCAGAATGCAATAGTCATAAAATCTCATAAAAATGAAAAATATTGATTTATTTTTTGTGGAATTATTGTCCGTCCATGACATAAGGGATAGGCTGTAAAGAACGTTTAGAGGAAGCAACTGTCCATCATCTTAGGGGGTATTTTGAGAATTATCAAGGGAACACGTTTTCATCTAAGACAGATAATAACATAGCAACTTGTAAGTTCGGCATTTAAAGATACGTTTAGTTACAGTATGAAGGTATGTTTGATCTGAATACCATATTGAATAAATTCATCTGAAACAATAACCACTATGTAAACGTCCGCCGTCTTAAGGGGTATTATTGTTGAGGGTCTTGGAGCATTTTTTCGATTCTTTAAATTAGACTTAAGCTTGTCTTGTTATGAATCATAGCTAAAAACTGCTGTTTTACTCAATGTTTCTACAAAATAATTATTTCAGAAAGCAATAGTCATAAAATCTCATGAGATATGAAAAATATTAATGCATCTGTTGTGGAATTATTGTCCATGACATTAGGGGTAGGTTGTAAAGAATGTTTAGAGGAAGCATTAGTAGACTTAGAACGGATGAAAATTTTGTTAGCTACAAGATAATGTTTTGGCACTACTGAATTGCACCAGCCAGCATCCAAATATCTTTGATAATAAATCTAATTTTCAAATTGTGCACGAGGAATTGTTTGAAACTTTAGTTAGATGACATTTTACTACAACTTATTCAAATCTGAAGGTCTTGTGTATACATGTTCATTGAATATGAACGACTATTTGAATATTCATCATTATTTTTCAAGTTAGATTACTGTCCGTAATCTTAGGGGGTATCTTGTGAAAAAACAGTTTTGAAAACAATTTGTCTACTGAAATGATATATAAAATACATTCTTATTTGATAATGATGTAGACCTGTTGATTTTCGACAGATTATAGATATTTCTTCTAAACAAAACAGAGAAACATTCGTTGTTCATCTACCTTTAATTGCAGAATTGTCCGTCGTTTCAAGGCCTATTGCTCATCTTGATCTTAAAATCATATATTTGCCAACTTAATTGAGATTAAACAATATGGTACTAATAATTATAATTTACAGATGTTATTTTGTCAGATTTAGAGTCAGCATGTTGCATTTTCATTGTTTTTGTGTTGATATTGTCGCAAATTAAAAAAGCTTTTGTTTTTATAGTATCCTTTAGTGGAGCAACTGTCCATGATCTTAGGGGGTATTTTGAGAATTATCAAAGGAACATGTTTTCATCTAAGACAGATAATAACATAGGAACTTGTAAGTTCGGCATTTAAACATAAGTTTAGCTACAGTATGAAGGTATGTTTTATTTGGAAACTATATTGAATAAATGCATGTGAAACAATAACCACTATGTAAACGTCCGCCGCCTTAAGGGGTATTATCATTGAGGGTCTTGGAGCATTTTTTCGATTCTTTAAATTAGACTAAAGCTTATCTTGTTATGAATCATGGCTTAAAACTGTTGTTTTACTCAATATTTCTACAAAATAATTAATTCAGAATGCAATAGTCATAAAATCTCATGAGATATGAAAAATATTGATTTATTTTTTGTGGAATTATTGTCCGTCTATGACATAAGGGATAGGTTGTAAAGAACGTTTAGAGGAAGCAACTGTCCATCATCTTAGGGGGTATTTTGAGAATTATCAAGGGAACACGTTTTCATCTAAGACAGATAATAACATAGCAACTTGTAAGTTCGGCATTTAAAGATACGTTTAGTTACAGTATGAAGGTATGTTTTATTTGGAAACTATATTGAATAAATTCATCTGAAACAATAACCACTATGTAAACGTCCGCCGTCTTAAGGGGTATTATCATTGAGGGTCTTGAAGCATTTTTTCGATTCTTTAAATTAGACTAAAGCTTGTCTTGTTATGAATCATGGCTTAAAACTGTTGTTTTACTCAATGTTTCTACAAAATAATTATTTCAGAAAGCAATAGTCATAAAATCTCATGAGATATGAAAAATATTAATGCATCTGTTGTGGAATTATTGTCCATGACATTAGGGGTAGGTTGTTAAGAATGTTTAGAGGAAGCATTAGTAGATTTAGAACGGATGAAAATTTTGTTAGCTACAAGATAATGTTTTGGCACTACTGAATTGCACCAGCCAGCATCCAAATATCTTTGATAATAAATCTAATTTTCAAATTGTGCACGAGAAATGGTTTGAAACTTTAGTTATATGACATTTTACTACAACTTATTCAAATCTGAAGGTCTTGTGTATACATGTTCATTGAATATGAACGACTATTTGAATATTCATCATTATTTTTCAAGTTAGATTACTGTCCGTAATCTTAGGGGGTATCTTGTGAAAAAACAGTTTTGAAAACAATTTGTCTACTGAAATGATATATAAAATACATTCTTATTTGATAATGACGTAGACCTGTTGATTTTCGACAGATTATAGATATTTCTTCTAAACAAAACAGAGAAACATTCGTTGTTCATCTACCTTTAATTGCAGAATTGTCCGTCGTTTTAAGGCCTATTGCTCATCTTGATCTTAAAATCATATATTTGCCAACTTAATTGAGATTAAACAATATGGTACTAATAATTATAATTTACAGATGTTATTTTGTCAGATTTAGAGTCAGCATGTTGCATTTTCATTGTTTTTATGTTGATATTGTCGCAAATTAAAAAAGCTTTTGTTTTTATAGTATCCTTTAGTGGAGCAACTGTCCATCATCTTAGGGGGTATTTTGAGAATTATCAAAGGAACATGTTTTCATCTAAGACAGATAATAACATAGGAACTTGTAAGTTCGGCATTTAAACATAAGTTTAGCTACAGTATGAAGGTATGTTTTATTTGGAAACTATATTGAATAAATGCATGTGAAACAATAACCACTATGTAAACGTCCGCCGTCTTAAGGGGTATTATCATTGAGGGTCTTGGAGCATTTTTTCGATTCTTTAAATTAGACTAAAGCTTATCTTGTTATAAACCATGGCTTAAAACTGTTGTTTTACTCAATATTTCTACAAAATAATTAATTCAGAATGCAATAGTCATAAAATCTCATGAGATATGAAAAATATTGATTTATTTTTTGTGGAATTATTGTCCGTCTATGACATAAGGGATAGGTTGTAAAGAACGTTTAGAGGAAGCAACTGTCCATCATCTTAGGGGGTATTTTGAGAATTATCAAGGGAACACGTTTTCATCTAAGACAGATAATAACATAGCAACTTGTAAGTTCGGCATTTAAAGATACGTTTAGTTACAGTATGAAGGTATGTTTTATTTGGAAACTATATTGAATAAATTCATCTGAAACAATAACCACTATGTAAACGTCCGCCGTCTTAAGGGGTATTATCATTGAGGGTCTTGAAGCATTTTTTCGATTCTTTAAATTAGACTAAAGCTTGTCTTGTTATGAATCATGGCTTAAAACTGTTGTTTTACTCAATGTTTCTACAAAATAATTATTTCAGAAAGCAATAGTCATAAAATCTCATGAGATATGAAAAATATTAATGCACCTGTTGTGAAATTATTGTCCATGACATTAGGGGTAGGTTGTTAAGAATGTTTAGAGGAAGCATTAGTAGATTTAGAACGGATGAAAATTTTGTTAGCTACAAGATAATGTTTTGGCACTACTGAATTGCACCAGCCAGCATCCAAATATCTTTGATAATAAATCTAATTTTCAAATTGTGCACGAGAAATGGTTTGAAACTTTAGTTATATGACATTTTACTACAACTTATTCAAATCTGAAGGTCTTGTGTATACATGTTCATTGAATATGATCGACTATTTGAATATTCATCATTATTTTTCAAGTTAGATTACTGTCCGTAATCTTAGGGGGTATCTTGTGAAAAAACAGTTTTGAAAACAATTTGTCTACTGAAATGATATATAAAATACATTCTTATTTGATAATGATGTAGACCTGTTGATTTTCGACAGATTATAGATATTTCTTCTAAACAAAACAGAGAAACATTCGTTGTTCATCTACCTTTAATTGCAGAATTGTCCGTCGTTTTAAGGCCTATTGCTCATCTTGATCTTAAAATCATATATTTGCCAACTTAATTGAGATTAAACAATATGGTATTAATAATTATAATTTACAGATGTTATTTTGTCAGATTTAGAGTCAGCATGTTGCATTTTGATTGTTTTTGTGTTGATATTGTCGCAAATTAAAAAAGCTTTTGTTTTTATAGTATCCTTTAGTGGAGCAACTGTCCATCATCTTAGGGGGTATTTTGAGAATTATCAAAGGAACATGTTTTCATCTAAGACAGATAATAACATAGGAACTTGTAAGTTCGGCATTTAAACATAAGTTTAGCTACAGTATAAAGGTATGTTTTATTTGGAAACTATATTGAATAAATGCATGTGAAACAATAACCACTATGTAAACGTCCGCCGTCTTAAGGGGTATTATCATTGAGGGTCTTGGAGCATTTTTTCGATTCTTTAAATTAGACTAAAGCTTATCTTGTTATAAACCATGGCTTAAAACTGTTGTTTTACTCAATATTTCTACAAAATAATTAATTCAGAATGCAATAGTCATAAAATCTCATGAGATATGAAAAATATTGATTTATTTTTTGTGGAATTATTGTCCGTCTATGACATAAGGGATAGGTTGTAAAGAACGTTTAGAGGAAGCAACTGTCCATCATCTTAGGGGGTATTTTGAGAATTATCAAGGGAACACGTTTTCATCTAAGACAGATAATAACATAGCAACTTGTAAGTTCGGCATTTAAAGATACGTTTAGTTACAGTATGAAGGTATGTTTTATTTGGAAACTATATTGAATAAATTCATCTGAAACAATAACCACTATGTAAACGTCCGCCGTCTTAAGGGGTATTATCATTGAGGGTCTTGGAGCATTTTTTCGATTCTTTAAATTAGACTAAAGCTTGTCTTGTTATGAATCATGGCTTAAAACTGTTGTTTTACTCAATGTTTCTACAAAATAATTATTTCAGAAAGCAATAGTCATAAAATCTCATGAGATATGAAAAATATTAATGCACCTGTTGTGGAATTATTGTCCATGACATTAGGGGTAGGTTGTAAAGAATGTTTAGAGGAAGCATTAGTAGACTTAGAACGGATGAAAATTTTGTTAGCTACAAGATAATGTTTTGGCACTACTGAATTGCACCAGCCAGCATCCAAATATCTTTGATAATAAATCTAATTTTCATATTGTGCACGAGATATGGTTTGAAACTTTAGTTATATGACCTTTTACTACAACTTATTCAAAGCTGAAGGTCTTGTGTATACATGTTCATTGAATATGAACGAATATTTGAATATTCATCATTATTTTTCAAGTTAGATTACTGTCCGTAATCTTAGGGGGTATCTTGTGAAAAAACAGTTTTGAAACAATTTGTCTACTGAAATGATATATCAAATACATTCTTATTTGGTAATGATGTAGACCTGTTGATTTTGGACACATTATAGATATTTCTTCTAAACAAAACAGAGAAGCATTCGTTGTTCATCGACCTTTAATTGCAGAATTGTCCGTCGTTTTAAGGGCTATTGCTCATCTTGATCTTAAAATCATATGTTTGCCAACTTAATTGAGATTAAACAATATGGTATTAATAATTATAATTTACACGTGTTATTTTGTCAGACTTGGCATGTTGCATTTTGATTGTTTACGTGTTGTTATTGTTGCAAATTGAAAAAGCTTTTGTTTTTATAGTATCCTTTAGTGAATCAACTGTCCATGATCTTAGGGGGTATTTTGAGAATTATCAAAGGAACATGTTTTCATCTACGACAGATAATAACATAGGAACTTATAAGTTCGGCATTTAAACATAAGTTTAGCTACAGTATGAAGGTATGTTTTATTTGGAAACTATATTGAATAAATGCATCTGAAACAATAACCACTATGTAAACGTTCGCCGTCTTTAGGGGTATTATTATTGAGGGTCTTGGGGCATTTTTTCGATTCTTTAAATTAGACTAAAGCTTGTCTTGTTATGAATCGTGGCTTAAAACTGTTGTTTTACTCAATGTTTCTACAAAATAATTAATTGAAAAAGCAAAAGTCACAAAATTTCGAAAGATATGAAAAATATTGATGTATTTGTTGCGCAATCGTTGTCCAAGACCTTAGGGTAGTTTGTAAATAATGTTTAGAGGAAGCAATTCTAGATTTAGAACAAATGAAAATTTCGTTAGCTACAAAATAATGATTTGGCACTACCGAATTGTGCCAGCCAGCGTCCAAATATTTTTATTATAAATCTAATTTTCAAATTGTGTATAAGAAACGGATTGAAAGTTTAGCTATATGACATTTTACTACAACTTATTCAAGCTGAAGGTCTTGTCTATACATGTTCATTGAATATGAACGAATATTTGTATGTTTATCATTATTTTTCAAGTTAGATTACTGTCCGTAATCTTAGGTGACATCTTCTGAAAAACATTTTTGAAAACAGTATGACTACTGAAATGATATATAAAATACAAGCTTATCGGATATTATGTAGACCTGTTGATTTTCCATCGACTTATGGAGGATTAAGGTGTCCAGTCTTAGGGGCCAATAATTTCAATACAAGGTCAATAATTAACTACGTTCGTATTCAAAGTATTATTTATTATGCATTTCAACAAGTTTTAGACCAAATTTGACCATAAAACTGAATTTTTTAAATGAGCCCTGAAGAGTCGAATAATTTTTGTCCATCGAGTTATGGGAGATTAAGTCTTAGGGGCTACTAATTTCAAACCAGATCAATAATTAAATATGTTTGTATTCGAAGTATTATGTAGATACCAATGCATTTCAACAAGTTTTAGACCAAATTTAACTATTAAACTAAATTTTGTAAAAGAGATCCTAAGATTAAGACAGTTTTTATCCGTTGTCTTAGGGTGTATTAAATGGTCCGATCTTAGGGGCTACTAATTAAAATACTGGATCGTTTGTTAATTATATTGTTAGTGAAATTATTTTGTCGATCTAAATGTTTTAAACATTGGTTAAACCAAATTTAATGATATAATTTAATTTTGAAAAATAGCCCCTAACAGTCGGACAGCTTTTATCCGTCGATTTAGGGGGTATTAAATCATCCGATCTTAGGGGCTCCTAATTAAAATACTGGATCGTTTGTTAATTACATTGTTAGTGAAATTATTTTGTCGATTTAAATGTTTTTAAACATTGGTTAAACCAAATTTAATGATATAATTTAATTTTAAAAAATAGCCCTTAAGAGTCGGACAGTTTTTATCCGTCGACTTAGGGGATATTAAATCGTCCGATCTTAGGGGCTACTAATTAAAATACTGGATCGTTTGTTAATTACACTGTTAGTGAAATTATTTTGTCGATCTAAATGTTTTTAAACATTGGTTAAACCAAATATAATGATTTGATTTAATTTTGCAAAATAGCCCCTAAGAGTCGGACAAACATTTTTTAATTCATGTTGGGATTTTTCGACGGACACTTTTTCCATCGACTTAGGTGGTAAAATTTAAAATAGCCATAATTTCTTTTTAAACCAAAAAATTTAAATTTTGTTTTGGTGTGTTGATTAATATATGCACTAGCATTGTGCTCATATATTGTTATGAATATTCATATAGATTTAGATGGATTTTTGATATGTAAAAAAATCTTCTTAGGGGCGATCGCCCCTAAGAAGAAATACCACCTAAGACCCCCTCGGATACCACCTAAGACCGACATATCCGCACGGACAGACGGACGGACGGACGGACGATCTCAAACCTATATCCCTCCGTTTCACGGGGGATAAATATACTACCGGTACAAGGTCATCTGCGAAACCCTTCTACTATATTTAGAATTTCATGTCTCAGCGCCTTGTCGGGCCCTTTTGAAAATCCACCTTTTTTTGGCCAACACTTGTGGCTTGGAAAGCGAAACCATCTAAAGCCTGACAGCTTTAGTGTTATGAAAATTGCTGAGAAAAAGTACAGATACTTTTTGCATATGAAATATATGAATAGATCAGCCAAACAGTGTCAGCCAATCAAAACATAAAACGCACAAGATAGCCGAATAGACCGACCTCAGAGCATGCTTTGATTCTCTGCCACGTCTCCCTGTTAAACGCCATACCCATGTTGTGCTTCGACGACACCCAGTTCATGATGTCAACCTGCAACACACCAACTCGCAATGCTTATGTCAAGGTGACTGAAGAGGGGTCGAATGTTCTAAATCTCAAAGTAAGGGAAGGCAATACTTTATAATTAAATATGTACCTGGATGTCAAATCATATCTCACGTTTGGAGCGAAGTAACACTTCAGTGGGCAATCCAAATTAAATATTACACCGGAGAAAAAAGACCTCGGGGTCTAACTCGCAAACAGGTGTAAGAACGACACACAGCTGCGTAAATGTAACAACAGTTACTTAATTAAGCTGATAACCGCACGTAGTTCGCGTTCAAACACACTTCCGCTGGCTGAATAGCTAGAGCTGCATTCAACAAATTTACGTCCGCCGAATTGACAAAGCAGAAGTAAAAAACGGGAAAAAGTTTGAGAAGTATCAATAACGCACTAATTAATACGACATATCTATAATTTTCTGTCTTTAATTCATTTACCAAGCAAAATGAAATCGGGATCTTATGATCAAAACAAGAAGTTAGGATGCTTTGTGATTTTGTAGCGCGAAAGGTTTTAACTTTCGTGCGTCCCTGTTGATTATCTGACAGTCTCTTGAGTAAATCATCCACAGCAGGACTTACATTTTCACATCCATTGATTAAAAATAAAATCAGCAGCCCCTGACGTTACAGACAATTTACGAGGTTTTTTTTTTTTTCTTTTGCCAGAAAACAGTTTGGTTGTCACTGTCCGCGTGAAAGTTTTATGGGTTGCAACACAAAGAGCAGCAACAAAAGCAAAACGACCGTCTATATTTTAATGCCCGCTTTGTAAATAACGGTCTCACTCCACAGCTGAATGCATTGTGTAGCTTTGTGATTGATTTTCCAGGGTGTAGCGGCCATACAGGCCATACACTCAGCACGATTTGTCATGGAGGCTTTTCTATATACAGCACATCTGCCTCCGTTCACCGAATCCAAAGGCTAAAAATTACCGCTTTTCAAACCTAGGGATTTTCAATCCCATAGCTTATTGAAATCGTACGACTCCTCTGATACGCTTGGGGCCAGGACTATCAGATTTGGCAGAGACATGCTGTAGCATCTAGTTGCTCGTAATGTAGTCGGTCTGGTTGGCCGTATCTATGCCTACCAGCGCAATCAAAAACCGACCATTTTACCACCAAGTCACTGTTTTCTGATTTTAATTAATTTTTTTTGTTTTGTCTTTTTCACTGATCTGTCAAAGTTCCCTTTGGGCCATAAGTAACATGGGATATGCATGAAGTCAATTTTCGTGAATATATTTCAAAAGCTGGCGGTAAAAACTGGATATCCCATACTTTATGTTCTGATTTTTGCCAATTTTCAAAGCGATCACTTACCAATGTCAGGCTTAAATTCCCTGTGAGCTCAGCACGACCATGTTTTTTTTCTTTCTTTTTTTTTTTTTTGGTTCTGATCTGGAAATTTACCGACGTTCTATTTTTTTTTACCTCAACATAAATCGTCGATTTTCCGAAATATATCTAACGATGCGTCAGAGACGTTAACTAAGAGTCGGAAAAAAATCGGTTTTCGGCAACGAAACTAAACGTCGCGTCTAAAGAGCGTTTTATCAAACGCACATTGAATGGGTGTAAAAAACGTCGATTAGGCGTTGATCTGTGGTCGCTCATGTGATAGCAACCAAACTACAACCAGAGTCAGTGCTGCCGTGGTGGCTTTTTTTGGGAACAAAATCTACGTCTGCACATCGTTCACACAACGTCTATCCAGCGCTGTTGCCACCAAAACCCAAATCAAAACCAAATTACAACCAGATTTATGGGATTTGGCCTGGTTACTGACGCAACCACAAATGCATGTTTTCCCAACCTCAGAATGCCTGCTTGGATTTTTAAGGAATCATGTATTTTTAAGTGTTCAGAAACATACTTGTGGCCCCTGGGATAATTTTCACTCCGGAGTCCAGTTATATGATCTGTTTGTATCTTGATATCATTTAGGTATTTATTTCTTTCAGTAAGTGAGAGCGCAAAACCCTAAGAGATTGAGAAAATAGTAATTCTTTCTTTTCCTGACTGAAAGAGAGATTTCCAGTATAAATGCGCTCTTAAGTTACTGTCATCCGTCATACCACAGACTTCTGACGTTTTGCGCAGGTTTTTATGCGTGAATTGCTTTGTTGGCTCGCTCGGTACATTGACCTTCTTCTCGTCCGACAATCTTCTCACCTTTCCCCATCTCAGCTTTAATCGGCCCTGAGAGCTCCCTTCAATACGTGAAATTATCCATCAATAGGTATATCAATACTCATATCAACAGGTATACCAACGGGCAATAGGTACATCAACAGGTTGGCATACTGACAAATATGAAGTGTTCGCTGAAAACAATTTTTACAACAAAAATCTTTTTCTCACCTTGAATGACCTTCCACTCCACTCCCCCCATCCCAGGAAGACGACAAATCTTCCACCCTAAATATGAATGCCCGGGAAAGTTTGAGCAGGTCTTCTATGGAAAATCTTGCACTTTTGTACAGGTATGAAAATATTAAAAACACTGATACATGTATATTAATTATTGATCATCAATTCTTGGAATAAATTTCTCCCCAGGCAGTCTAGACGTGTCTAAAACAGTTGCCTCCGTAGGACTATTCCCTCTCCTCTGCCCTGCCCTCCCCTGCTCTGCCCTGCCCTGTCCTGCCTTCTCCTGGCCTGCCCTGCCCTGCCCTGCTCTGCCCTGCCTTCTCCTGGCCTGCCGTGCCCTCCCCTGCCATGCCCTCTCCTCCCCTGCCCTCCCATGCCCTCCCCTGCCCTGCCCCCCCAGCCCTGTCCTCCCCTGCCCTGCCCTCTCCTCCCCTCCCCTTCCCTGCCCTCCCTTACCCTGCTCTGCCCTGCCATGCCCTGCCCTGTACTGCCCTCTCCTCCCCTCCCCTGCCCTGCCCTGACCTCCCCTCCCCTGCCCTGCCCTGCCCTGCCCTGCTCTGCCCTGCCCTCCCCTCTCCTGCCCTGCCCTCTCCTCCCCTACCCTGCCCTGCCCTGACCTCCCCTCCCCTGCCCTCCCCTGCCCTGCCCTGCCCCCCCTGCCCTCTCCTCCCCTGCCCTGCCCTCTCCTCCCCTACCCTGCCCTCTCCTATCCTCCTCTGCCCTGCCCTGTCCTCCCTTGCCCTGCCCTGCCCTGCCCTGCCCTGACCTCCCCTGCCCTGCCCTGCCCTCCTCTGCACTGCCCTGCCCTGCCCTGCCCTCTCCTGCCCTGCCTTCCCCTGCCCTGTCCTCCCCTGCTCTGCCCTCTCCTCCCCTCCTCTGCCCTGCCCTCTCCCCCCCTCCTCTGCCCTGCCCTGTCCTCCCTTGCCCTGCCCTGCCCTCCCCTGTCCTGCCCTGCCCTCTCCTCCCCTGCCTTCCCCTGCCCTCTCCCCTACCCTGCCCTCCCCTCTCCTGCCCTGCCTTGTCCTGCCCTCTCCCCTACCCTGCCCTCCCCTCTCCTCCCCTGCCCTGATCCGCTTTTCCTTCAAATTGCTATTATTTTCACTTTGCTACAGTTATTCACGAACTTCAATAAAGCAACCATTTTCACACCGGCAGTTATTTCTTTTGGTAGAATAATTGCGTTTTTGATGTTTTATTGCAATTAATTGTACATACGGCGGTGTTTTAATCGACTTGGCTATCTGTTGTGATCCATGATGTCAACAGAGGAATTACGTTCCTGGTGTTTGTGTTGCACTTTTATAACATTTACATTGTAATGTACAATGTGTCCCTGTTATCAATGGATGATGACGCAGGCCCAGCATCTGAGCAGAAACGACAGAAAAAAAATGAACAAGAATGCTCAGGGAGCAGTCGAAGAATTTTGAGAATTGGCTACCAAAATTAAAAAAAAAAAAAAAAAAAAAAAAAAAACACACACACACACAAGAAAACCTTCACTTAACCAAATTGTGGCTGGTTGCTACTTGCAGAATACTTATACAAAATCTGGAAGCCATCCGATCGAAACTGAAGTGAAGCAGCATTTTAAATCAATAAAAGTTCACATACGCACACACGACAGACGGCTCCCCCACCCACTCTCCTTACTGCTGTGACAGGATCGGCAGGATGAAGTCGGTTGGCTTAAAAAATCATTGAAATGGCCGCTGGAAACAGTCCCGGGGGCAACAGTCCTCAGGGGGTAGTAGTCCTACGGGGCAGTTGTCCTGGGAGCAATTATCGGGGGACGGAGGGAGGGGGGAGTAGTCCGGGAGCAGCTGTCCTGTTCCCAGCCAAACCGTAGATCATCTGTTCACATAAAATAGAGCTAGAAAGCTTGGGACTAAAATTTACACACACCGACCTAAGACAAGGGGTGTTTTCTAAGTATATATGAATACAGTCCCGGACTAGCTGCTACATTTATGTCATGGTGATGAAGACAGTCCCGGACTAGCTGCTACATTTATGTCATGGTGATGAAGACAGTCCCGGACTGGCTGCTACATTTTTTACTGGTCATGGTGATGAATTAACGATGAAGTGACGCACCGATCAGAAGATGATCAGCCCAGAGTGGATTCTTGTTTTCTCAGAATCTTAAGTAAGGTTTCATTTTTTACGCCACACTCTGGAGTGCGAGATACCGAAACTGACTCGAGCTAATGAAAGGTTGTGACACTGATTTCCACAGAAAGTCGCATCTGATTTCGTGGTCCAGTTTTAGCTCTTTTCACTTGCATTGCGAGCTTTCTAACCTAACCCTACTAACATCGTGCAGCAAAAGAAGACCTTACTGCCAATGCCACTTAATCCTTATCACTACAAATTCCACCAGGGGGTTATCTTACCAAATTCCTCGCAAAAAAAGTGCAACTGCTGGGAACAGAATAACAGTAGCATTACCGCTGTGGAAATTATTCAACAGCATTGACTTCATCTGTGGGTTGGTTACCACCTCTTTTTGTCACCCATGCGGGTGAAGGCGAAGTGTACATAAGTGCGGACAAAACGGTAGAATTCAATTACTGTACAAAACAAGCACTTAGAGGGTGACTGGGTCGACTTCAGTCGTGTTGTCACCCAGGGGGCCATCCCACAAAAAGCGCGACAAACGTCGGCTCATCCCGACAGCTGTCGCGTAACGCGCGACATTATAAAAGCCTGAGAATATTTCTGCTTCACTTATCTTAATAAAGCGTTCTCGAGTTTGGCACTTGTAAAACGATCAAGCATCGCTCACCACCAGGTCTACAAAGTCTACCAGCCCACCTAATCTTCCGTTCCAAAGCAATGCACTATATTATATGTATTTGTTTGCTCATGCACTGGTCGCCGTTAGTGATGACGCAGACAAGTCTATCGCTGATCCGGTGTCCTGTGTCGAAATGACGTCACAAGGGCTTGGCGTTCACCAACAGATAGGGTGAACCATTTGACAGTGAAAATATTACAGTAAAAATATATCAGGTGTGCTAGCGCTCCATCGTAAAGATAGGTTATTTACACTTTCAGTCTCCAGGAGTTACTGTCTAACTAGAAACTGCGAAAGCTGTTGCCCTATGACGTCAACATCAGCGTCTTACGACATCACAAGTATTTCAAAGTGAAATATCTCAAAAAAGGCTTTGCAGCAGAATAGGTCATGAAACCTCTTTTTTTTTTTTTTTTCAAGCAACATTTTGGTGAACTACCTTTTGACCTGTGGCATAGCAATGACGTTATTTTGCGATGTTTCTATTTCTGAACGGTTTAAATGCGGATTTCCACAGCACAGAAGGCTTTGAAGAACACGATTTTAACGACAGTGTAGAGTAGATACGATTAGTTCCTATCTTCATGTTTTCATTTAACCAATATGCCTGATGTGGTTGTGTCTGTCAAGCATTCCGTTACGTTTTAGCACAGGATGTCTTCCGTCATATGGGCTAAACCAACGTTGTGGCCTCTGTCATTTGTCCTTCCGTCTGTTAACTTTGAAAAAAATGCTGGTTCTCCAACGTGTTTTCATTAGGTCGCAATTAAGCATTGTGGATAGACTGTCCAATGAGGTTGGTCGGGGGGGGGGGGGGGGGGGGCGGTAAGGGAATGCTATAATTTTATTTTGGTGATTTGCAAATTTCCGCCAAAAACGTCTTTTGCTACAAAACTGTATCATTCTACTAATTCGTGAAATTTTGTAACAGAATGGTCACTTATAACAAAGCCTCAAGTGTAATATTTACTGTATTTTTAATCCTTCATCATGGTGATTCTGCGCTCTAAAGTGTAAAATTTTGACAGGTTTCTGTGTATTCACAAAGTAGGGTTTTTCTCGGTTTTGACGTTCAAACATATGTTTAACAGATCACTTATTAAGTAAACAAGTACGTCAGTGAAACTGACTATGTCCCCCGACGGCGTACAAGCCCAGTATTTGATTTTGTTAAGTTGGACTACAACCCTTAAGCAATTCGTATCATATTCAGGAATATTTCATACCAAAGAGACTGAAACACTGACTGGCAGTCTTAAACGGTGATTAGAAGTATTGATACAAATAAAATACCTAGTCGATAACGTATGTTTAGAGGGAAGAAGATAAAATATTTCGCCAATCGATCAAGAAATGTGGGCTTGAGTAAGTTAACAAACTCACTCAAGTGTTCAAGGACTGTACAGCTTTTTAAAGTCTAATGGCCGATGTCCTTGGGCCGATCTCATTTACAATACCAACTCTTGTTAGCACCCATACTACCTATATTTAAAATATTTTGACAATCGATAAAGTCATGTAGGCTTGGGTGTGTTAACAAACTCAATCAAGTGCTCAAGGAATGTACAAATTCCAGCTGGGTGAATGTCCTCGGGCCGACATAGCTGATTTATAATACTAACCCTTGTTAGCCCACACACTACGTATATGTAATATACTTCGCTTGACGATGTTAACAAACTCACTCAAGTGCTCACAGACTGTGTGAATTTTTAACGTCCAGCTGGATCAATGTCCTCGGGCCGACGTGGCTCATTTACAATACCCACTCTTGTTAGGATCCATACTACTTGTATATAAAATATTTTGACAATTGATAACGAAATGTAGGTTAGAGTGTGTTTACTAAGAAGTGTCGATAGACGGACAGATAGACCCGAAAATTATAGTATCCCGAGTCGCACCACGCTGCGCCGGGGACCTAACAATGCATAAAATAATAAAATACTACGAGTATTGTTACTTTGCAGGAATCGTGAACCTATTTTAAAATTACAAATTATATTGTGTAAATCGACAATAGTTTCATATTTTTTGTGTAAATAAAGAATGGATCAAATTGGGAAGTAAACAAATTAAAAACAAATTAAGATTGTCAGAAAAGGTTTTAACAGGTTAAATATATTATTTTTGAGTAAAAATAGGTACATTGGCAAAAGTTTAATAGGGCTTAATAGGTTCCGCTGAAAATCTGATATGTTCTCTGTTACTGAAAATCTATTATAAAGGGAGTCATGATTTATTATGATATATGACTAAGCCCAGAACGACGGAGAATTCGGAATTCACGCTGAAACAATCCAGTCCTTCACGCAAGGCACGACACGGTGCATTCACAACACGAGCCCGTCATGCAAGGCACGACACGGTGCATTCATGACACCAGCCCGTCATGCAAGGCACGACACGGTGCATTCATGACACCAGCCCGTCACGCAAGGCACGACACGGTGTATTCACAACACGAGCCCGTCATGAAAGGCACGACACGGTGCATTCATGACACCAGCCCGTCACGCCAGGCACGACACGGTGTATTCATAACACCAGCCCGTCATGCAAGGCACGACACGGTGCATTCATGACACCAGCCCGTCACGCAAGGCACGACACGGTGTATTCACAACACGAGCCCGTCATGCAAGGCACGACACGGTGCATTCATGACACCAGCCCGTCACGCCAGGCACGACACGGTGTATTCATAACACCAGCCCGTCATGCAAAGCACGACACGGTGCATTCATGACACCAGCCCGTCATGCCAGGCTCGACACGGTGTATTCATAACACCAACCCGTCATGCAAGGCACGACACGGTACATTCATGACACCAGCCCGTCATGCCAGGCTCGACACGGTGTATTCATAACACCAACCCGTCATGCAAGGCACGACACGGTGCATTCATGACACGGCTGTTTTAATGCACAATCTTGCATATTCATTTTAAATAATTACATTCATGTTATCACAGTAAAAGGTGTAGTCATGGTATAAGCTTTTGTTCAAGGATTTAATAAAATTACCTAGGGTATCACAGACAGGCAGAGATTATCCTGGGTTTTACAGTTCCACGAAGCACGGACACGACACGGACACGAGGCACGGACACGACACGGACATGAAGCACGGACACGACAGCTGGGGCGCCATCACATCCCGCGCCAGTTGTAAGGTGTACATATGGTGACGTCAGTGGACATTGCTACCAGTTATGTATAGCCATGGCAAAAATCAGCATATCTACTCTCA
Organism: Protula sp. h YS-2021; assembly: GCA_949752745.1. Classification (NCBI taxonomy): domain Eukaryota; kingdom Metazoa; phylum Annelida; class Polychaeta; order Sabellida; family Serpulidae; genus Protula; species Protula sp. h YS-2021. Next base: position 15,874,062 of record OX457029.1, on the reverse strand, counting down.
AGTACCATGAGATACTGAACAATTCGTGCAACCCCCCCCCCCCTCCCCCACCAACCCAATCACTGATGGGTCATAGCGCTGTTAATTGAGTCAATATGCACTTGGCTGGGCAACGTGGGAATCGGACAACTGTGTTTCCCACGTACTACACAACCACAGCCACCCTTCACCCAATCCGCGAAGCAATGCAGCAGTCCAGTTACAAAGCAGAAACTTCACAAAATGAAAGCAAGCGTTGGGGTGGGGTGTGGCGACTTTCACCTTTTGGACACAGGTAAGTATATAAAAAAAACAACAACAACAAAAACAAACAACTCGTGAGTATACAGACATAAGCTAGCGAGACCTGGAGTAATTATAACTGGTTGTGCCAACAGGTCTATGGTTACTTCCGTTGAACGAAGTAAGAAAGCCGTTAAAGTTTGTAGTGCTCGCGGAACCGAGGAACTGGAAGGGTAAAGCACCGGATTAAATGGCGTGGTCAGTTATGTTAAAACAGAATTAACATCTGGTAAACAGGGCTGACATTAAGGCTGAAGGTGAGGAGGTCATTGTTTGAAAACTCACCTTCTATATATCTTTAAAAAATTATTCAAAATTTAGGGATATTTCTACAACACACTCTTGTCCAAATTTTTTTTTTTGTTATTTTCAAAATAACGCGCTATGTCAAAGCGAGTCTTTTTCAGAAGGAAGGTTCACCGTGAGTCTATTCCAGAACTAAGGCTCATTGTGAGTCTACTCCGGAATGAAGGCTCATTGTGAGTCTACTCCGGAACGATGGCTCATTGTGAGTCTACTCCGGAACGAAAGCTTATTGTGAGTCTACTCCTGAACGAAGGCTAATCGTGAGTCCGCTCCGGAACGAAGGCTCATTGTGAGTCTATTCCTGAACGAAGGCTCATTGCGAGTTTACTCCGGAACGAAGGCTCATCGTGAAGCTACTCCGGAACGAAGGCTCATTGTGAGTCTATTCCAGAACGGAGGCTCATTGTGAGTTTACTCCGGAACGAAGGCTCACCGTGAGTCTACTCCAGAACGAAGGTCCATCGTGAGTCTATTCCAGAACTAAGGCTCAATGTCAGTCTACTCCGGAACGAAAGCTCATCGTAAGACTACTCCGGAAAGAAGACTCATTGTGAGTCTCCTCCGGAACGAAGGCTCATTGTGAGTCTACCCCGGAACGAAGGCTCATTGTGAGTCTATTCCAGAACTAAGGCTCAATGTCAGTTTACTCCGGAACGAAGGATCATCGTGAGTCTACTCCGGAACTGACTCACTTCAAGAGCAGTGCCTTATTTTGGCATTAATCAATGTGACTCTACTCCGAAATTGACTAACTTCGACAATAGTGCCATATTTTGGCATTGATCAATGTGAGTTACTCCGGAATTGACTCACTTCGATAATAGTGCCTTATTGTGGAAATTATCAATGTGAGCCAACTCCGGAATTTACTCACTTCGACAATAGTGTCTTATTTTGGCATTTAGCAATGTGAGTCTACTCCGGAATTGACTCAATTCGTCAATAGTGCCTTATTTTGACACTGAGCATCGTGAGTCTACTGCGAAATTGACTCACTACTCCAATAGTGCCTTATTTCGCCATGGACAAAAAGTACCTAAATTGTTATTTGCCTGATTCTTATTTTCAACAGCGAGATGTAACTACTTTACAGGCAAATGAAGGTAACTAGAGCTACTTAAAATAGGCATCATACTAAACTGCTTTTTCAAAAAATTAATAGCGATCTTTTTCGCAACACAAAGTTCTTGCTCCTTTCTTTGATAAAACAAAAAGCTCACAACAATCTCACTACTGCGCATTCAGAGTTCCGAGAATATGACATACAAACGTTCGCCTTCTCCACCACCAACAATCGCCACACTTCGGTGGCAACTGTGAGCAAATCGTACAAATAAAGGGCAAATAAGCTGTGCTAGAGGAGAAAAGAATGGCAGCGAATTTTCTTGTGTCAGGGCAGACATTTCATTTTTAATAGAGAGGAAATTCCGATCACACCAACACTGCAAGGATCAACAGGGCAAAGGTTTTTTGTTACGAGACTCCAGCTCAATATCAAGTATTACCAATTTCAAGACGCTGTAACAAGTTAAACCTTTTGCCCTTTTACGTGATTCGCCCGAAAAATGTGCTTTGTGTGAAATGTATTTCTCTCTCGAAAATTTCAATTTTAAGACCAAATTTCCCTTTTTCGTGGCCTAACACGTGATATAAGACACAAATAAACAGAGTATAAATGCAGCTACAGCACAGTCATTTCATTCATTGAGGGGCAGGGGGGGGGGGATGGGAGGGTACACTCACAAAAACACAAACCAGTGTAGATCCACTGGTTAGAAAAGTGAACAGCCTGCATTTTCGATATTCGCGGTTAAAAAACAAATTCACGAGAAATGGTCTCCACGAGCAAGATAACGAATTAAAATACAAAACATGCGGCACCTACAGAAAGGGGAAGCGGGCAGTCCATAGAAAGCCTCGCCACTCTTCTATGCCACACTGCCCAAAAAAAAAAACTCAAAGTAAAACAACCAAATGACAACCTGCTTCTGGAGACGACACGGGTTTGACAATACAAGGGCATGCATTAAAGGCTTACGTACAAAGCGCGGCATATGCTGAATCACTTCATCTTGAACTATACAAGTTTTTTTTTAATAACATGATTTTTCCCGCCCACTTGAAATCCCTTCAACGTTTAGAAAGCAGGACGAAGCCAAATGAAGCGGCTGAATGTCCAGTACAGTTTTTACAATATACCACCGAATTAAAAATCAGATGAGAATGAATTATGTAATTGAGAATATTTCGAAATTTCCCTGCGCGAACATTTTTCACAATTTCACTTATTTGAAAAACACCTTAATTCAATTACTTCACTTTCCAAGTAGGTTAAATTAAGTCACTTAATAAGTAACGAGCTACAGTTAAGGTACTTACAGAGTAACTTCGTTTAATTTCCTTTAAAAATTAAAGAAATTAATAAACAAATAGCGAGAGATGTTGGGGGAGGGCGGTTCACCATGGTCAATTAAAAAAAAAGCTTTTAACTTTCGTAAATGCCTGCTTTTAAATAACCGCATTTAAACAACGGAGTTTCTTTTACCTTCCGAAGCCATGGGACTGGAGTATTCGAACTAAAACTTTTTTTTCACTTTTTCTCTACAACTTTTAAAGCGTACAGAAAGTAACAAAACGAAGCACTTCCGTAAATAGCTTTTCAGCAGTGCGTAGCTCGTTACTGGGGAAAATGGCGTTATTGGCGAAGCACTGTGACTTTTTTCTGACAGTGACTGGCGGCTTTGAACCGCACAACGTCGGCTTCTCACACAGTAACGTCATAACTCTCCGTCACTCATGACGCTATGTTTACAACAGTGTTGTATTTTTCGTCAAGTACGCTGCAGGAGAAATGCTTAACATGCGAAATAAAAAAAATATGTTCCCGTAACTATAAACAAGTGAACAGACAACTAACCTGCTTAGAAAGGACATTAGTTTAACTGATGTATTTTTCAAGTTATTCAGTGAAAACCTAAAGTAGTTAGGCAGGAAAATTTCAACATATTCTCAGTCACATAATTTTTCTTATTCTATTTAATACGGTGTTTAGCTACATAAAAAAAAGATGCCAAATTTCACGGGCACTCAATCACAACCTTAATTTTTATAATGTAACCAGATCAGTGGTGAATACTTTTTTCCCTCTTTGCAGCAAGCCCCTGCCAAAGCAAACTCAAATTTTTTTCTCTCCCTGTCACTGTCTAATGATGCAAAATGGCACTACAACTACACAAAACGAAAGGTTCCATTGGTTAAATGCGCGAGACACCTTAACGCGGGTATGCTACATGCAGAGGTATTACTAGAGAATGACAGAGGTGCTCAAAAACCTTACACCGTCATATTTTGGTTCATCGTCGTTTGAAGTCCCGAAAAGTCTTTCCCAAAATCCCTAAAAAAATCAACAGCAGAGTAAAACATCAATGAAAAAAGGCGGAACTAAATGGTAAATTCAAAGCTGCTGATGAGGAAGGAGTTCTCAAAATGAAGAAAAAAAAAACAGACATGTTCGCAGGAAACAAATAATCATACTTTTAAAATCTGAAATTAATATATAACAGGAATAGTTTGAAAGAGTTTTTTTTTTAAATTCAGACATAAACCAAGATGAAACACAAAAGTTTAGTCATAAAATAACATTGATTTCTTCAGCGAGGATTTAAAAGCATGGAAAAGCAGGGAAATGAATAGGCAAACATCTACGCAAATAATAAGCCGATGTCCGCCAACTTTTTTGTCATTATTTTTTTTTTACATGGCATAGCTGTGCAACACTGTAGCAACCAGTGTCGAAAATCAAGCGTTTATTTAGCAATCATATTTATTTATAGCACTAATGTGTAACCATAAAGTTAGGAAATGCAAACAGGAAGAATTGACATTATGCTGTGTGCTCCTACGTCACAGTATTACTCCGTACTAAATTTAAAGTGGTAAAACCGACTGACGCTGAAAACGCTCCTGTTATAGATTTAAGCGGTTCGATTGCGGCGGGTGAAGGAGCGGGATGGGGGGGGGGGGGGGGGAGACGGGAGGGGAAGGCGGGAGGGGAGGGGGGAGGGGTCGCTGATGTAACAGCCTGACAATGAAAGCCGGTTATCCGTGAGGAATGTTGCATTATGGCACGAACGGGCAAGCAAGCACTGCGACATCTATGCCTTTATGGCTAAGCTCGTGAACCCGTTAAGACGCAATCACATCCGCACACATAGCGTTTGCGTGTGGTATTGTGAGGTGAATGGCTACTAACATGGCGTGTACTGCAATTAGATAATCTGCGCTTCTTTGTATCATTTCTGTTCAATGTCAAATCGACTATCAGATAATACATTTACTGTTCTTTGAACGCCTCAGCCACGGAATTAACCACTCTTCGTCTACATAATGCTATAGACTATCAGACCTTGCAGATACCTAGCATTTTATTTTGGTTTATCAAAAGGAACTCGTAAAGGAGGAGCAATTTGCATTCACATGCATGTTTCACTAAATTGTAATGTTTCGGTTTATGATATACAGACGAGTGTAATTTACAGTAAACTTGGCTTTACAGAAAGGGGTAACGTGCGGTGGGGGTTGGGTGGAATATGCGCTTCCACCTCACAAAGTAGGTTTCGCTCCAATGTTTTTTAAAACCATGCTAGGCTGTCTCTTTCTGGTGTTGCGAGCTTGAATATGCCTGTGAACCACTTGCCTTTCACTATTTTTTTGTTACAGAATATTGCTTCTTCAAGATCTTTATTTTATTGGATCCGTTCATCGATGAAAAAGCGACATATCAGTGTAATGTAAATCACACACGGGTGCTAATTTAAGCATTGTGCTCTGTGTAAAACACATACTTTCCTTCACAAACAGTTAGACACTCAAAAAAACTCACCTTTTTTGAAAACGTTCCATAAACCGGCTGCTTTAAGTAGGTCCCTAAGGTTAGTATACCGCAGTCTTTACACGCTCTGGAACAAAAGAACATGTTTTACATCAACACAATGCCGAAGAAGAATACGAAGAGAAGAGGAAGATTGCAAAATGAACACGAAGAATACGAAGAGAAGAGGAAGAATACGAAGAGAAGAGGACGAATGCGAAGATGATTCGCTCGACATGTAGGTTGCACAGACTACTTGTTCCAGACACGATAAGTAACAGCCCTGCTTGGCATGCCTTTTTTACGTTTTAAATTAATAAACAACACGCGCAAACAAAGCAGACACGTCAGAACAATATGTTGTGTGTTTGAACTATTGCAATCAATTATTTAAAAGTAAATGCTTGAACTGATATATCACGATGACGTTTTGTTTGTTTTTCTCCTTTACATTCTTATTATTCAAAGAATGGCTGAAAGCATGATAGCAGCCCAACGGCCGAAGCATGATAGCAGCCAAACGGCCGAAGCATGATAGCAGCCAAACGGCCGAAAGAATGAGAGCAGCCCAACGGCCGAAGCATGATAGCAGAGCAACGGCCGAAAGCATCAAAGCAGCCCAACGGCCGAAAGCATGATAGCAGCTCAACGGCCGAAGCATGATAGCAGCCAAACGGCCGGGGGCCTGATAGCAGCCCAACGGCCGAAGAATGACAGCAGAGCAAAGGCCGAAGCATGATATCAGCCCAACGGCCGAAAGCATGATGGCAGCCCAACGGCCGAAGAATGACAGCAGAGCAAAGGCCGAAGCATGATAGCAGCCCAACGGCCGAAAGAATGACAGCAGAGCACAGGCCGAAGCATGATAGCAGAGCAACGGCCGAAGCATGATGGCAGCCCAACAGCCGAAAGAATGACAGCAGAGCAAAGGTCGAAGCATGATAGCAGAGCAACGGCCGAAGCATGATGGCAGCTCAACGGCCGAAAGCATGATGGTAGCCCAACGGCCGAAGAATGACAGCAGAGCAACGGCCGAAGCATGATAGCAGAGCAACGGCCGAAGCATGATGGCAGCCCAACGGCCGAAGAATGACAGCAGAGCAACGGCCGAAGCATGATAGCAGAGCAACGGCCGAAGCATGATGGCAGCCCAACAGCCGAAAGAATGACAGCAGAGCAAAGGCCGAAGCATGATATCAGCCCAACGGCCGAAAGCATGATGGCAGCCCAATGGCCGAAGAATGACAGCAGAGCAACGGCCGAAGCATGATGGCAGCCCAACAGCCGAAAGAATGACAGCAGAGAAAAGGCCGAAGCATGATAGCAGAGCAACGGCCGAAGCATGATGGCAGCCCAACAGCCGAAAGAATGACAGCAGAGCAAAGGCCGAAGCATGATATCAGCCCAACGGCCGAAAGCATGATGGCAGCCCAACGGCCGACAGAATGACAGCAGAGCAAAGGCCGAAGCATGATATCAGCCCAACGGCCGAAAGAATGACAGCAGAGCAAAGGCCGAAGCATGATAGCAGAGCAACGGCCGAAGCATGATGGCAGCCCAACAGCCGAAAGAATGACAGCAGAGCAAAGGCCGAAGCATGATATCAGCCCAACGGCCGAAAGCATGATGGCAGCCCAACGGCCGAAGAATGACAGCAGAGCAACGGCCGAAGCATGATGGCAGCCCAACAGCCGAAAGAATGACAGCAGAGGAAAGGCCGAAGCATGATATCAGCCCAACGGCCGAAAGCATGATGGCAGCCCAACGGCCGAAGAATGACAGCAGAGCAAAGGCCGAAGCATGATATCAGCCCAACGGCCGAAAGAATGACAGCAGAGGAAAGGCCGAAGCATGATAGCAGAGCAACGGCCGAAGCATGATGGCAGCCCAACAGCCGAAAGAATGACAGCAGAGCAAAGGCCGAAGCATGATAGCAGAGCAACGGCCGAAGCATGATGGCAGCCCAACAGCCGAAAGAATGACAGCAGAGCAAAGGCCGAAGCATGATATCAGCCCAACGGCCGAAAGCATGATGGCAGCCCAACGGCCGAAGAATGACAGCAGAGCAACGGCCGAAGCATGATAGCAGAGCAACGGCCGAAGCATGATAGCAGCCCAACGGCCGAAAGCATGATAGCAGCCAAACAGCCGAAAGCATGAGAGCAGCCCAACGGCCGAAAGCATGAAAACAGCCAAGCGGTCGAAAGTTTGATAGCAACCCAACAGCCGAAAGCACGAGAGCAGCCCTAAGAGTAAACGAATTGTACAATGTATCAAAATAATATAACAGCTCAAAGCGAGGCCAGTTCAAAAAATAAAGTGAACTTAACAGAAGACGTTTACACAGCAGTGCAGCAGACTCACGTGTTTCTATATCTGTACATTTTCTGCAGGACATGTATAAAATCTTCCGTCATCATGTGATCCTCTTCCACGAATAGAACAGGACCGTTGAAATTCTTCATCACTTTTAGCCGGTCAAACACGTGATTTGCCTGCAGAAGGAACAAAATGTACACTTTGTTACTGGTTAGTCATGGAACGCTACAGCGCGTAAACACAACTCACTGACTGGATGAAAATATCTACTTATTCCAAACTCGCAATCTCATGATCGTTCGATACGTGATATAGCGAGGATAGAAAGAAAGAAAGAAAGAAAGAAAGAAAGAAGGGCTGAAAGAAAGAAAGAAAGAAAGAAAGAAAGAAAGAAAGAAAGAAAGAAAGAAAGAAAGAAAAAAGAACTAGAGCAGTGTGCAAGCCCACATATTCCCCACAGATCCCCATCAGTTAAACACGGCAATCAACAGGCAATCAAGAGCTGAAATTTTCTAAGTCCAGCTGGTCCATTTTCCTTGGACGAACCTGTCCCATTTACAATACCAATCTGTGTTTGTTCCCATAGAAGCTACATACCAAGTTTCATTAAAATCCTTGCAGGAGTTTTTAAGTTATCGTGTTAACAAGCTCTTGATGACAGACCGACCGACCGACAGACACGCGGTCTATCGCATATATTCCCTGTGGGGAATAAAAGAAAAAAAAAGAAAAAATTAGAAAAACTGAAAGAAAAAAAGAAAGTCTGAAAAAAGAAAGAAATCTTGCCTTCCAAAACCAGTGATGTTTCGTTTGCGTGTATTTCGCTTCCCTGTAATGCCCATATTTATCTGGCCACTGAGAATTGATACAACCTAATTTTGCCGCCCTGAAACAACAGAAAACTCCAGTTTTTTATCCCCAAAACATTCAAATTCATTCAAATACAAAAAATGGACCGGGTTTGGTTGATACAGCATGTTACTGTGTTGGAAATCACTGTTTGATACACCATGTTATTGAGTTGGGAAACCAATGTTTTTTTTGTTTTTTTTTTTGGCACATGTTTATCTTACATCAGTATCTATGAGTATAATACCTATACCCACCAGTGCTTTCATGCGTTGATTTCATGTCACACAAAAGTTGACGGCCGTTACAGCTTGCAACCAAAGAAAAGATAAAATCCCTGCAGATAGCACCACTGACTCCCCCTGTCAACCGACACCTACCACCCCCTGTCAACCGACACCTACCACCCCCTGTCAACCGACACCTACAACCCCAACCGACACCTACCACCCCCTGTCAACCGACACCCACCACCAAACTGCCTGCATTGCATACTCTTTCAAATGCCTTCTAATCACGAATGGAACATTCCAGAGAGTGGCCTCAGAATAAGCAGACTGCCAATTATTGATCACTGGCTACTCGAAGCGATACGACTCCTCAGTGGTATCAGCCAAGCGACATTCAAATTGAAAAGTACAAAGTAATAATTTATTGATAAAATAACAAATCAATCTGTCAACTGCAGAAGATTATTATGTCTGACAAATACAAGATAACAGCAAATCGCGTGGCATTACACAGTTTACAAATAAATTTGTAACAAGCCATCGTAGAGGCCCTGGACCGGAATTAACTTGACTACGTCTCGAGGAGTACGTCTATCCCCCGTCGGGGATATGGTTTGTGTAAGGCTGTTGCGTGTTGACTACGAACAATTTAAAATTGGAAGGATAGGTAGACGTAGTGTCTAACCTTTAGACGAATCAATCAATTAACCAGCAGGCGCGCGAGACTGTCGTAGGTACGCTAAGTACAGCGCCGATTTTGAAAAATCCGCCATTTTGTCAAGTCCCATCCGGAAAATTCTTGGTCACTGCACTGCGGAAAGGTCCAGAGAAGCCGTGTACAAAATTTGAAACGAATCCATGTATTAATGTGGCCTGTAGGCGCGTGAGACTGAAGCGTGACAGACGGACAGACAGACGGACAGACCGAAAAGTTCAAAACTATATCCCTCCGTTTCACGGGGGATAAAAACAAAGATGGCGGCCACTATGATCTTGAAATTAAGTCAAGGTCAAAACAAAAAATCACGTGCGCCTATCCGCTATGAAAGGCCCTATATACATATCTACAGAAAACGGCTTATCCGAGTGGAAGCAATAGTCCAGTCGGCGATGGAAGGGCGGTCGGACGGACACACGGAAAGCACCAAAACCTAGAGTTGGGCGGGGGGGGGGGGGGGGGTAACAAGCGAAAAGGTTTTCACACTCAGCGAACACATTTTTTAGTTTTGCCACTTTCTATGTACAATTACAGTTCAATTTCTTGTTGCCCTCCCCCGCCCCCTCCCTCCCTCCCCCCGCCCCCTCCAATTCCTTGTAGCTCTTCAACTCTTGCTGAATAAAGTTCTGTACACATGGTGCGATGACAATTACAATTGTTGGAGAGTCATTCCGGTTATTTGGTTGTAGATATCGATCTATAGATTTTCAACCTTTTCATATGCATGCCAGCAGCTCTAGTCATTCCATTTTGACCTTCATTAAACATTTTATTTGTGATCACAAAAGAATATCTTCAGAAATTATTTATTTAATCGATAAAAGCAGCTGTCAAAATGTTTCGCTGAAGCGATTACAGCCATGAAAATGTTGTACTAGGAAACCGTCCGCTTCACCAGCCGTATCACTAGGCACCATCACATGAGAGGGGTAGGCAAAACCACTCCACAAGAATGGGAAGGGGTGGGGGTTTGGCAGAAAGCTCGGCTCTTGTAAAGAAAAGTTATATTTCTTCGTGGATCGATGTTCATGAATTGCTCCCATTTCACCGGACTTAAAAATGGAATGGCAATTTTTTGTTTTCGTGGGTCCACCAAGTGGGCAGAGGCAAGCGAAGAATAGGGTTCGCGCTGGGTTCACAGGAAAGTGAGTCAAAAAAGGAAAGTGTGGCTCAGTTGGGTCTAGAAAACTCGGTGGGTTCCGCAGAAGTGTGTCATTTCGTAAAAAAAATGCCCAAAAAGTGGACAAAAGTCCCGCCAACCCTGGGAACCCTGGAAGAACATTACTTTATTTGAAATAACAGTGTATTAAGCAAATAAGAACCCACACATTTGTTATTCGCGAAACAGGAACTACAGTCAAATTATTCTACGGTGGAACAGACTAACGCAGAGTAAGGGCATTTACACTTCTATGAATCTGCATAACTTTCACTTAGAGTGAGCCTCACGAGCCTATTCCGGGAACAGACTTACTTCTACAATAATGCCTAATTTCACCCACCACAAAACAAATAGATGAACACTTCTTTGCTTAACATATTTTTCATTTAAAATGTTATAAATGCTATGTTTGTCCCGTGTGTAAAACTGAAGCAAGCACTTACTGTTCGCGGTTCGAATCTCTTGGACAGTCGCCGGGGTCTTCACCCGGAAACTCTTTCGGATAAAGCTGTATAGGGATCGGGTAATAGACCTGCAAAACCTGCAATCAAACGTCAGTGTTGTTGCCAATGTAAAAAATAGCAACTGAGTCGGAAAAAGGCACACTGTTACATAAATGTCTTTCTCCTCACTCTGCAAGCCCGACACAAGGGAAACTATTAAACATCTAACGTACCGCTTGCTCATATCACAAGCAGTGGTTATCACTCACAACTCTAACGTACCGCTTGCGCATATCACAAGTAGAGGTTATCACTCACAACTCTAACGTACCACTTGCTCATATCACAAGTAGTGGTTATCACTCACAACTCTAACGTACCGCTTGCTCATATCACAAGTACAGGTTATCACTCACAACTCTAACGTACCACTTGCTCATATCACAAGTAGAGGTTATCACTCACAACTCTAACGTACCACTTGCTCATATCACAAGTAGTGGTTATCACTCACAACTCTAACGTACCGCTTGCTCATATCACAAGTACAGGTTATCACTCACAACTCTAACGTACCACTTGCTCATATCACAAGTAGAGGTTATCACTCACAACTCTAACGTACAACTTGCTCATATCACAGGTAGAGGTTATCACTCACAACTCTAACGTACCGCTTGCTCATATCACAAGTAGAGGTTATCACTCACAACTCTAACGTACCACTTGCTCATATCACAAGTACAGGTTATCACTCACAACTCTAACGTACCGCTCGCTCATATCACAGGTAGAGGTTATCACTCATAACTCTAACGTACCACTTGCTCATATCACAAGTAATGGTTATCACTCACAACTCTAACGTTCCGCTTGCTCATATCACAAGTACAGGTTATCACTCACAACTCTAACGTACCGCTTGAGGTAAGGGTGACCGCGTACGACCCATCAATGAGGTGTGAGGTAAGGGTGACCGCGTAAGACCCATGTATGAGGTGTGACGTAAGGGTGACCGCGTACGACCCATGTATGAGGTGTGAGGTAAGGGTGACCGCGTACGACCCATGTATGAGGTGTGAGGTAAGGGTGATCGCGTAACACCCATGTATGAGGTGTGAGGTAAGGGTGACCGCGTACGACCCATGTGTGAGGTGTGAGGTAAGGGTGACCGCGTACGAGCCATGTATGAGGTGTGAGGTAAGGGTGATCGCGTACGACCCATGTATGGGGTGTGAGGTAAGGGTGCCCGCGTACGACCCATATATGAGGTGTGAGGTAAGGGTGAACGCGTACGACCCATGTATGAGGTGTGAGGTAAGGGTGATCGCGTACGACCAATGTATGAGGTGTGAGGTAAGGGTGATCGCGTACGACCCATGTATGAGGTGTGAGGTAAGGGTGACCGCGTACGACCCATGTATGAGGTGTGAGGTAAGGGTGATCGTGTACGACCCATGTATGAGGTGTGAGGTAAGGGTGACCGCGTACGACCCATGTATGAGGTGTAAAGTAAGGGTGATCGCGTACGACCCATGTATGAGGTGTGAGGTAAGGGTGATCGTGTACGACCCATGTATGAGGTGTGAAGTAAGGGTGACCGCGTACGACCCATGTATGAGGTGTGAGGTAAGGGTGACCGCGTACGACCCATGTATGAGGTGTGAGGTAAGGGTGATCGTGTACGACCCATGTATGAGGTGTGAGGTAAGGGTGATCGTGTACGACCCATGTATGAGGTGTGAAGTAAGGGTGACCGCGTACGACCCATGTATGAGGTGTGAGGTAAGGGTGACCGCGTACGACCCATGTATGAGGTGTGAGGTAAGGGTGATCGTGTACGACCCATGTATGAGGTGTGAGGTAAGGGTGATCGCGTACGACCCATGTATGAGGTGTGAGGTAAGGGTGAACGCGTACGACCCATGTATGGGGTGTGAGGTAAGGGTGACCGCGTACGACCTATGTATGAGGTGTGAGGTAAGGGTGATCGTGTACGACCCATGTATGAGGTGTGAGGTAAGGGTGAACGCGTACGACCAATGTATGAGGTGTGAGGTAAGGGTGACCGCGTACGACCCAAGTATGAGGTGTGAGGTAAGGGTGATCGTGTACGACCCATGTATGAGGTGTGAGGTAAGGGTGATCGCGTACGACCAATGTATGAGGTGTGGGGTAAGGGTGACTACGCGATCATTCAGAGTAACTCGGTGTGGTTGCTACAAAATGAAAAGCCGTCCTAATAATTTTCCCGTTGGCTTCCACATAAAAATTCGACTTATCCGTAACCTTTGCGCAGGAGGTATTCTCATCAGAAAAGTGTATTATTGAGAAGAAGGGAAACACTAGTCTTGAAACGTCCAGAGTATACAATGTATCACGGTGTTCACTACGGTGTTTATATGACACTTCCTCCCCTGGTTGACAGCTTTGAAGTTCCATGTAAGTGCATGCATGAATGGGGACAAAGGCAGTGGATTTCAATTGCAATTCAAATATGATACACAAGTAGCCGTTCTAAAACTAAGGAAGGTATTGTTTATTTTTATACATATATTATATATATATATATAACAACACAAAAATAAATTTACACACTAGACTGAAAATAAAAATAGCCTGCGTCACTCACGCTCAGGGAACGTTGGAAGGAACACATAACGAAATTGAAATAACAGGTGGGGTTAGAAATGAGGAGGGAAAAGGGTCACGTGACAAAGCGATGCAATATCGGACAATACGAAGCATTTTGCTCAATCCCGCCGCGGCATCTTATTACATACCTAAAATATTCCATAAACAGCAGCTTATCAACTAAAAATTATTGTAAATTTTGAAGAGATTAATACTGACAATACTTTTAACCAAAACCGTTTGTTTCTCAGGTATATTATAATATTTATCGATGTCAAAATGGGAACAATTTTACCTGCCGTGTTCATAAAATCGTTACAGCAATCAGCAGACAGTAACAGTTAAGACGCGAGATTTTCCCCGAGATAACCTGGTTAACAAAGGGGCACGACAAACCAAGGTCCCCATTTCATGGCTCTTCTGAAAAGTGGAGCTATTCATACGTCTGTATTTTACAAAGAATATTACTGTCAATGTTCCACGGCAATCAGTAACACATATTTGGAAATATGTCGTTAGCCAGGCATTTTGCTCTCTTTCTTTTTCCACTGGCAAATGGATGGTATATTTGAAATCAAATTACACTAACGACATCAGACACACCATTAGCCCCCAACCCTACTCCACCACCCTCCTTCCCATTCCTCTTCATCTAGCAGCAAGTACTTCTGGTTTTGTGACATATTTGTCGCCCATTTTATAAAGATGTGCTCACGTGGCGACTTGAAACCCTTTAAAGCTCCTTCAATGTGTATTGCAACACACCACAGTGTTAAACACGTCAGCTCTCAAATAACTGAAGAACGTCCAGAAAGTTTTGCGTTCGTCCGACACAACCGCAATTGTTTCGCCAATGAAGATCAAGGGCTAGAAACGGACTGTCAACTGGCCGTGCATCTCAGCCTATTTGGCCGAAAATCCCTGCGTCGGTCACAACTGCCCCCAGCACCTCAGCCTATTTGGCCGAAAATCCCTGCGTCGTTCACAACTGGCCCCAGCACCTCAGCCTATTTGGCCGAAAATCCCTGCGTCGGTCACAACTGGCCCCAGCACCTCAGCCTATTTGGCCGAAAATCCCTGCGTCGTTCACAACTGGCCCCAGCACCTCAGCCTATTTGGCCGAAAATCCCTGCGTCGGTCACAACTGGCCCCAGCACCTCAGCCTATTTGGCCGAAAATCCCTGCGTCGGTCACAACTGGCCCCAGCACCTCAGCCTATTTGGCCGAAAATCCCTGCGTCGGTCACAACTGGCCCCAGTACCTCAGCCTATTTCGCAGAAAATCCCTGCGTCGGTCACAACTGGCCCCAGTACCTCAGCCTATTTGGCCGAAAATCCCTGCGTCGGTCACAACTGGCCCCAGCACCTCAGCCTATTTCGCAGAAAATCCCTGCGTCGGTCACAACTGGCCCAGCACCTCAGCCTATTTCGCAGAAAATCCCTGTGTCGGTCACAACTGGCCCCAGCACCTCAGCCTATTTCGCAGAAAATCCCTGCGTCGGTCACAACCGGCCCAGCACCTCAGCCTATTTGCAAGCACCTCAGCCTATTTCGCAGAAAATCCCTGCTTCGGTCACAACTGGCCCAGCACCTCAGCCTATTTCGCAGAAAATCCCTGTGTGAGTCACAACTGGCCCCAGCACCTCGGCCTATTTCACAGAAAATCCCTGCGTCGCAGGGAGGCGTTATCAGGCAACAGCAGCATGCAACGGACAGCAAGAGGCTGTCGGACATGACCAATAATCTCTGCGGTTGGCCACTTTTTCTGTGATCATAGGCGACACATGGAGCTATTACAAGAAGCGCGTGCAAACAGACGCACGGTGAGGTTTGACCGGGGCTTAAGAAAGAGGAATCGAGCCAATATTACGTAATCTTTAACAGTAATTTCACAAAAATTATCCGAGTCCTTAAGCGATTATTTTGATATGACTACCATGAGAGAAGTCACAATTTCAAATGGAAATATAATCCATAGAAACTTGGATGGTTTGGCCGGCGGGGAGGAGGGGGAGGGGCGAGAGCAGTGCTTTAGTCCTACCCTGTAAAAGATTGGGGGGAAGGCGGGTGCTGGTTGGTTAACGAGTAGGCTAAAATTCGTGAAGCAAATCTCTGACATGTGCCGCACATTAAAGGTTGACACACATGGTGCATTTACAGGCTAAGTCTGCATCAAGTCTGGCTGGTCAATCCCGAATTAAGTGTTTACTGGTGAAGTCTGCAGTTAGTCTGGCTGCTCAAGTCTGACTCAAGTCTGGTTGGTCTAAACACTTTTAGATCACTCTTTGAAACCACGCATGTGTCAATCGTCAGTTGACCCAAAGACTCCGGTCTCAGCTTCCTCTAATTATCGAGGCTTGTTGTAACTGCACATTTCATTTGGTTACAGTATCTGGTTACAGACTGTATCACTTTTTAACTTCTACTTTGCATTCGGATCACTTGCCTACAGAACAGACTAGAGGCTGGGACAGCTAAGAACCCATAATCTTCGAAAATCTCTCCTGCAGTACCAATGCGCACACATCCTACACTATACTTTTTTCACAATCCCACCAGCAGGCAACACGAGATTTTCCTGGTTTGTACAACATGAGCTGGTTTGAGTGAGGCTATAATTGTCGCACTTGTAAATGAGATCCACTGCAATCAGGCATTCACGTAACAGGCCACCAGTGTGAGCAGGATCGCCAGGAAAACGTGCCATTTTAAAATCTGACTAAATCATGAACTCCTGTTTGAAAATCTGTAAACTTCTCCCATTTTACCCCTGGCCTTACCACGCTAGACTTAACAAAGCCATAGCTATTGGAGCAGTTCTACCTTAAAGCATAAAATTGTTTCATTTTCGTATAATAATAATTGATCAAACGACAACTGATCTCAATGAGCTGGGAACAAAAATTGATCTACAGAATCCAGCGGCTTTGAACACTTTTAACAGGTTTTTTAGGCGTTCCACTCACAAAAATAAAGGGGTTTGTTTTTAAGGGTTTCAGTGCAACTTTCGTTTTTGGAGGGGCAGTTTTGCCACAAACATCGACTTCAAAAATCATTTCATGACTAAAAAGATAGCATAAGCGTCATGTTTATTCATTAATTGCCTTTAACGGCGAAATTGAATGTTAAACTAGAAATGTGCCAGTTGGAGCACGTATGGCCCGCCTATGGCCCCATGTTCGGACCTCTCTCACGGACCTATGGATGGACCGACGTTAGCTAGGTTCCATCAGGTTTCGATCCACATAGATTGCAGCTTGATCAAAGCAAAAGCCTAGGATAAGTTCAGTCTACAAACCCATAAACTAAGCTACCTATTCGTTTTGGGACTATAGTCGGACCTCTTTAACGGACCGACCGACGCTGGTCCAAGGGGGAGGCGCACAACTAGGTCCCATAAGGTTTAGGTTGATCGAAGCAAAAACCCTAGGACATGTTCAGTCCACAAAACTCGATAATTTCTTCCTCAAAATCGCCTTATTTCATCATAGAAACGTTTCCTGGGGTAAAATGGAAGTGCGTGCACGCACGCACGCATACACGCCCGCGTCAATTACTATACTATAAGACTACTATATTACAATATGACCGTATATTACTATATAGCCCTCCGGCTATCGCCGGAGGGCATTTCTGAAAGTTTTTCTTTTTTCTTTTCTTTTCATTTATTTATTTATTTATTTATTATTATTTATTATTATTATTATTATTATTATTTCTTTTTTTTTTTGCAGCTTTTTTTTTTTCTTTTCTTTTCTTTCTTTTTTTTTTTTTTTTTTGAGCAGTTTTTCGCTGGTTTCTGGACGTCTCCTCTAAAATAGCTAGCAAATCGAAACTATGCACACTTACAGCTGATCATGGGATCTTGATTAATGCCAAAAATTTTGACCTATGACGTCATCACATTCTTACTATTACATAGTTTTTAAGCTAAACATCTCGAAAACGGTTGTACTTCCAGTGTACTTTTTCAAGAATTATTTTCTTGTACTTCTAATGCTGATTTTAATTCATTTTGATACAGAAAACTTTTACATCAATTTACTACAAATGCCATGGAGCGTTCCCAAACCGTTCTTCCACTCAGTCACCCATAGGGGTGTGACGGTACGCCATGTCCACGGTTCGGTTCGGTTCGGTTCGGTTGGTACACTTAAGTTATTCGGTTCGGTTCGGTTTTTTTCGGTACGATTTTGCAAAAATTATTAAAATTTTGCCGAAATGATAAATATTTGTATTTAGCAAAATATTTCTCGTATAACACCCAATAATGGCTTTTAGCCATGTGATTGAAACAGAAACACCAGTTTATAAAATTTATAAAGCACAAATTGATAAATTAAAAGAAAACTTTTCAAAAAAAAAAAAATAAAGCATCACTCCTTTAATATTTATTCAGTGACGATGCATCTCAAACAGGTCTCCTCAAAGGAGGAGACCTAATAATGATTTTATTAATCATAAAATTGTTTTGCTTATTATCCCCTCGCCCAACTTTGTTGGCGAAGGAGATATAGGATTTGGTTTGCCCGTCCGTCCCGCTTTTGGGTAGTGGTCTTGTATGCACAACTCCGACGAACGGGTAAGCACCCACATTTCAAATCCTACACAGACTTACTCCTCATGTGAAAAAGGGCGAGGGGATTTGCAGCATTTCGGTGCTGTTGTTTAACAAGGTGTTCATTTTTTAACAAATGTCTCGGAATTCTAGTGAAATAATTAAAAAGTCACAGGAACTACAATTAAGCATAAATATCTCAAATAACAATCAATATACCTATCATTCCACATCACCAATTAAGTCAAAAACACCGTATTATTTAAAATAAGAATTCTGAAACAAGTCAGAAACCAGATTTTTTTTTAGCAGGCCAGGCTATTCCAGAATAGACTACCGATAATTCGAATGTCAAAGAAATCAAATAATGCTTCACTTTTCTGATAACAAAGGGTAAAAATAAGTTAAACAATGTAAATTTTTATTTTTTAGTGAAAGAAAAACAAAAATATTGAAAAATGGAATCTACATTGGCCGCTTATCAAAATATCGGTAGTTCAGTATTAAACTAGAACCTCATTTCGATAGCGAAATGTTAAACAATTGACAAAAATGAAAACGCAAAAATACTTCCTTCAATTGCTTATTTCTTGAAGAATATATTGCAAACAACACAGCTTGAATTCGTCTTATAAGCCGAGTAGTGTTTGGCTTTTGTTGACTTAAAGGTTTGATTGACTGATCAGGCATACGCCCTGTATATATTTGCGCAGTGAGAACTCGCACAAAGGTGAGCAACTTTGTGCTCTGTGCTATGCGTGAAATGCTCCGCATTTACTTGCAAAAAATACACTCTTTTCACATGGCGTTTCAAACAAGAAAACGAAATCGAAAATAAAAAGTGTCATGCATGCGTTCATATCATTTCTACTTAAGTCCCAAGTTTCGTGGCCCTAGGGCCCGTAGTGCCAGTGGAGGTGATGACACAAAAAATTCGATCACTGCCAAGAACAAAAGATACCAACGGCTGCTTGCACAAATTCATAAACACCTTGCAAGCCAAAGGCTTTTTTTGTTTATAAGGAAAGAAAATAAGTTGTTTGTGTAGTCTGCAACATAAAATTATGAAATTCTGTGACATTCGAATTATCGGTAGTCTATTGGGGTACAGCCTACTAGAAAATATCTGATTTCTTATTTGTTTCAGAATTCTTATGTTAAAAAATACGATGTTAAAAGTATAGCCTGTAACAATCATTGCAGTTTTGCACTAACTTAAGTTTCAGTATATCACATAGCAGTCATTCAGTTTTGTTAGCAAATTCAACTTAAGAACATTTACAAAGTTTCTTAGTTACAACGCCATAAACAAAACGCCTTTACACATATTATAAGAAGCTTTAAACCTTGAAGTATAATTGGGAAACATAATGTTAATGTCGCTGAGGGAACAGTTCACATTAAAATGTCGAGTGATAAGTTCTCAAAATTTACACATTTTTCTTTTAAAAAAAGCGCGAAGCAGTATTTTATTTTATCGCTTCTACTATCAGTGAAAAAACTAGAGCGGCCAGTGCACACAAAACATAAGAGTTCAGGCTTATATTACACACTTTCAATCGATACCTACTTAGTTTCTTGTTTTTGTGAACAAAAACAAATGTCTCCCCGACTAAACCAATGACCCCCCCCCCCACCCAAACTGAAAAAAATATTAATTTCTGCAAACATAACCTTCATTCATTGTAAAAAACTCAAAATAAACCAAACAGATGGTGGTCACTGAAACAGATATAAATGAGCATCTTTTTTCATCGGAGTCTGGAAGGTGGTCGCTAAAACGGGTTTTACTGTAGGCCCCTCTTATCCAGATCTGAAGTTGGTCACTATAGCAGTTTTACTGTACGTTACATTTTTATCCGGGTCTGGAAGGTGGTCAAGACAGGCAGGTTTTACCGTACTTCTTTTTACCTGAATGTGGAAGGGGTCACGACAAACGGTTCTTACCTTACATCTTTTTATCCGGGTCTTGAAGGTGGTCGGGATTTTTTTTTTTTTTTTGCTAACCATCATCCTCCACACGCCCCCCCCCCCCCCGCCCCCAGCTATTTACTGTAGGTCCGACTATAAACA
Organism: Protula sp. h YS-2021; assembly: GCA_949752745.1. Lineage (NCBI taxonomy): Eukaryota > Metazoa > Annelida > Polychaeta > Sabellida > Serpulidae > Protula > Protula sp. h YS-2021. The sequence continues at coordinate 15,853,619 of OX457029.1, read as the reverse complement.
CAACTCTAACCCTTTTACCCAAGGCAATGGTAACAGTCTGTACCCTAAGTGTAGTTATAGCCATGATAGACTACCTTGTCTTCGCACATTCCCATCGGCCAAATAGCACTAGGAAGGCATTCTTCATAACTGCGCATCAGAGATGACGCACCTCGGTGGGAGAAGGGGGAGGCATTTCGTAGGCAAAATGGTGAGCTGCTCCTCATAACACAAGATATCAGACGACCCAATTTAATAGCGAAAAATGCTTCTGCACACAATGCTAATCGATACAGCATGGCTCCTATATATAGCACATCTCGGCAACCTAATCAAGTATGCGGCGAAAAAAAAAATCAATAGCTAGAGCTGCTTAGAGATATAATACGACAATAGCATTCCATGACCTCGTAGATAACGATCCATCATGCACGGCAACTGACACTGACCCCTGACTAAGTGGCATGTTACGTAACAACCACAGATGAGAAATGCACAAAGGCTCAATTTCAGGCAATAACCAATAGCGATGGACCGACAATAATGCTGTTACTGTTTTGAAGCTTTCTAAAGAATACAGGAACACTAGAGAATCTTCGGGAAAATCTTCCGAAATCCCCAGCGCAGTTAACACCCATGGGGGGGGGGGGGGGCTGTTGACGTTATGCACCTTTCTTGATTTTCTATACGAGTTCAATAATGTTTAATAAAACCATGTGACCTATCCGAGGAATAACTACACCAAATTTAAAGTCGATCCGACTTTCCGATGTCGAGATATTTTGCTTAAGAACAGATAACTTTTTACCTGTTGAAACAGTCGTCTGACTGAACCAAGGAATATCCATATAAAATTTTAAGTCGATATGACTTTCCGTTATCGAGATATTATGCATAAAAGATCTGGTTCAAAATATACACATTTTACGCGATGACGTCATACGCCGCTTTCGTTCGTTCTACTCGTAAAAAATATTTAAAGTTTCTTTCGGACCTACCAAGCAATCATCCGACCAAGTTTCAGCTTTCTCCGGCGTCCAGCAGCTGAGAAATTTCGCACACAAGATTTTTACGCAATGACGTCATACACCTGCCCTAATCACGTGACACGCCAAAAATTGATAGAACAGTCCGGCTGACCCAAGGAATATTCATATAAAATTTGAAGTCCATAGGACTTTCCGTTATCGAGATATTTTGCACACAAGACCTTGTTTATAATATATACATATTCTACGTGATGACGTCATACGCCGCACTCGTTCGTTCTACTCGCGATAAAATTCTATAGAGTCTTTCGGACCTACCAAGCAACAATCCCACCAAGTTTCAACTTTCTCCGATGTTCCGCAGCAGAGAAATTTGGCACACAAGATTTTTACGTAATGACGTCATACACCTGCCCTAATCACGTGACATACGTAAAAAGTTGACAGAACCCTCCGACTGACCCAAAGAATATATATATAAAATTTGAAGTCCATAGGACTTTCCGTTATCGAGATATTTTGCACACAAGACCTTGTTTATAATATATACATATTTTACGTGATGACGTCATACGCCGCATTCGTTCGTTCTACTCGCGAAAAAAAATCTACACCGTCTTTCGGACCAACCAAGCAACAATCCCACCAAGTTTAAACTTTCTCCGATGTTCAGCGGCTGAGAAATTTCGCACACAAGATTTTTACGTAATGACGTCATACGCCTGCCTTAATCACCTGACATGCGTCAAAAATTGATAGAACCCGCCGACTGACCCAAGGAATATTCACATAAAATTTCAAATCGATAGAACTTTCCGTTATCGAGATATTTTGCACACAAGATCTTGTTCAAAATATATACATATTTTACGTGATGACGTCTTACGCCGCATTCGTTCGTTCTACTCGCGAAAAAAATCTACACCGTCTTTCGGACCAACCAAGCAACAATCCCACCAAGTTTCAACTTTCTCCGATGTTCAGCGGCTGAGAAATTTCGCACACAAGATTTTTACGTAATGACGTCATACGCTTGCCCTAATCACGTGACATGCGTCAAAAGTTGATAGAACCGTCCGACCTTACTAAGGAATAATTCGATCAAGTTTGAAGTTGATCCGACGTTTCGTTCTCGAGATATCTTGCACACAACACTTTGTTCACAACAGACTGACACACACACACACACACACACACACACAGACACACACACACACGTACACACATACACACACACAGAACGTACAAACACTATATGTCTCCCCTTGGTCGGGGAGACATAATTAAACTGCCAAAAAAACCGAAAATACCGCGGTTTTTCTCTTTCGGTTTTTTAACCGAACCGAACCGAAGAACCGCGGTCGGTTTTCGGTTACGGTACGAACCGTCACACCCCTAGTCACCCACCTCTAACAATGCCCTAGAAAGTTCCCAAACTGCCCTTTCACACGCTCACCGACCTCTAACAATGTCCTGGAAAGTTCCCAAACCGCCCTTCCACTCATTCACTCACTCACCCACCTCTAGCAATGCCCTGGAAAGTTCTCAAACCGCCTTTCCACTCACTCACCCACCTCTAACTATGCCTTGGAAAGTTCCACTCATTCACTCACTCACTCACCGACCTCTAACAATGCCCTGGAAAGTTCCCAAACCGCCTTTCCACTCACTCGCCGACCTCTAACAATGCCCTGGAACGTTCCCAAACCGTTTGATACGGTGGACCAAGAAATTATGCTGCAATATCGTAATTATGCTGCAATATCGTAAAATAAAAGCAATACACACGATGAACTCAAAAAAGATACAAAAAAATCTAAGTTAGCTCAAAATAATCAAAATTTCGAACTCGATCAATTAGTGGAATTGTACGATACTGAGCTATCATCAATACTTGATAAGCACGCACCAGTTAAAATCCGTAAATCAATCAATCCAAAACGTGAGACGTGGTACGATGGTGAAATCCAAGCAGCCAGGAGGGAACTAAGACGGTCGGAACGTTTGGATGAAGAGTAATGCTGATCAGGATAAAAGCATGTTCATTTCGGAAAAACAATGATTTGAAAATCTATTGGATAAAGCCTAGTCAGAATATTATACAAACCTGGTGAATGAAAACAAACATGATCAGGGATTACTTTTTGCAACCGTAAAGATGGTGATGCATCGTGTTAAAGATACTGCTCTACCGAATTCTAATTCACCTGAAGAGCTTGCTAACGATTTTAACTCATATTTCAACACAAAAATCGAAAACATCAGATCAAATTTTGACAACAATATTGAAGACGCTTTCGAATACGATGAAAAGCCCACAGGCAATTGCACCTTTTCGCACTTTTCACCCCTCCCTGATGAGGCAGCGAAGAGGATATAATTCTACAACAAAACAACAAAACTAGTGATTAAGATGCATTACCAACACATTTGCTGAAATCGTGTATAGACGAACTTCTACCAATTGTTAGTCGCATCATAAATCTATCTCTCCGCACAGGTCACATTTCCCTATTCGATACAAAACTGCAATAATTAAACCACTTATAAAAAATCAAATCTTGATAGAGTTCTTCGTAACTACAGACCAGTCTCAAATTCATCATTCATTTCTAAGTTGATTGAAGAAGCCCTATGCCAGCAATTAGCCGAACACATAACAACAAATCGCCCAGCCGATGCTAATCAAAGTGCATATAAACGCCATCACAGCACCGAAACAGCAACACTCCCCAAAGTGACAAATGACATTTTGATTGAGTTAGACAATAGAAACTTTGATTTTTTTTATTTTTTTAGACCTGTCCGCAGCGTTTGATACGCTGGACCACGAAATTATACTGCGTCAACTTGAGACATCTTTTGGAGTAGAGGGGCTAGTATTGGAATGGTTCAGGTCATATATGCTAGGTCGCTCTGTTAAAGACAATATCAGCGCATTACTCTGATATCACTAGACTGCAGTGCTCCACACCTGAAGGTTCAAAAATTGGCCCGCGCATGTACAGTGACTATACCCGCCCTCTGGGTCGTCTTCTGTCAGCCTTGGATATTTGTTATCATGTCTATGCTGACGATACCCAGGTACGAACTCGGCAAGCGCCAAGAAACCGCGCGAACAGGCTAGCTGTGTATCACGTCTGGAATCGGGAATTCAAAAAGCTAGTGATTGGATATTCAAGAATAAACTGAAAATGAATCAGGAAAAAACTGAATTTCTGATCGTAGCCAGCAAACAAAATCAACAACATATTGCTGTTTTGATCATTTGGTTTTAGATAGGTCTGTGATTAACAGAACTGACATGGCTAAAAACCTAGGATTGTTTTTGATTCCGAAATGAACATGCTCAGCCATAACGTGGAATACGAAGAAAATGTTTCTGAGACATCAAGTGGCTTTGGTCAGTGAGACGGTACATGTCAGAAGAAACCACCAAGATTCTTGTTCATTCTCTAATAATTTCTAGACGAGATTACTGCAATAGTCTATTGTATGGACTTCCGAAAAAAACTCTCAATCTTCTCCAATCAGTTATGAACGCAGCCGCCAGACTTGTTACACTGTCCCCCGTGATAAAAGTGTAAAAGCGGCCATGCAGAGACTCCATTGGCTACACATAGTAAGCAGGATAGACTTTAAAATTCTTTCAATAACATACAAAGCGTTGAGCGGGCAAGCCCCTAGTTACATCGCCAAACTTCTCAATCCATACTCTGGACAGCGCACCCTTCGATCTAAGAAATAAGTACCAGCTGACAGTACCCAAGGGAAACCTGAAGTATGGTGAACGCTCATTTTCTTTTGCGGCACCTATGCTCTGGAATAATTTGCCGCTACATATAAGACGTGCAGAATCCTTTCACATTTTCAAAAAAAAAAAAAAAAAAAAAAAAAAAAAAAAAGAGTTGAAGACCTATTTATTTCGTAAGGCGTTTCAGTCACCCCATTAGTTACAACTAATAAATCTAGTCATTTTAATGCTGTAGTCTGTTCTTAGTGTTGTAGCTTTTTATTTTAACATGATTGGTGTTATAAACGTAGATGCTCCGACGTATTACTGTGATAAGTTACTATTAATATTTCAGGTTAGTTTTTGTAAAGCGCTTAGTAGTAGGCGCTATAAAAGAGCCATGATAATAATAATAATAATAATAATAATAATAATAATAATAATAATAATAACAATAATAATAATAATAACCGCCCTTCCACCCACCTCTAACAATGCCCTGGAACGTTCCCAAAACGCCCTTCCACTCACTCACCCACCTCTAACAAGTTGGACGTTACAAGAAACATAAAGACACTCACCAGACAAAAATCTATCTCTGATATAAGCTGGTTGACTTCATCTGAGAAGTAATCATGGCTGAAGACGAGGAGTGAATGTTCTATATGGCGCGAGCGCTTGAATGATTCTATGAGGATGCGCAGGTACTCGGTTCGGTTGTGCACTTGGACAACGATCACAGCACTGTTCTCGCCCGATGGCAGATCGAAGCGGTCGAGGTTGCGAATCCGCTGCGCGCGGTTCATTCTGGCTATGTAGGCTTTCACCGTGGCGGGGTCGGTACCCACGGGCTGGTAGCGGTCCCCGAATGCTGAACTGTCGTTACTGATATTCCTACTGTAGTACTTCAGCATATCTGATATGTTCCTAGCCTGAGACTGGGCGACGTTTTCAAAGTTAGTTTTGTTGTCCGTATTCTTTTCCTCCAGTTGCCGAGGCACTACAGGGTGAGTATCCTTGATGTCTTCACCGACCTTGACCTTGACCTGATCTTCAAGCCGCGGCAGAGCGTCTTGGTCACTCGGCAAGTCTTGGGACGGGGTCATATCACGGTTATCCATGAACAGATTGACATTAATTATGATAAAGCCCATCATGGAAACAATAAAGAGTGTTTTGATAAATCGACGCGGGCTGGCCCTCATGTTCAAGGCACCTTCACGATAAGAGGGGAGGAAAAACGCAACGGCTCCCGCGCACACGAGCTGGCTGTCACTGAACACTATACATGTGCCGCGAAAGCCATGCGTCCCAGGCGACTCCTCACGCCGCTGCACAGTATTGATTCTGTTTTTCTCTCACTGTTCAAGGCGCCCATCGGTGCTTGATGAATTATTTAAGCCATTTGCACATCTCCTGCGGCAATTAAACACACAGCTTTTATCAACAAATTAACTAGTCATAATAACCTATTATTGCAACATCGTTTAGGAAAACAACTACAGCGGCCAGTATCCCCAAACATCAGTGCACAGTAGCAAAATAAATACTTTCAGTTCGAGTAAATATTTATTTACAAAATTCGAAATACGACTGAACTGATTTTTCAGTTCTTTTGTTATGTTCTCGAGTCACGCAGCAATAATTATATATTGCATCAATTGCAGACATTAGAACGACTTATACACTGATGTTTATTGCAGGGATAAGGGTGGTGGTTCTTGTGGGGCTGCCCATGGGGTGGGGTCGGAGGCTATTCGCCGGATCTCCCGTGTAAGGTAAATTGTATACAGCAAAACCTCCATTACTGAACGCCTCCCAATAGCAAACACATCTGTAAATGGTGGGGAATATTTTAGCATTTGCGTAGCAGCTGTATTCTTCTCCGAATACAAGGGAAAAAACCTTTATAAGATTAGCTGCTAAAAATTTTTAAAATGCCCCCTACCAATTGTTGGCGGATCGCCAAGAAATATCAAGAGAAGCCTACTCAGTACAGATCCGTAAAAAATTCGATCAAAATTGTGGACGAAGAAGCATTCTGAAAATTGGCTACTAAAAATTATAAATCCCCCTATTTGGCCAAGTTTGGGCAAATTGCAAAAAAAAAAAAAAAAAAAAAAAAAAACAATCAATTTTTCAAGAGAGACCCATCTAGGGAACAATCGTACAACATTGTAAAGAAATCCTACCCAAATTTTGGGAGAAGCATTTTGAAAATTGGCTACCAATAAGTTAAAAAAATGTCCTCCATTTGGTCAATTTTTGGTGAATCGCCAAAATTTTTTTTTCTTTTTTCAACAGAGGCCTACTTAGTAAACCTTTATGCAGTGTTTGAAGAGCATCCGATAAAAATTGATGGATGAAGAAGCATTTTGAAAATTGGCAAGAAAAAATTTTTAAATGGCCCCATTTAGCCAATTTTTGGCGGACTGCCAAAAGAACAATGTTTTAAGAGAGGCTTACCTAGAAAGCATTCGTACAAAATTTGAAAAGAATCTGCTCAAAACTGAGGGAGAAGCATTTTATGTAAAAGTTTACAAATCTACATACGTACATACAGAGGACGGATACCGTCTCGACTATGATAAGACCAGCCCGACTAAAAAGTGTCACACTACATAGCACTGGGAAACATACAGGGGGGAAACCCGTTCCACTCACTGGTGAACGGTGATACCACGTAAGCCTTTCCTAACAGGTGGACCTTTATTGTTTCCTTCCGCCATACTTGACGATTTCCTTCCCAGGCGCATGTACCGACGTTTGAAAAGTGCAGCTGATGGCATGCTTTGTGACGTCTATCCTACCAACAATGTACAGTCGATCACCCGTTTGCAAGGGACTTTTCACTATATTTTTCCAAATCTTTTTATCATTCTTCTGCACACATATTCTTCACTGACTCGACGTTTCCGACCAAACTGTCCCATAAATCTTTAAAAACAAGTAAGTATTTGTGAAACACAAGAAGGCCCAACCGCCCCCAAATTCATAGGGGTATAAAGCGATGACGGACAGACGGACGGACGGACACCCCAAACCTATAGGCCCCAATCCGAAGGGTTGGGGCCTAATAATTGACATTTGTTTTCATACAGGGAGCATGGTTTATTGTATGAAAAAGTGACAATAAATTTCGTAATCATACACCAAAAACTTTTGAACGGATATTTCAAAAAGCATATCCATGGAGATTGTGTCCAGTCACCAAAGCAATGACATCACAGGTGAAAGAAGAAACCGACCACTTTTGACAAAATTGTATGTGGTTGTATTTGGTAGAAGCCCTGATGGCCAACATTGCTACCAAAAGTAATCGGACTGAATCTGTTGGGACGAAATAAACACTGACAGATACATATAACGGACGAAGGATACCTGATGACCTAAGTTCATAGGGACATAACTCTGGCAATTTTTGGTCGATCAAACTGAAACCAAGACGCTGGAAATCTACAATATATATTCTTCCTTTGTGTTAAGTTTCACAGCTGTGCGACTAAGGAAAGTTAAGAAAATGATCCGGACAAAACACCCCAAACGGACTGAGAAGAAAAGAAAAGTTCAGAGGGCCATAATTCAAAGAATTTTTGGTCGACCAAACATCGCAAATCTGCAATATATATTCTTTCACCCTATGTCAAAGCTGTGCGACCAAGGAAAAGTTAACAAAGCGGCCCGGACAAAAGGGGGCACATCAGGGTTGCGGACGGACGGACACGAGGCGTTCCTATATCCCCCGTCGCACTACCATGGGCGGGGGATAAAAAAACGAAAACTTACAGACGAGCGGACATTTTTCATTGCGTCGCACAAAAATTAATGGTCAGCCGCCGTATTCACGAAAGTTAACTCTTTGGTTTAACTGTTTCGGTTAAACCAGTGGGTTGAACCAAAAAATTTGGATTAGCTAACCAATGGTTTAAACCATATTCACAAAAGAAGTTTAACCGTGGTTTAACTTAACCAATGGTTTAACTTATGGTTTAAGTTAAACCCCAGTTAACCCAAATACGTCATCATTATCTGGGGAGAATACAGGGAATTCTCAGGGATTTTCCAAGAGACTGGCACTCACTGGAAAGGGAAAAAATAATTGTGTTTTGTTTATTTTCATTTCGAAACACCTTTTGAGATTGGGTTGCCTAGTCTTGGACCGGTGGTGGTGTAAGTGGACAATATTATGACTAGCGAAATGAGTGCAATGACTGGCTAATTAATGAAAAAAAAACAAGCAAAAAAAAAAAAAAAAAAAAAAAAAAAGAGAGAGAGAGAGAGAGAGAGAGAGAGAGAGGGATAGGGGCTGAGAGTGGGAGAAAGAAATAGAGAGAAAGAGAGAGGGGACATACCCATAGTAGTACCCGAAGTTTTACAGTCAATTTTTTTTAATCTAGAGATGGGGGCATTAAAATCCATAAACGCCCCCTCCCCTCTTCCTTGGATCTGCCACTGGAAAATATAGTGTAGTTTTCATATATAACACGGGTCTGTGCCTCCCCTCCCTCTGCAAAATCCTGTACTCGTCAATGCTTTCTCCATGATTTAGTCTGCAAACTTGGTATTTGGAATTACAAGTAAATTTCAAACACAGTGGTACTTCACTCCCCTTCCCCCCTCCTAGAGAGGAAAAGGAGGAGGAACAGAAATGAAATGACTAAGATATTTCTCAGGAACTTGATCCTGGTTTAACCCACCTCACAAGCAGAGTTAACTTTTTGGTTTAACCCACTGGTTTAAACCATAGTTAACTTTCGTGAATATGACATAAGTTAACGCAATGGTCTAAACTTGGTTTAAACCGCGAAGTTAACTTTTTGGATTAAGTTATGGGTTAACTCATTAATTTAACTTCAGTAAATACGGCGGCAGGTTAATTCTCGGGGGAAAGATAGCTGTGACACGTTTAAGTTGATTCCAGGGCTGGTATGATTTAAATCACGATTTAAATCGTGATTTAAATCAGCATAAAAAAAATCACGATTTTTTATTCTTTTGGATTTTTTTGTACGCACTGTATTTTCTCTTTTAATTGTGTGTCATGTGTGCAGATTGTGTGCAGTAAAGGCACTTGAAGACGCCTTTTGCTTAAACGAGGCGTTTCATACGGCATTATACCCTACGCTTATTAGTGCACATGAGCCTCCGAGGGGTGGGGGGGGGGGGGGGAGGTAGCGACGGACACACCGCTTCAAGCAGGTCAATGCCGGTGTGAGATCAAATCTTCACCCCCATAGAATATTCACCCCCCGGTGAAGATTTGATTATGAAATATTCACCCCCCCCCCATTATGATCAGTGCGAACGTAATTTTTTGTTTTATCTTTTATGTGACGTTAGAAACAAACAACCATGCAAAAAAAAATCTAAAGTTTATTTTACAACTTATTCTAATTTACATAACATGGTAATTACACCACTAAGCTAAACTTCTGGATTCTAATTCCTATACTTAATTGCACCAAATAGCGAGTCCAGTGAGACTCATGGGTATGCTTTGCTAAGAATTCTAGCTGTTTATTCCTTCCTTTTTTCTGTCTCGGAGGTTTCCAGAAAACTCCTCCTACGCTATCTGACGTAGGACGATGAAATCTGGTACAGAGATAGAGGGTGATGAGATGTCGTGAAATCCGCCTTTTTTTACCTTGACCTTCAAGGTCAAACTGAGGTCAAAGTATTTCTGACCTCAAAGTGGTTTTCAGAAAACTCCTCCTACAGGGTTTGTAGTAGAAAGACGGCATTTTGCAGAGACATAGAGTGTAATGAGTTGTCGTGAAATCCGCAAAATTTTTTGACCTTCAAGGTCAAGGTCAAATTGAGGTCGAAATATTTTTTCAAATCCCTACTCATCAAGTAAAATTGCTGGAAATAGCGCTCATTTTGCACATTTAGGTAGTGTTTGAAAAGAAGGCCTTGTGCCTTACAGTATTAAAGGCCGTTTGAGCATGTACTCTGGAGTGGATATGTAATAGCGCAACTAATCTTCACAAGCTCCCAGTAGCACCCCGGTAGTACTCCGATCTTTCGTCTCAACCGCTTGTGATTTTAAACAAAGGATTAGTGTTACGCGTTGAGCGGAAAAGGTTAAGTCGAAAGCCTCGGCGTGGAAAAGGCTGGAAAACTGGCGTTTTGCTACCGATCGCTCAATAAATGAAGAACTGAAGTTGTAGACAGTTATCTGAACCTTTGAAAGTTGAGGACAGTTTTCACCTATTTTGTGAAATGTAAATGTGTTTAGAAATGTCTTACAAGAGAGTGTAATGAGCCTTCAATAAACTGTTCAAAAGGTGGGGCTTTTTTATATTTTGTTGTTGTTGTTTTTTGTTTTTTTTGGGGGGGGGGGGTTGATTTAAATAAAAAAAATAAATAAAAATAATCCGGTTTCAGTGAGAAAAAAAAAATAGATTATCATTTTTTTTAAATCGTTTTTTTTTCAGCCCTCGTTGATTCTATCAAAAGTATAGGAGATAATGTAAAACAGGTTTCAAATTTAATTATTTGGAAAACCATTTCAAATTTTTGGGTAAAAATTCCGTCAAAAATTGAGCTTTAAACAAATAATCACAAAACTCGTGAAGATAACACATATCACTCTGGATCACGTCCCACTTTGTCTACCATTTGCCAGTCCCAGTTTGCCTATGATTTTATAGTCCCAGTTTGCCTACGATTTGGCACTGCCAGTTTGGCTACATTTTTGCAGCCCAATTTTTCCTACAATTTCCCGGTAAAAATTGCACTTCTTTCGCAATAAGGTGCTCACAGAAACATACTCCGGAATTCGCTCCAAAAGTTTCTGCACACAGGAACAATAAAAGAAATTTCAATACATCCCAAACAATGTCGCATAGTGTCATAACTGCCACACTGGTGGAGCACAATAATGTCCAGGATTAAGGCGACTAAAGCTCCACACAAAGGGAAGGTAAGAAATGATAAGAAATACACTGTCCACAAACACAGATAATCCGTCGACTGCTGTTGTCTCACCAAACCCCTATATAAGGTGAGTATTTCATCCCTTAAATTATACAAGTTTTCCAAACGTGATAGTTTTAGTCTGGATAAATCTGCAATTTATGATTTCATCAGATGGCATATCGCATTAAAACAACTGGCGAGAATAAGGCTTTGGTCTATGACAATTTCAAATATGTTAAGAATAGGGCAACGAAAACAAAAATTCATTGGCGCTGCATTCAGCGATATCCCACATTACTGGAGTTTGTTACTTACTTTCGGAAAACTACTTGGATGGCACTTTCTAAGTTCGATTCGGGAATGTGTTCAATCGCTATTCGGATACTCGCACAAACAACCATGTCAATGGGTGCAATCCATCTATCTCTGAAGATGAAGGATGAGCAGAAGATCATCGAGCTTGCCTCGGCTGCGGCAACTCTGGCGAGTACCCCTCGCAGAAATGAAGAAAATGGCGACAGTTGGATAAACGTATACATTTGAAGCAGCAGTACAACACTTGTGAAAGGGGTCTCGGTAGTTACTGGCGCGATATGGTTCATGATGTCACCCAGTTCGCTTAAACCTGGCACATTGTTAGAGTAATCGCGCACATTCGCAATGTCTAAGTCGACTAAGACTGACTGAATATCGAAGAAGAAATTATAAACTGAAATCTTGAAAGACATAATGCAAGACATTGAAAACTGGACTGAGTGTTTGCGATTGTGTAGTCTTTTGTACTTGATAGATTTGAATGACATATTGTACTTAGAAGTTTATCTTGGTTGTCTTGCCTTACTGAATGAAAGGGTGATTGTACGGTTAATTGTTTTATTTATTATTGGTCAGTAAAATCATAGGCCAACTGGTACGATAAAATCGTAGGCAAACTGAGACAATAAAATCGTAGGCAAACTGGTACCATAAAATCGTAGGACTGTCAAACCGTAGGCAAAGTGGACCGTAGGCAAAGTGGGACATTGCCATCACTCTGCCGCAACTTTCTGTGAAGTTTGGGATCAACAAAGACAGCAGTTTTTACGTTATTTACCGTTGTTTTGGCACAGACGGACAGAGACCCCCCAACGAAGAGTACAGCAAATGTTACCAAAAGTGACAATAAATCTTCTAATTATTAACCAAAACCTTTTGAACTACTATCTCAAATAGCACTAAAGAAATTACAAGTTAAATATTGTGGGTGTACAGATACACCAATACTTTGCCTGTGAATATATATATATATATATATATATATATATATATATATATATATATATATATATATATATATATATATATATTGCAGGGAATCTGTGAAATTAGGGATTTCCCTAGTGGATTCATGTAATAACTTAATCAATTTCGATAGTTTTATTGAAAATTTTCATGTTTGCAATGTAGTATTTTACGGAACTTAATAGAAGATTTTGAATTAATACACTCTAAGCACTCGATTGTCAAACTATCATTCATGAGATACTTAAGTACCTGAATTTCAGGGCTGGTATGAAATATTTCGAATGAAATATTTCTTGAAATATTTCACTGTAAAAATTTCAAAAATTTTACATGTGTTGAAATTTTTAAATAAAAAATAAGTTGGACATCAAGAATACCAAATACTGACGGATAACTATCAACGGACATTCATCTCAAGTTGTCAGTTAACACACTCTACCAGTAAACAATGCATCCACAGAAATCCTGCGTAGTCATTGACTTATGAGTAACAAAACTAGCAGTTGCTGGCCTATAGCACCGTTGACACATCTACTCCAGGTATCTGAGCGGGTGTTTCTAAAAGGTGGGGAGAGAGGCAGAGGGGTTTATAGTAACTGCTGAAAGGGGGCTCACTGTTAACGGCACAGGGGAAAGAGGTAGGATATGTACACAATAGGTCAAAAATATAGCAGACAGCATATTAGCTAAACAAACAGGGGGCAACTCACGCCCGTGAGCGAGTTTGCTTCTAGTTTAGCACTGTTTGAATAGTTACCCCAATTCTGCAATTAAGCAGTGTTTTCCATTTAAACGAGAAAAATCTTTGCCTTTATTCGGTTTTACGATAAAGCGGTATGCAATTATCCCGTTAAAAATACATAATTTTATGCAATCAACCGATTTATGCGTTTAACCGGTATGCGATTCAGTCAATTTATCTGTCTATGCGTTTTTGACAGTGGTATTTATTAAATTAAACCAACAGATATTACGCATAGCCTGGAAATGTGTTTTTTTTTTCTAATGTGCTTTGAAAGATTTCAAATATTTCAATATTTCGGAAATGTTTCAAAAATTTCAAATTCCATGAAATTTTTAAAAAATTTCGAAATTTTTACCAGCCCTGCTGAATTTAGCGATATTTTTTAACCTTTGTAACTTATGTCACACTTCAGGCCAACTTCTGTTATTTTGGATGGTAATGTTATAAATTCCAATTCCCTTCGATGTGAAAAGGGATACACAGTTTTGAAGAACCACTAAACAGCCTTCCTGAATAGATAATTTTTCATAATAGTTTTATAATCAACATGAACTTATTCATTCCACGAATTCCCTAAAGATTTCAAGAAATCATGAAATTTTTACATGGTTTTCTTTCTGGCGTGAAAAGAGTATATTTATGCTACAGTTGTGAAGTAGAAAATGTGCACACTGCTTGTTCAGTGTAACTGCACTGAACAAGCGTATCTTAAGCTTTTTGTTCGTGCTTGCTCCATTTTCTGATTGGTTATGTTTATGTTTTGATTCGACATTAGCAGTTTGAATTTTCTGTACTCTTAACTATTAAACTTGATTTGAACGTGATTTGAATAGAATGTGGGATTCCTGCGTCACAGCATATGAAGCTGACCCCTATTAGCGGAACAATGTAAGGCTTTGTAGCTCTGACAGACAGATAATACAAAGTTTATGAAGTCAGAGCTAAATTGGAGCTACTCAAAAGTTAAATATCTGACAGCAGAGTGTGTATGAGCTAGAAATGCAATAGAAATGGCCATTGATCTCAATTTTCGAGGCTCGGGATCTTTCGGCGCACGTTCAAGGACACCGAGGCTCGAACTGGCAGGCATTTTCTTTGAAAGCACACTGAGAAGTACCCTGGCGCATTAGTTTCGACCTCAGCGAAACTCCCAAACTAGAGTAAAGCGTGGTTTTGCAACTGTGGGTTCACTGTTGTTGTGGGCGATAATGAGGGATTCGATATCCCGATCTCAAGAAAACAAAAAGTTTTCTCAGTAAAAAATTGTTATCTGACCATAAAGCTGGTGCGCCATAATTCATAATTGGGTCATTTATGTGACGCACCCTTTCTAAAATAATGCCGCTGGCCCCAGTCGTGCGCCGAGATTTAAAAATTGACATCAATGACATTTCCTATCACAGGAACTATGACTCTTGCTGTCATAGGAAGACCGCAAGAGTCATCTAGGACTATGCAGATTCGAGCCTCAGAACATACTCGTATGGTGTTGATCCCTAAATATATACACTACTGCAGGATGTATGACATGCTTCATAACATAGTGTTTCTTTATGTATAATTCCTTATCGCCCAACAGTTTATTTTTATCTTTCAACCGATTTTACCACGCCGAGCTCGTATTAATCGATAACAGGAATGATTTGAACTTTGATGGGGGACATACTAAGTTATTTAAGGAAGAGCCGACTCGAACCTAGGAGCTACCGTCCCCTAGCTAAACAAAAAAGCGGCTCGCAACTTGGGATCTGACAGAGAGATAAACAAGTTGTCTGAGGAAGAGCGGACTCGAAGCAACTGTCCCCGATCCTCTCAACAGAGCTATGTGGGCCATCTCACAATTTGGGATTTTTCGTTTATGCAGATTTCATAGTATTTGATCCACGGTAACACAATAACATTTATATCCTCTGTCAGCTAACGTTTATCTATTTACATTCACATTTTTTCTGTTTTCACTTTCCAGCAAAAATTAAAAACACTTCGCAACTTCCGGGAAGGCTACCGCCACTCAGGTGGTCTAAATTACCATAAGAGACAGTAAAATTCCGCATGTCTTCCTCACAGACCCTGGAAATAATCTCAAGCAAAAAAAGCAATGTTTAATAGAAACTTTTCACAGGAAAAAAGGAGACTTTGCGAAAAACTTGCCAAAGGTATGATTCATTTAATGAGAAACACTGACCGTTAAGTAAATATAATGGGACAGTGTGGACATTTTCCAGAAGAAACTGCTACTAAATACCCGGAGGAAAGGGGATGACACCTGATATTATATATGTTACCATGAGTAACCGCTGAGAAAGAAGGCTGTAATTTTGAGGCCAATCGAGGTCCGCGCTGTGTGCCAGTTTAGTTAAGAAAGAGGGTATTTCTCGTTCAATACTCGGCGTTAATTACAAAAAGGGGTATTATTTCAAAATTAGCACTCCGCGTTTAGGGGTTGTTTTAAAAAGCAAACGACATGTATGGTAACCATTTGGCAAATGAGTGGCTCCATGAGAGACTGAATATTAGATAGCAAAAGTAATGACAATAAAAAATAAATAATTAATAAATAAATAAAAATATTAAAAAAAAAATAATTTAAAAAAATTTAAAAAATGTGTACGAAAGACTGCAAGCAAAATACTACTATTACATACACATCATAAAAATCAACATAGGAACTTCTCAAAAGAGGATGGTCGGAAGACTCACTGGCAATGATCTCGAATTCCACGTTAAATGATACACACCATCGTATGCGCTTAGCTGGGAAAACTGAAGTAAATATCAGTCCCTAACATAACACAAGTAGTAGAAAAGTAAGGATTCCACCACAGGAAGTGACGTCACCTCCCTCCCCTCCCCCCTAGGCGAGCAACATTCTATCAAGTCAGCACGCTAAGTTACACACAACAATTTGATCACATGCAAAATCGGTTTGCCTTAGGACAGGTGGTAAAAATCAAGAAATGACAAAGTTCACAGGGTTAGAAACAATTGCAATATAGCCATGATACTCATGGCAATCCTAGTGAGGACCTCCCCCCTAGCCGGCAGTCTGGACAGACCGCCCCCCCCCCCCCTAGCCGGGACAGACCTCCCCCTAGGCGAGCAACATTCTGTCAAATCAGGAACATTCTGTCAAGTCAGCAACATTCTGTCAAGTCAGCATAAGTTACACACCACAATTTGATCACATCAGAGTGGTATATAAGGGATGAGCTCAATCCATCAACAGTGACAGTCATACCGGTAAGTGGAACTCATTGAAACTTTGTAAACAAAAGTGAAAAACTTAGATAACTTTCGTTATACTTAGTCGATTTGCATGAAAATTTCACTGTTTGATTCAGTTATTTCCTGTGTTATTTCGCGGATGAATACCATTTGGGGGATGAATACCGTTTCACTTCACCGTAAGATGTCTCTGCTGTGCAGCTCTACAACTGCAGGTGAGACATTCAAGAGAGTAAAATTCTGCTGAGTCATCAATTTTGAACAAGTTTTAAAGGTTACACACCATATTTTGATTACATGTAAGTAGCATAAAAGGAAGAGTGAAACATGCATATGAATCAGTGATAAATTCTGCTGAGTTAACACACTATCGAAGTGGTATAAAAGGAAGAGTGAAACGTGTATTTTACCCATTTCAACAACAACAGCAACGTTAACAACAGTCTACTGTTATGAGTGCGATATAGCATTTCCATCTCTGGAAGTGTTTGTAGCACATACATGCAAACCAGCTAAGATGAAACGTGCTCATAAAGAGCTTGTTGAGGAGATTGAAGCCAAGAGGCGAAAGACGTCACTAGATGGTATTGACAGACCTGATCCAGTCCTCTGCTGTGGATGTGTTAAGATATTTCCATCTATGGATACGTTTGAGACGCATGTATGCATACCAGCTGAGATGGAAAATGTATCTCATGAAGAACAGGTTTCAAAGAAAGAAAAGACAGGACAAGTAGGGAGAGGCAGAAGAGTGAGTCTTGGTGAAAACGCGCAGGAAAAAAGGTTTGATTCTGAATATGGATCGGATTTACTGCTTCAAATGCGACAACAAGAGATCCGGATCAAGAGACATTTGCTAGAAACGTTAAACCATGGCATGAAATGGTATATTGTGGTGCATGCACGCTTCAAGAAACTGACGGCGAATGCAGAAGGCGTTGTGGTAGAACAAGTGGATAATGCCTTCATCAGCAGTCCAACATATGCAGCATACAATCCAGCGGATATTGAACTGGACTTGCCAGAAGCCTATAAAGAATTGTTTACCAAGTTTGATGAACATGAGCGACAAGGTTCTGGCTGGGTGTTGGATAACATACTGTATATTGAAGTGTATACAGCTACGTCAGCGCCACTAGAAGCGAGTAGTTTTATTCCACTACCGAAGAAAGTAAAGAATACAGGAGGTGTGTTAAACATTCAGAATGATGACAACAAATGCTTCTTATGATCTGTATTGGCTCACCTTCACCCTTCAACAAATAGAAACCCACAACGTGTGAATCAATACAAACCATTTGAGAACGAATTGAAGGTGGAAGGCATGACATTTCCCACACCGATTACAGACATTCCAAAGTTTGAAAAGGAGATGAATGTATCTATCAACGTGTTTGGATATGAACATGATGTAGTTGTTCCAATGCAACTAAGTCGAAACACCAGCGCGAATGAAATCAACTTACTTTTGATTAGCAATGACAAGAAAAGACATTACTGCCTTATCAAGAATTTCAGCAGACTTATGGCTGATCGATCAAAGTGTAAGAATGCAGCATTTTATTGTTTCAACTGTCTTCACGGGTTTAAGCGACAAGATCTTTTAGACAAGCATCGTGAAGTGTGTGGCAAGCATGGAGCACAACGTTTATCATTCCCCAAGGAACCCTTCATCAAGTTCAAGAATGTAGCTAAACAACAGCGAGCACCGTTTTGTCATTTATGCGGACTTTGAATGTTTCACGAAAAGCATGAAGAAGTTAGGTATCAGCATCATCGTCCAAACAGCTTTGCCTATGTAGTTGTGAGCCAGTATGACATACGTACACCAGTTGTGTATCGAGGAGATAATGCCGTGAAAGTCTTTTTAGACCATATGGTGAATGAGCGTGATCGTATTGTGCATGGTTTACAACAGCCAAAGGATATGGTCATGACTCGAAGACAAAGAGGATTTCAAGAACGCTGTTGATTGCTACATTTGTCATGAGCTTCTAGGAGCAGATCGTGTGAGAGATCATGACCATATCAATGGCAAATACCGTGGAGCTGCACATCATAAATGCAACTTACAATTCCGACTTAGAAAGGATAAGCAGGAAGTTAAAGATTCTTTTATCATTCCTGTGTTTTTCCACAATTTATGAGGCTATGACAGCCATTTGATCATGGAGGAAATTGGAAAATTTAAAAATGAAACGATTACAGTCATTCCCAACACTATTGAGAAATATATTGCATTCACCATGAGCAATCTAAAATTTACAGACAGCTTTCAGTTCATGAGTACCTCTCTACAGAAGTTGGTATCCAACCTTGCGGCAGAAGGGAAAGATAACTTCTACAACATGACCTCTCACATCCACGATAGCAACCAACAAGATTTGCTGCTGAGAAAGGGAGTGTATCCCTACGATTACGTGGACGAACCATCCAAGTTTGCTGAGTATAGTCAGAAGTTTCGGAAAGAGCTGAACATGAAAGACAAACCCAGTGAAAAGCTCATTCCTAACTTGTCTGACAAGAAGAAATATGTACTTCATTACAGGAATTTACAACAGTACGTCTCACTGGGGTTGAAAGTCACCAAAGTACATCGCGCCATCATGTTTGAACAGAGCAAATGGCTAGCAAAATACATTACCTTGAACACAGAAAAGAGAAAACAGGCTAAGAACCCCTTTGAGAAAGACTTCTTCAAACTGATGAACAACTCAGTGTTTGGCAAAACCATGGAAAATGTGAGAAAGCGAATCAATGTTAGACTTGTTTACAAGGAAAAGCGGTTGAAGAAACTTGTAGCCAAACCTTCTTTCCACAAATTCAAAATTTTCAACGAAGATTTGACCGCGGTACATTTGCGCAAAGTGGATTTGCTTCTGAATAAACCCATTCAAGTTGGCTTCACCATTCTCGACCTCAGCAAAGTGCTTATGTTCAACTTTCATTACAACTACATCATGGTCAAGTATCCCAATGCCAAGTTGTTGTTCAGCGACACCGACAGTGTATGTTACGACATAGAAACGGGAGATATCTACAAGGATATGCAGCAAGATGCTGACCTGTTCGACACAAGTGACTATCCGCCAGATCATTTCCTACATTCCAACGTGAACAAAAAAGTGCATTTGGAAAATGAAGGATGAGATGGCAGGCGTCCCTATTGAAGAGTTTGTTTGAAAATGTACAGTTTATTGTGTGGCGAGAAAGAAAAACATACAGCTAAAGGCATCACTCGAGCTTGCCAAAGACGCATTAAACATGTGCAGTATAGAGACAGTTTGTTCAAGAAAACTCAAACGATGGCTACAGGACACATTATTCGAAGTCATAGTCACCAGCTTTTCTCAGAGAAGATGAGGAAAGTAGCCCTCTTCCCATATGACGACAAGCGATATGTGCTGAATGATGCCTATTCCACCTTAGCGCATGGACATTACAAGGCTGTGGTATAAAAAGGGGAGGTCCTCCAACGTAAGAGTTATTTGAGGTGTGAACATTGAAGAGTTAACATGGAACTTGAAAGCCGTAAGAGGTCTAAAACTGACATGAATACTCTTGCAGATACAGTCAAAGACTTAAAAGTTAAAAATCCTACCACTACCATCAAGAAATTGAAATTGGAGACGGCACCAACACCACAGTCGTGGGATGGAATACTTTCTCTAGGAAAAGGAAAGGATATCAAGATTATGAAACAAAGCAATGAAGGAGTGGTAAACATTCGCAAGTACATCAGAGATGAGGGGACTGGAAGAAACCGTCCTACGAAAAAGGGTATTTTGCTGACAATACCTGAATGGAAAATGCTGAAGAAGCAAGTGAAAGAAGTGGATAAAAGGCTTCGAAGACAAGAAGACAGCGCATAACAAGGTAAAAAACACGAATGCACTTATGTTTAATGATGGTGCTTACCTTATTGTAAATAAGAGGAATGAAGTGATATAAGTTCTCGGATAATTTCTGTTTATCGGTTTAAACCTGAAGTGTGGAAAGACTTTAAAAATATACCGCTTAAACCTAGGTTTGAACGCAGACGTGGAAATAAAGTTGAAGTGGTGGTGACTGAACATGATTCTAACATACGTGTGACATTCTGGAGAAATCTTTTACAGGATTATCCAGGGTATAAAGGGAGTTGTGCCAGATACTTCACATATAGATATGATTCACTTTGATATGAAGAAGTGGTGCGCAGTCTTACGATTCTTAGAAGCTATAAAACATCCGCTGTTCGCCATCATCCGAGCATAAAAACGTCTTTGCAGAGAAGGAGACAGCTCATAGTTGATCGAGATGGAAGACTATTTGTTGGATTATAAACCCATTTCACATGGATTCTCATACATGACAAACTTATGTGATGACATTGTGCTAAAACATTTTGGAAAGTATATCATTCTATCAACTGACGAACAATCTGTGTTGAAAGAACATCTAGAGAAGCTGAAGATACCTGGCTTTCTCCTAATACTCTTAAATGAATTAGAAGTGCGTGTGACTGAGAACGGTCTAGACGTGTTTGTACAATTTCGTCAATATGACGAGCTTACAGAAAGCTACGACTACATCACCCTCAACACAGTGGAATGGTAGGCTCTGTTACAAGCATTGGATTGGAAAGAACCTGACGCTTGAATTCAAAGAGGAAGGAGTGCAACTCATGCGGGGCACCAGGTCCATTGAGCTGACACATCCCATGTGCGTTATGGTGATGGACATTGACATAAATGAAGATGGATATGAACTGAAACTGTCTGAACACGAAGATGTTAAAATAATAAAGTTTGGTAATGGACAGTGTTATGTGAGCTTTCATAGCATTTACAAACGTGGATGTAATGTCTATGATACATATATTAATTTAGATTGGTATGAATGGCATGTGTTTATCGATGTACTGAATGTATTTGTAAAATAAAAGTTTAATGTAAAAAATAATTGTAAAAATGTAAATAATGTGTAACACAATAAACAAAGAATGCTGTATCAAACTGTCTTGTTTATTTACAATATTCATAATACAATTCCCAATTACCAACCACTTAACTAATACAACTTAACTAATATAACATCAATAAAATAATGGCTTATAATGCCTATATACAAAATCCTTTACAACAAAATCACCATCACTTCTTCTTAATACATCAATTTCATCGATTTCAAAAGGACTATGTCCTCGAGCTCTTTGAATTATATAATACACACAATAAAATCCACATGTAGATGATATCGGTGTTTGTAATGGAACTGATTTATAAATGAAATTAAACTTTAAAAACTTATTCAAACGACTGTCTATAGGTAAAAGTCCATAAGAGTCAAAATATTCTGCAGGGTCTTCGTTATAATATACTGCCACCCAATGCTCTCCTGGCTCATCATGATCGTCTGTATTAATGACATAGGCACCGCGTTGTAAAGATGGTAACTGGTCCATGGAAAACACACCTTGAAACAAGTCTTTTGTCGCGGCATCATAGGATAGGATGGCTTCTATCTGCCTCGTGTTCATGACTGGTAGTCGAATTGAATGCTACGATTTGCACTTATTTCAACAATGTTATCAAATTCAGCACACACTATAACATTGACTGTATTTTGCAAGGCACCAGCAAAATTCATTTCTAGTCGCAAATTCCCATGTTTGATAAGGCATAATGATCATCACCATCATAATCAGGTGTTAAGTCAAAGGAAAATAAAGCATAACCTCTAGGCCAATCTTCCCGTTTTATAATGGAACTTTTCTCACCATTCAATCTATCAAAAGATTTGTAAAGAGTTTCAAAAGCATCAAGATATTTGCCTCGATTTATGTTAAGCTTGAGAGGTTTAGATAGGACTGGTTCACCATGTGTGTAAAGTTGCATAAAGTTAAGATCAAACTGATCAAAATTGTATGGATTTCTCAATACTGTTTCAGCAAAGGCTTCATTATGAACCAGTCCAATAACAATACGTTTTGGTAACATGAAAACCTGCTACATATCTTTCATGATTAGCTCTTTTCACCTCATAACTATTCATTGACCCGGCAGTATCTTTATAGATGAGGCGCATAGAGCGCTCAGAATGGAGACTTTCTTCCGAGTCATGAATGAGATGAGATATGATGCTGGTATATCCATGGGTATTGTTACTATGTGATACCAAACGATCATTTAGAAACAATTCAATATTGGACCATAACCCATTAAGCAAATCATTGATACATGATACATTATCATCAACATCACATGGTGTTCCATCAGCCTTTACAATAGCGCATACAATATGAAGTCTACTGTTCTTTAAATCTAGATATTCTTCTGTACTCGCAGGAAAGTAGAATTCTATTGGAGCGCCCTCTCTAATGGTAGTTAGTGGTTGATAGTCAACATTATAACTTTTTTCTACAGCAGTTTGCGTTGGTGGTATGCGAAACCATTCTAATGGAGAAAGACTACATTCACAAGAATGATTATGAATTAAAGACATGATTAAAAAATATCTTTCTTATGTTTTGTTGATGTTATCCGTTTAGCTGCCTATCGCCTTCTGGCAGGTTTTGCTGGTTGTGCTCTCTTTTGTCCTCCTAACACATCACCAATTACACGTTGTGCTACTCGGCCTGTAACACCTTTCGCGACATCTTTTGCAGCCTTTTTAAGATGTGGTGCAGCGATTTTAGCCCCTGCCTTAAGCAGTGGAATAGCTTTGCGAGCCAATGATCCCTTTAAATTCCCCACCCACTTGACGAAGAAAATGGTTGCGATATGCAGACGGATCGTGTGTATATGCTTTCATAATGCTTTTGGTCGAAAATGAAGTTTACATATCACTTTCCCAGTTTGAAATGAAACATTATGACCTGTGTCATCCTTAATATTCATTTCTATTGTGTCAAATTTAGATATGTTTACAGTGACGTAATGAGGTTCTTCATAAGTTTTCATAACAATATCACCATCATCCCCTTTAATGGGAACAGAACGTAGTAAAGGAACATAATAATCTTCAACTACTTGTGGCTCGCAAATACTGCAGTACACATAAAGTGTATAAAATCCATGTTTCACATCGGATTGATGTTCAGCAGGACCGGATTCTTTATACTATTTATCTGGTTTAAATCCTAAATCCTCAGCTAATCTAGTAGAAAAGGCAATATCATAATCATCTCTTAAAATAAGATAAACTTTTCGACTAAGTTTATCATACTTTAACTGTATAGGGTTTGCATTAATAGCTTTTTGTAATTCGTCATTTATTGCAGTACATTTTTTAGGTATGGATCTGTAGTAACCATATGGAATGGAAACTGCATAAAATAATCTAATGATGATCGATAATGAAGAGTATAGTCTATTCCCGGCCTCATTGTCGTCCATGTGTGTGGGTATTGAATTTCAGCTAAGGCTACTTCATATTTTCCTTTCAAATATATTGTACGAGGTAAACGAATTTGATAAGTAGACGCCTTATTAGTAGGATAATAGTTCATACTAGCATTGCTAGGTAAAGTTATATAAAAACTTGTTGACTCCATGATGACTAAATCGTTTGTGTGATGTAGATTAACTAGATGTGTCTATACATTACTTCATGTTTCACACTCGTCATCTCCATTGCTGTCTACATTGTCGTCTAAATTGCTATCTACATGATCTACATTGGTATCTACTACTTCTCCTTCACAACAAGCACTGGCACACCTAATTTTTACAGGAATAGTATTTTTATTTCCATTTTCTTTACAACAACAACACTATAACTCTTTAATCCGTGTTAAAACGTTTCCCATCCTTCTGGAAACAACCTTTGTTGACGTTGTTGTATCTCTTTTGTAATATCTTCACGAGTTGTCTTTTTGCCAAAAACAGTTTTTGGAATATTAGCGTCTACAATTTCCTCAATAAACTGCTTCCAACCATGTGGTGGTTCTCGTCGTTCTTTTCTTCTTGTAGAGACCAATGCTTCTTTTAACAAATCAATAATGTTGGAATTTTCAATGACAGTACCCGTTTTAAAACAAGCTCATTTTTATCTGTCCATCTCGTACCATATTTCTTAAGTTCCGCTAGAAGTTGTGTTAGTTTTACATGATAAATAGGTTGAAAATAGGTTAGAAACTGTTCCTGACTTTTCTGATTTTTCTGCTTTGGATGATGTAACAGGCTTTTGTTGTTGTGATTGAATTGTTCGTAAATGACGTCCAAGAACTTGAGACATTTCTATTGCCTTTTCACGAGTTCGTTTCCCACGTAAAAGTTTATTCGCTTTCGTTTTGATTTCACCATCTTTTCCCTTCTTTTCTAACAACATTTTATATTCATATTCAGGAATGAGGACCATTTTCATAGTATCTTTCATTTTAACAGCAACTGAGCTAACAAAGGTAATGCAAATTTAGCGATAGCTCCAATGAATCCTCCTTTCTGATTAACCAACTTCTTTATTCTTCGAAGTGATATCTTCTTATCTGCCAGTGTGCGTAGGGTATGACGTTCACGCTTGAATTCCTTATACCTTTTTGAGCTTAAGGGTAAATGTCCTCGCAATATATTCAAACAAATTTCAAACAAGCTAGTTAATTCCCCCTTAGTAGCTTGTTGTAACAAGGATTTACGTCGTTTAGGCCAGCTGCGTGCGAGCAAGTGAAGAAAATGTTGATTCGCTTGAATACGTTTAGACATCTTGGCTGCGAATGGTCAAGTGACTTGCTTCTTGTTCATACGCCACTTTATCAACATATACGTAATGTGTATCTTTTGGAAAAATTTCTGTACGAATACGTAGTTGATCATTCGTCTTCGGCTTCAAATCAATGAATAAATAGCCATGAGGTTTGTTCGTAGCATCTTGGTAGGCTTCTATGAGAAATTGAGATTTTCCAGGATACATTTGTCGCGCTAATGTACTTATTTGTTGACTGTCTCTAGGATTTTTAAACAGAATGATGTAATGTGTATTCAAACTAATATTTCGCATTTCTCTACCATGATGGAACAAATTATGCACAATAAAAATAATGCTTAGATTTTGATGACTGCTGCCAACACTAAAGAGACGTGTCATACGCTCATCACTATGACATTTAGTCATTAAGTCATCAATGATGCGTAAGTTTGGTTTTTTTCGGGTTAAAACGCTCTTTAATGTCATCTGGAATGCCTTGGTAAAATTCCACACCCTTCATTCAATTGTATAAAGTCTGATCTGCTGCATAGAGCCATAAAGTGGTTTTTGGAGAGGGTTTAATTAACTTTTGTTCTAGAATTTCTCTAACTAGAGACGTTTTAAAACTGCCTGTAGGTCCAGAGACCAAACATGTGAATGGATGCTTCATTTTCGAATATCAGTTTCTTTCACCCAACTGTTAAACTTCTTTGGCCAACCTAACTACTTCACAAATAATTCTTTAACACCTCGTATTCTTCGTGTTTTCAAAACCTTTTCAATTCTGTAGACAGATTCAATATCTTTTGTTACTTTCTGCAGTTCTTCTTCATAGAAATGTCCATCAATATCCTCGTCTAGAAAGTCACACGATATAAGTGTATTCCTTGCTTCTTACAACGATGTGTGATAATAAAGACTTCTTGCGTCCACTTTATATGATAATCCCGTTGATTACATATTTCATGTGAGAAATGCGAACCTGATCTCCAATTTTAAATTTGTAGGGTTTTTTCTTCTTTGGTTTCAATTTCAATTTGTCTACATA
Organism: Protula sp. h YS-2021; assembly: GCA_949752745.1. Lineage (NCBI taxonomy): Eukaryota > Metazoa > Annelida > Polychaeta > Sabellida > Serpulidae > Protula > Protula sp. h YS-2021. The sequence continues at coordinate 15,827,028 of OX457029.1, read as the reverse complement.
CATATACTTCCACCCTTTCGATATTAGGAAGGGAGCCATGAGGTCTATGGTTGTAATTATACACTAAGTCTGGAAGGATGTCCATATAGCGATAAGTTTGATTATGTAGGAAATATCGATACATCATTCCCTTTAGAGTACGAATGACTCTCTCAGCAAAGTTGGCTTTGGTTTCATTCTTTGTTGTATATGCATGTATTCCCTCCTTCTGCAAAAATGCTTTTACCCATCTGTTTTTAAATTCAGTTCCTTTATCTGACCTTAGAGTTCGTGGTCTTCGTTGTGTTTCATGAAAAATCTTTTGAAAGGCTTCTATGACACTGGTATGTGATTTATTAGGTATTGGTTGCGCCCGTAAATGTTTGGAAAACACATCAGTGACAACTAATAAAAAGCGGGTGTCATTATTATAGGGAGCTATGTTTCCTATGTAAGCTAAATCAATATCCAACATGTCGTCAATTCCACGTGTAATGACATGTTGCCTTTTAAACCTATATTTTACAGGTTGTAGTAAACTGAAGGCATCTTGATCCTGTAACCATTTCTTCACTTGCGAATGAGTGACTGGTTGATCATGTTTTTTTAATATGTGATAAAGTTTGTAAGGGCCAGCAAATGCCCCAGGTTGACCAGGTTTAAAGTAAATATTGGTTAAGTAGTCTTTCCACGTCGACATGTTAACACTAAATGATTAACACTTGTCAACATATCTTTTTATTTTGTCTTACAACTCAATCAACATGTTTTTATAACTCAAGTATTGATACAATAGTGTGAATAATTCGAGTCCATTGATCTTCAATGAACTTTAACCAACTACTTAATTCATCTAATGTGATAGCATCTACACCATATTTTTCACAACGTTGATTTGCATTATCTAACACTTTATCTAAATGAATATAATATTTAGCTTTATTCCAGTATGTATAGGCACCCGCAGAATGACAAGTATGTTCTGAACACTCTTCATTTTGACAAGCAGGACATACTAAACATGCAAACTTTTTTTACAGCTAATAACATTTCTTCACAATATGTTTTTTGCACAATATATTGTCTCAATGTAATGTCTGCCATTATACTGCAATGTAGATTAACCACCCTCTCACTTCATCAAACAGTCTTGGATCAAATCGAGCAAAGTGATATGCGACTTCCACATCAAACTCCTCAGCTCCGTCAATGTTTGAAAGCACACACTCTTTGATGAAATCCTCGCATAATTTTGGTACGTTCAGCGTGGAATGAGTAAGCTCCCAATAGATTTCAAAGTGTTCCAGTTGTTGTTGAATAGATCCAAAACGCGCCAGTTCACTTATCATGTAGTCCACATACCCTTGAAAAACGTTTCTACATCCATCTTTCACATATCCATATGACACGTCTGCACACTTTGACCGCTGGCAAGCAAATGACTTGTAGTCTTACTCGACAGATACTGTTAGTGAGCCGCACTTGTTGCAGAAGTTGTCAGGTTCACACAACTTGTAATTGTACTTATGGCAGTGACAATCATAATCCTCAGCATATCCGTAAGCACCGCAATATTCACAGGTAAGTCCAAGTTGATTTTGCACGTTCATATTCTCCAATCGAACTTCAGCCAGTCTGTCCTTGGCTAGCTTTGACACTTTCATTCGCTTATCCTTTTGCAGCTTGATAGGAGTTTTCTCCCCATGACATTCCGTACATGACTCAGGTTTGACGAATAAGACTGAGTTGATGTTCTCCATTTCCTGAAGCAATGTCTCCCATTCACCATCATTCATGTTGATGTAACGCGTATATTCTTTCCCTTCAGACAGTGATGTTTGCACAAAACTCACATAGCGCATATCCAAGTATGAAATGACTTCAAGCCACTTCGTTTGCGTTAAGTACAGTTTGAAGCCAATGTTGCGTAAATTTTTCAATCTCTCACACACAATCTGCCACAAGGATGGTGATAAAGCAAGCCATCTCTCTCCACGTTTGATTCGAAGATATGGTCCAAATTGTCCATGCTCTACAGTAATGGTTAAGTTTGCACTAATTTTAAAGCTGCTTGTCTTGTTCTCCATGACTGCACAATGTACTAATGCCTTTGAGTCCACTGCCTTTTATACCCAACTATTTGCTAGTCATCAAACATCTTGCAAAGTTTTGAATTCACTTCAACTCGTCCATGGTTGAATCGAACAAGTTCTGATACATTCGTCGTCAATGGAATGTTATCATCATAATGTAAAATGATTCTTGCAGCTACATCTAACATGAGCTCACCTGCCGAAATTGTATTCGCGTTGATAAATGCTATATCAATGTCGTAAGTTAATGGTAAATGCAGTTCTTCACATTCGCGTAGAAACGAGTGGATGAAACAATCTCTTGGAATGGTATTTCCAACAGCTTCCCAATGCTGATGCAAATTCTTCACTTGTAACATCCAATCCGATTCAAAAGTAGGAAGCACATAGTCAGCATAATTCACTTTGAAGACGTCATCCATGATGTCTTGGTGATAATTGTCACAGCATTCCAGAACACTCGCTTTTATACTACTCATTCCTGAACCAGAAGCTCGTTTGGGGGGAGGGGGGGTCAAAATGGTAGACTTGTTTGAAACGTGTAAATATGCAAAAATCGCAACTTCGACCCGAGGGGAGGGGAGGGGGGAGGTCGACCCAAAAAACCAAAAATGTTTAGAATTGTCTGAAACGGATTAATATGCAAAAATCGCAAATTCGTTTGCTGTTTTCACTTCAGCAAATTATTCCACCTGATATAAAACATATAAAAGGAAGTTGACCAGATTCGGGACACCATTGAAACAACTTTTAAAGTACCAAAGTACTTACTGACAAAACAGTGTATCTATACACTACACAACAAATAGAGAGCATTCAAAGAAAATTAGAGTTACGAGATTTATACTGAATGGTTTACGTGATGTTTCGTAAAAGTGTAAAGAGGAGTTGAGAGGTCGCAAGCGCGAAAAACGTTCTTACCACAGGGAATGACGACATAGTGATTATACTAACAGGATGTGTCGTCATCATAGAAGTGAAGTTACATTCTAACCAGAAATAACATACCGGAAGTGAGGTCAAACAATAACTAGGAGCTCAAATACTAACAACCCTAGTTTCTCACAGAGGAGAGTGAGTACAAGGAGAAGAATACAGGCACTAGGAGAATTGATTAAACTTGTCAGGGCGGACTGAACCCATGTACTCGCTGAACTGTGTTAGAAGTACACTTCTGATAGGATTTTAGCATAAGCGGTTGGCTATTATGAAAGGACCTTCGGATGTTATAATATTGTAAGATATTACGCCGCAATACACGTGTTCAAAGTATTTATCATTTTCAATGCCATTTTTATTTCTTAACATAATTTGATCATACCTAAGCAGTTTTTTTAAAACATGATAGGCTGTTTTTATATTCGTTCTCTATTTTACATTTTAGGAAACGAAAATAACATTAATTTTTGAATAACATTTCTAAACTAATGCTGTTCCAGTTCAACCTTTTGATGCAGAATTTTTTAAATTCACTTTTCAGTGTTAAAATTACCATTCGACGACAAACAGTTAGCAAAAATAAACATAGAACCAACAGGCAGCAAGGTATTAATAAAGAAATCATAAATAAAAAGTGAAAACATATATTAAAGATAGAGTAAGTATTTTACAAACATATAAGATAAACAGGTAGTATATAATAAACAAAGGACAAACATGTAGATAAGAAAATTGGATTGGAAACATGTGTAAACAGAGATCAAATGGCAAAACAGCAAGAATTAGTAAAAGCAAGCAGATACTGAAAACAGGTTACAAACATGCAGCATAGTTTTAAATTGATGACAGTAAACAAATAGTGAAACACGGTAAGATAATAGTCAGTTGTAAATACAGAACAAAATAGAACGAGAACTTTTTACTCAAAAGCAAAATACTAAACACTAGGTAAAAAAGTAACATTTTAAAAATCACTTTCTCCCTTTAAAACATTTCGGTCTGATTTTGGTTTACTCTTCCTTTGCATGCAAGGCAATATTTTTTTCAGATTGCAAAACCTTTCTAAGAAATTTCTTGTCAGCTCAAAACCTTTAAAGCACAGATTCGTTACTTACTTTATGAAACGGCATCCCTACCCCTTACCCTCAACAAGAATTGTGCAAAGCTGAGGCTGGTTAACTATACGAACATTCACTATATGTAAAATTATAAAAACGAATACAAATATTTCACTATGCTCAGTGTATCTGACATATGCAATAAAGCCCACATCATTTATGTAATGCACAATGTGGTTGCTGGTACATGCAAGAAGCTTGTGTTGCGCCAGCCGTTATGTATTCCTTTATTTGATAAACTTCACTGTTTTTACTTTGGGTTTTGATCGTGAAAATGAAAGCAAAGACGAAAAGGTAACACATAGCTAACAGATAATAAATAAATGTTAAACCAGTAGTAAATTTAGAGTAATAAGGTAGAAAAATATAAACATATAGAACTTATTTGCAGTCACGTTGAATCATTCTAGGGTGCTTCTCCTAACAATCAGATAATCATGCTACGATATATAAATTATGTGGCCACAACATCTGCAATTACTATTAATGAGTGTTCAAAAATAAGACATTGTGGTGCGTTCTTTTATAATAGACCTTTTATATACATTTAATAGACTGCATTATTGAATAATGGGGATTTGCAAAAAGTGTTTCTATTATTGAACTGATATATATAGTGATATATATAGTGATTGTCATGTAACAAATCACTTGGCAAAACAAAGGTGTAAAAACACTTTTGCTTAAAACCACCAGATTATATATGTGCATTGTATGTTTCTTACTTGTTCATTATCTGTTAACTATTTGTTGTATTTCACCTTTATGTCAACTAGTTATATTTTGTTTTTTATGTGTTTTATATAGGTTTTATTAATGTTTAGAATTGTAATTGCGGGGATATGATCTTCTATCCTACTCCTATGCGTGTCTCCATAGTCCTCCTCTCCTCTTCTTCCTACGCTTCCTCCTCCTCCATGTTTGGGTGGAACTCTTGAACTCCCGTTTCAGCCTTTTTATGTATATAAGGTGAAAATTATTTTTTTTTTAATTTTTGAAGTATTTTTGCAGTTATTATCAACATAATCGCTTCTGATTGAACACAAGATAAATAAATGCAATTCATAATATGATTAAGTTTGTTTTTAGTTTGGTGTTTAATGTTCCGTTCAGCAACTTAGATATTTGAAGATAAAGCGAGTCAACTTACCCAGTACTTTCTATTTGTGAGGTACGCTCCGCAGCGCTGCAAACTACTGTCATCTAAATACAATTGATTAGTAGTTTCAAGTTGAAAATCCTAAATCTGGAGATCAGTCGTGTGTAGTTTCTGGAACTGGAATGCTCTAACTGCGTGTGATCAATTATAATGATCTTTTTCATAGAAGGTTGGAGAGTGTGCGATTTAATTTTTAAAGTAATTAGATGTTTGAAGTATAAAAGATAAATGGCGTGTTTATTCATATATTTATGTCATTGTCTCAATTATTAGTGCACTTGCCTGATTTTAGGTCCTGGATATGGACTAAGCGTGTGACTAGCTAGTTTTGACGCCCTGTTTTTTGCTCTGTCGAACATTATTAAATACAGCTTTTTATTAATATATTTTACGTTTCCCTTTAAATGTTTGTTATAGATGCATGGAACCACTCGATTTATAAGTAGAACGTGTTTAAGTGTAATTTGCTTACGATAATTTATATGTCGCCCTCTGGCACATAACTGGCGTATTTACATTACGAATGTTGTTCAAAAAGTTTACTTGTAACAATACTGTTTTCGAATCAGTTTGATTAATCAGAAAGGTTTCAGTAAAGTGCCTTTCTCCCACACTTTATTTGACACAACTTTATTTTATTTGCTGTGTCACTTTTGATAATTTTCGCAAAATGTATCTCTTTTCAGTCCTTCTTCGGAATCTTAAGAACCTTGTAAGACTGAAAAAAAAACTTTTCATAGACACGTTAGTAATAGGTGACCGTAATTTATACTTCTGTGGTACTCATCATGTGATACTTAGTATTGTTAGTCGAATTGTTTAACTCTGACAGTAATAGCGTAATCAGACAAGTAATGCAAGTTTTATTTAATTTATTTGCTATTTTGTAGTATTATTTATGTCAACATAGCTCAGTTCTTTACGGTTGTATTGGTTGTTGAATAATTCTCTTTATATTTTGGCAAGAAAATTTATTTTCATTTTAATGTAAATATAAATGAAAAAGCAGAAACTTACATGGTCAGTTTCTTAATAAAGCAGCTAAATATGTTTTAATTTTGAATAAATACACTGAAGCCTTTGACTTGTTTAAACCACCCAATATGTAATAACAGGTGTTTTATACACATTAGAGTTAATTAGCTAGAAATCTTTAAAAGTTTTACAAATGTTTAAAAATTTATTAAGATCCATTACTGACACAACTTATGGTTCTTGAATTTGTATTTGTATTTGTATAACAAAGCAAAATGCTTCATCTTTATAATTTTAAATAGGACTCAATATTTATAGTTGAAAAACTTCACTTTCTTAGTGCAATTAAACTGGTTTTGCAAAGTTAAATTTCTCTGCAAATCGGTTCGGTGGAACTCATAAAAAACTCGAACAAGTAGATATTCGAAACTTCATGTGAGGACTGGGGCAGAATAGGAGGGAGGGATAAAAAAATCAACAATCTTTCGAATTCTCAAGCTAAAGTGACCTTTTAAAGCAATTTTGTAAAATGTCAGACTAAAGTGGCTATTACTTTCCTGTAATATTGTTTCAAATAAATCGCAATTATAGGAGTGGTGTTTTTTGGAGGGAGCTTTATTCTTTGCGGTCGTCGCAGAATATTCCTATAACCAACAGCCTTCTACCCCAAGTTTAGTTTATTGGGCTAAATTATCAATCGCATTAAGTCCATAGAAGTTTCGATATATTTGGAACCATTTCATAAGGAGTTAGTTCATCTGTTTCCCTTTTTTGTTTAGCTTTTTTACCCTTGGAAAGTAGTCCCAAGGAGTAGCCATTAGAAAAGTTTCTCGTTCTCCCCTTATCCTCTTTTCCTTGTGGCTTTTGTAATTTTCTTCGTCATTTACTCGTTTCCAAGCATCTCCTCCTAAAACGCGAGAGTCATGGATGTGAAACTTTTCACTCAGATAGTGGCCCATAAGTTCCAAATTCGGAACATTGTTGATCTATGATGCCGTCATTAGCATTTTATGACGTTATGACTTTTTTAAAGTGAGGTATCTGGAAAACAGTTGAACTTACAGCTTCGGAGTAAACAACGTTGTGAGACTCTTCTTACAAAGAATTATGTGCCTTCTTTTTTTACTGTGATGCCAACATGACGCCGATTTTTGTTTCTTTTGCAGTTCTGATGCCGACTTTAACTTTAATTGACACAGAAAATTTCACACTACACGTACTGAGCCTCGATGTGTTGCTTTTGAGTGTGCGCTTTAATGTGTGAGCAGTATAAGAGCTTTAAAGTAAATATAGATCTAATGGCCATTAGGTTCAAAACAAAAACTTAACAGCAAAAGGTAGAGCAACATGGGGTCGAGCGACAAAGGGTAGAAAGTCAGAATCGCTGCAAGAAGTCGAGATTATAGTTTTGTTTCGAATTATGAACTGAGCAGCCCAGTTGTTTATAGATGTCTAGTATTTTAAGTTTGCAATAGAAAGTGGCTATTTTATATTTAAACACTGCCGTTCCACTTAACTTTGTCACTTTATTCATAAAGTCACCTTAAATTAAACATAACAAATACATCATTAACAATAAAAATAACAATAACTAAAAATTAAATAAAACATGGCAACATTCAAAATAGTTACAAACTGAATTAGATTAAATTTCGCAATAAATTATTTCAATAAAATTCTATGACCCGCCTCTCGAAAATTGCCAATTTTATGTTGCTTCGGATTACCTACTGTGGAATTACTTTGCAGAATTGCTTCTATTGAATCAACTAAATTTTGTAGTGTACAATAACAACTGCAATTAGTGCCACCTACAGGCTAGCTGATCTAGTGTGTGACGGTTTATGACCAAAGGCGGTCCAAATACTCTAAATATATCAATTAGTATAGTCTAATGTCTGATCTGCCAAATTTTGAAATTGAAATTAAACTTAAAAAAAAAAACATTTAAAATGATCGTAGTATTTGCTTTGAAAACAAATAATTAAACATTCACTTTTGAGCCTTTTTGTTCGACCTTATTCCATCCATCTTTTGTCGCTCTTCCCAATGTCGCGGATTCACTGAGGTATTATGTATTTTAAGCATTTTCAATTGTACTCAAATTAACTTCGCAAAACAAGAAACTTTTAATTGTTTTTACTGTCTATAAAAGACAATAAACAGTTTTATTTTATTGTTACTGTTGCTTTTATGCCTAAAAATGCATTTTTAGTGCTATTTTCACACTTCAGCTTGAAATTCATAGGATGTTGATTGTAACGGCATACGTGTCTAATTTTACAAAGAGTACAGTAAGGTTTGTTTATAGTTGAAACTTTTCACATATGTCCACTCTTCATTAAAGTTTTATTAAATGCTACTACTCGTACAGTTTTCATTAGACTGAGGCCCGCGTTTTCTAAAACAAGTGTTTCCTGCAAATTTTGCAAGAGGATAGTCAAGGCTTGGAAAAAGTACTTTTTCAATGTTCCTTTCGAATATTGGGTCCTGCAGTTGACATGGTTACATTACGTATAGAAAAGATTTGTATTGTCAAGTTCTTGAGACATGGTTTTGCGCTCCGAAGAGTACATTTCGCTACTGGATAGCGAAAGGAATAGAAGTTTTAAAACCGTTTTAGACTGCTTTTCTTGGTTTTTTTATTTTATTCGCCACTTTTTTCATTTCAAGGCATTAACTTTTTTCATTTCCACGGGAAAGTGGACCATGGGAAGAGGATTCAAGTAAAAATTGTTGACCTATGACGTAATCATCAACGTCTTATGGCGTCCTGAATTTTCAAAATGAATTATCTTGGTTTCAAACAAAAACTGTGGAGCAAAATACCTCATCCGGTTACATTTTTGCGAACAAAATATGGTGGGCCTATTTTTCACCTATGACCTCATAATAACGTTATTTTTCAAATTTTTTCTATTATTGAACGGCTTAAAATATGCTTTTAGAAGACCTGGCGTGTTCAATCATGTCTCCTGCACTCAAACCTACTTACTCACGTTAAAGTGACAGTGCATCAATGCTAGATTGAAAAGTTCGCTACACTTGTCGAAATCAGTCTTGTTTTGTAATATGTTTTGTAAAAAAAGACGCTGATAAGAGCATTCCGAGCATCAGCACCTAGATTGTGGAATAGTCTACCACGTCATATCAGAGAAACAGACACTCTATCTGCTTTTAAATCTAAATTAAAATTTTACTTATTCAGGAAAGCTTACAGTATTAATGACTGGTCAACTTTTATAGTTTATATATTTCTTAGTCTCATTGAAATTTTTTACATGTGTTTTAGTCTTAACGAAATTTGTACAGCGCATAGAACAGTAAGTGTTGTTTGCGCTATGTAAGAACACTTTATAATAATAATATAATAATGTTACCATATTTCAGTGATTTATCTTTTTATGGCTCGGGTTTTCCATTTGAAGCTCTGTAATTGTTCTTAAATGAAATGATCTATAGCTGATAACATACAAATTGCTATGAACTGATCCAGCAATATATATATATATATATATATATATATATATATATATATATATATATATATATATATATATATATATTAAAACATACCTATAAAATGAATTTTGATTAACACTTACCTTATCTAAAAGATTCAGTTTCTAGTTTTATTTCATTTCTTAAACCAAAACCAAACTTTGAAATTGTGCAAAGAACTACTGTAAAATGAAAAGCAATGAAGCAAAATTTAATGAAGATGAAAAGTGAAATATAGCAAGCTATGTTAGAGAGTCAGTCAGCAACCAGAATAGAAAATCCAGGGTGACTGCAATTGTGACATTTAAGAGTGGAGAGTCCCGCTGACAAAAAACTAGAACCTACCCATTACTATACATCCTTTATATATCAAATATCGTAGGAAATGGTTTATCAGGGTGGGGGCAATTTTTGTTCTTTTCGAGAGTTTCATCAACTCATTTTTACCTTTTATAAAAACATATGTTCTTTTCATTGACTGCTAGATAGAAGTGTAAACCTGCTTCAATTACATGTTATCAGTTATGTTTGTATTCTGAGGAATCTAATTGAAAATCAAACTGCAAAAACCCATAGAAGTCCGAAAGATGCCAGATAGCTGTTTAAAGTTCGATTAACCTAATAGTTTTCCCATTTTAAAACTGCTCAAGATTGAATTTATTGAAAGCTTCAATATGGTGTGACTTATTGAGCAGAAAAACTCTTACATATACAGAACATAATGTAAAAATCATTAATCAAAAACAACGGTTTGAAAGAGTTAACGCAGCACTTGATGCCTTTACATATTGAATATGAGGATAAAACTAAAGAAATTTACAAAAGTATTATGTATATTTTCTATATTGGGACTTTTAATTTTTAATAAATGCATATTAGCTAGATTTATAGGCTTGCGTACAGCACAACTCTGTAAAAGAAATGTTTCTAACAAAAACTGTACGTTTTATCTAACAGAAAGCAATTTAAAGGAGAACTTCACAGTCAGCACCACAAAGAAATTAGTTTACAATAACTTGGATAAAGGCTTATTAGGACTAGTTTATCAACCATTAAAGAGTCACTCAAAGCAAATAAAAAGCTATATATCTCAAATAAATCGAGAACAATGGATTCGTAATAAGGTCATGTTGAGTTTACCGCTAAACAAAAATAACATTGTCATTGTTGTACAAGTTCACAACAGAACTAGTAATTTGCACATCCTTATAGATTCCTTTAGACAAGCACGATATATAGAGAATGCCCTTGTTATTTTCAGTCATGATATTTGGTCGGATAAAGTTAATGAGATCATCAGAGAAATAAAATTTTGTCCGGTATGTAAATATTTTGCATTGTTTTCCACAATAAATTAACATAGTTTTGTATTTCTTTATTGAGATAAATGCACCTATAGTGTAGAACTGTTTCTAATTTTATGACTTATATGTCTGTATTATAAGAAGCAATTGTTTTCCTTTTAGGTGTGGTAAAATTTAGATTTCTCTTATTCTCTTCATAATAGCTTCAATAAACTTGTAACTTGAACTTATTTAATGTTTATACCAAATGAAACACATACAAACGTTTCAAACTTAAATTTCCCGTCTTGCAAGAAATCAGAGATGTGATGGTATTATGTCAGGTCAGAAACACTTATAAATTATTACTTTGCAATGTCACTGAAATGTTCAATGTAATGCACACACACCACATTAAATAAACAACACACAAAAAGGAAGGTCAATACTGCCGCAATTTTTGTGAATACGAATATTTCAAATATCTTTGAAATAATTTATTAGTATTTAATATAACTTTTACTTCTGCAAAATAATTTTAGTTTGTTGTTTTTCCTTAGTTTGTTTCTAGTTCAATTTAAATCACAATGACTAGAATAATAGAATAGGACTTTTTTTGCAAAAATATACAGTTCTGTTAATTTCACATATAATGGGCACAACTCTAAGTTGTATTTTTAAAATTAAACTTGAGGAGTAACAAAGGATAGAATATACTAGAAGTGTAATAACATTGGCTGCTGCTTTTATTCACCTTAATTGTTACGTTTTGTTCTGCGGAAAATAATAAGTCAGCAATAAGTCATAAATCTGTGGATCTTCGGCAGCACTTTACAAAAAGGGGCATTATATGAATAAAATATACTGAAAAGAGTGATTAAAAGTTTTGGTGACTTCACAATGTTTATTGGCATAAAGATCAATAAGATAGAAAACAGGCATTGCTTTTTCTGCTCACGAGTAATTTTAGCGAAACCGTTTAGAAGATGCTTTTATGCTGTTGTACTATTGAGTAAATGCCCTTTCCTTTGAATTTGATTTTGATGTATTATGTACGTAAAGATAATTCCTCGATCCGCGACACGCTGTGCAATTAATTTATAGAAAGTATCTTTTATATGTGAAAACTAAAAATATAATTAAAATAAAAGCAAAGTTCAAAGTATTGTTTCTAATTAATTGTTGATTTATGTTTTGATAGTAAATAAGAATTAAATACGTAAATCATTACTATGCTTAAAGCTACAGAAGCAAAATGTTTCGGATTCTTTATTTATAATTTTATGTGAATTTTGTTGCTTTTGTCTAAGCTTGTTTGGATCACTTGTTAAGCAATAAGCCATTAAATTATATATTTTACAGATATAAATTGATGCAATTAACAATTTAGTCATACCTATTTGTCACTAATGAATTGTACGCGCCATTGTTACATATTTTTATCGGTCCACTTGTGGATATAGTTCTATTTCAAAATATGCAGCTTACATTTGCTAGTGACAGAATGAAATTAGAGCAGTTTTGCTGTCGAGCAGTGAAATTTACACTTGGAAGGCAAAATCACTGTACCAAAGTAAAAAAAAATATGGCATTCCGAGTAGAGCTTGCTAAAAGTTGCATTACCATGTTTTCAAAAATAAAAAAATCCAAAATGTACTTTTTCAACTTCTGAACTTAACGATTCTTCTGCCAGATGTTCAGACTTGGCAATTCCCCCCTCTCCTATCTGAGTAGGCTATATATCCCCCTAATTGTCTTGCGATCTAATGAAAATTGATGGAGAAGTAGATTTTACTCACTGAATACAGACGAACGACAGAGCCCACACCATATGCGTAGCCAATGTGGCCAAAGACCATCTGGGCTGAAACATTCCGTAATGCATGGACACAATTTTACTCACATTGATTAAATGCATGGCTCGTTCGAGACTTTTCATCTGAGAACCACAGACAATTGAAATCGCCTAGCATGTGCTTTAAGCTAAGCGAGTGTTCTTGGGAACAATGAATTTGTTACTGCAGTATTTATGACGCTCTGTGATTATGACTTGAAAAGAGCACATGTTATGTGGGGGAAAGGCAAGAAGGAAAAAGGAAAAGGCGAAGCTTTAGCAATTCCTCCTATTACAATAACACAGTGGGACGGTTAGTGCCTAGTGTGAAAAATATAGTCAATGCTTTTTGAAAAATAAATTAACAACTGATGCACAGTATTTCTTTTTATAGAATATGCAATCTATAACAGAATGAAAATCCTTGCATTTTGATTTCACTTACAGGTTTTGCAGATCTTTTATCCGTTCTCTTCACAGCTTTATCCAGATAAATTTCCTGGTCCAGATCCAAGAGATTGTCCCAGAAACTTAAATCATGAAGAGTAAGCTGATATTTGCCATTTTATCTTTCAAATTAACACGAAGAAACGATGCAACACAAGGTTTTATATTCGTGCTAAATTGTAATATAACAAACATAGAGTAAATATATATCTAGCGACTATGTGTTCCATACAGAAATACAGATGGAAAATTGGATTCCAATCTCATTACTAATTAGACTGTTGTACCTATATATTTCATGCCCATATTAAAGAAGGTTATAAAAATCATCTAAAAAGTACAAGAATTAACAAGAAAAATTTTCAGTGCAAATGTACTGCGATTTCGGTTAATGTACACTTTTGTAATTTTTGGCACCACATTTTTGCCCGCTCTATGTTGAGATTTTCCATCACTTTGCGTGATCAAAGTTGTACAGATTTCATATGCATCCGGTTTTTCACACTGATGCAAGCTTATATCGACGTATTTGTTTGTTATATTACGTCTTACTTATTTCGGAGTCCTCCGTTGGAGATCTTAACAATAAAAGCCACTCACTGGTATTTTTGCTTCTTTAGGGGCACTTTAATATCATTAAATGATATCGAAAATGGCCAAAAGGGCGAAGCAACTGTTTAAGTAAACCCTATACAGGAGTAAAGACTATTCGATTCATTATATGCCCACATTCTGTATTTACATTAACTCAATCTATGTCGGATTAAAGAACCCACTAACCCTAATCCAATCGCATGAGAGCAAGGCAAAATTTAAATGAATTAACTTTCGCAATGATACAGATTTGATATTATTTACTTAAGTCCCTGTCGTAATCATAAAGCAGTGCTTTCAAGAAAGAAAGTAATTTTAAGTGACTTTGAGCTTTTCTGTATAATTATAAATGTATAATTTAATGTGTGTGTTAATATTTGTTATTTAAATATATACAAACTCGTCTCCTAAATAAATAGATAAATTTTTAAAAATATTAAAGAAGATAAAAATTGCGATCTATCAGACTTATTATCGGGCCAATGAACTTTAGTCCATTACTCCAATAAAAACTGAATGAAGAAAAAGCCTTTAAACAAACACATAAATCTCCCCATCGCCTCACAGCATGCTGTGGTGCAGAAATAAATAAACACCGTGTTGTCCTAAAAGTAGTTTTCCCTATAAAACAAAAAATGCGTTACGTTTAATCCGGATTTCATTTTCTCACTAGAAGAGAGCTAAAGATATTAATAGGTATATGCAATAGTATAAAAACTTTTTTTGTTTGGCTGAAAATGTTATATCTTCCTTACTTTTATATTTTTTATTGTGTTAAATGCAAATCAGTCTAGTGTTGATTTTAGTATTTCAGTGCAAGTTTTGACAGGCACAACTTTTCAACTTGTATAACAAGTTTTAATGCATAACGATTTTTTTCATTGAACCTTAATAATGATATCTTTTTTTCATTGAAACTTAATAATGATAAATTAATGATATAAATGGAAAATATCTGTTACTTGTTGGACTTTTCAGCATATATATTTTATAGGGCAGAAAGAATAAACTGCAATAATTTCAAATGGCCAGATAGATATGGACACTATAGAGAAGCAATATACACACAAATCAAGCATCATTGGTTCTGGAAGGTAACTTTTTTCAAATTTTGGATATAATGTAAAAAGGTTCTATAAAAATGAGTGTGCGACAACATAAAAATTTGTTTATGATACTTGCAAATATTACTAGGAACATTTATATTAACATGACCAATGTAATCATATAATTCTGTGTCACAAATTCATTCGTATTAAACACACAACCTATCACAATAAAGCAGTGCCATTTATTTTTCAAAGCTGAGTTAAATATAATTCTAGTGATATTAGGCAAAAAACAAATATCACAGCATGTAAATTAAAGAAAATGAAACATACCTACTTATTGAATCGCATAGCTAATTAATTTCGTACAGTATTACATTCTAAAATTCTTTTCTCTGATATTAGCATTCTGAGGTTAACCATTGTCAAACTGCTAAATACAGTTTGTCGCTGTCGTATATTTATACTAAGTACCTTTCACTGCCATTCTATACATTCTTAGATTCGTGTTTAAGTCTTGAATTTTCGATAATATTACATGTCGTTATCATTCAGCAACATTTCTCATAGAAAAGTTCAGTCGAAGAAGAAAGAGGTCATTCACAATGGAGTCCTATTGTATTTGAGGGAAAGCTACAAGGAAGATATGTCCTGTGTTGGTTCATCTCTTTTCCGTGTAGGACACCACATTCTGAGGTTTCCTAGCTACATAACAATCCCAACATGGCTCAGTTTTGGTCTTTGATGTTCTCTTCTGTTTCATGTCGTTTTTCAGTTCCGTGTTGGGCACCACATTCCAATGTTCACTGGCCATATGAAAATCCAAACGACTTGAGATATGTAAGAAGCTGCGTTATTGATGTAGATTTGTGCTCATGAGAATCTTTATATTAGGCTTTGTTTGAAGGTAAATCACGTGTTTGACCAAGTGATCGTAATGAAGAATTTTGACGGTCCAGTTTTATTTGTTGAAGAAGACCACATGCTAGTAGAGGATTTCATACATATTTTGCAGAAAATGAACACATTTAAAAATGCGTAAGTCAAGCAAGAAGATATTTTAAATTATTAGAGAAAATTGCTGATTTAATTAGAAATATCCCGAGCGTGATTTAAAACGCTGTCATTTAGCGAAGCTTCTAAATATTTAAAATGAATATCAATTCTGACAATTATCTTAGTCATTGCATGGTTATCAGGTAGCATTTTAAGTAAACAGTAGCAGATTATTTGGATAAATTTACTTATGCAATCTTCTCAAATAATTTGCTTTCCCATATCATGAATGTTTTTCAAAAAGCGGTCAACCAGTCTAAAGAAACTTACTTTACAACAGATAGAAAATATGTAATGGTATGACTTTGACCAACTTTGATTCTCAAATAGGGGTAAAATTTTAAGCAAACCGTCAAAGAATGTGTAAATCATACACAAAGAATATCCTGCTTTCTGTAGGGCATTGATTTTTTAAACATTCTACTTCAACATTTTAAAAATGACGTAATAATAAAAAAAACAAAGCTTGGAGATGTTGGCTTTTGGCAAAATCTTGTTATCTTACTTTATGTTTAAACAATTATATCCAGCAGTGTCTGCTCGTAGAAAAGGTTCACATATACACAGGATTAATCATTAACAACTGATGTGATCTCGTATTAATATGCAAACGGTTGGAGGTACTTTATACAAAGGATTGGTTAAAATAATGAAATGAATAACCACTTGCAGATTCACCTATCAGTTTCAAAGAAATAATGAAGTTTTCTAAAGTTTAAATAAAATGTTTAGGAAACAACTTTAAAAAACAGCTTGGCAACCTGTTACACCGAAGCTGTTGGCTAGAATCAATATTTAACGAATAGGATGTTAGGCATTTTGATGTGTTTCTTGACACGGGTTTTGCACTCGAATTATTAATAGTGCCGTGGAACAGCTGCAACAACATACAAAATTATTATGTTGTCAAAGCTGTCCGGCCTGTTTTCTAGAACTTGTTTCTTTTCGTAATATTGTCACAATATTAATACAATTTGTTTAAAAGCGTGGGTAAGCCGTACAAGGCAGGGCAAAGGTCGGTAACAAAATTACTCACTTAAATTAAATTACACGGATTACATGAGAATTTATTAATTAAATGCCCCAGCCCTTTGTGTTTCTATCGCCCGTTTTAATTTCTGTCCGCCTGTTCGTTCTCTGATTAACTTCAAAATCTTAACTCAAATAGTTGTAGATAAAAAATAACACTAGATTTACAATAATGTGGCTAGACGACCCGCAAAACTAACATAGAAAAGGATATAAAAATCATGAGAAGAGCACGGGATCGCTAGAACTTTTCTTAAAACACGATTTGAAGATTTTAAATTACCAGTCTGTGGCTGTAAAGCTCAGCGCTCCTTATTATTTTAGGCATTATATGAATTTTAAATATTAATTTTTAACTGAAAAAATGCAGTTCTTCTGATACATTTGTTATATGTTTATACTGTGACTGTATGCCTATTAACCTGTTAGATATATTCTGCAGCATTCCTGAGTTTTGATTATGATAAATAATAGACTTTCAAAAATTACAGGTTTACAGGTTTGCAATGTAATTTTGTTATGATAGATATTAATTTTTAAAAGTATATGAAAATATGTTTTTTACCACAATATCAAGCGCCTTTGTATTTGTGACTTATTCACAGTTGTGACATATTGTGTATATATTATATTTCAGAGTTTGCACAGAATGCAGTATCTTAAGTTTAGGCACCTATGTGGATAATCAATTTTTTCAATCATATGCAAATAAGGTGAGAAAATTTTGAGTTAATAAAATAAAATCTAATCTACCACAAAGCTATTTTATATGACCATACTTTTTGGAGTGGAAATGTATCTGCCGACTTGAAGAAGAATATTTGATATGATCTTAAATTATTTTAATAATCGAAATTTAGTTGTAATAGCTTCTGGTTCTTAATTATTGAATACTTTTAGAATAAAACACCCATCTCGCTTTATTTCAAACAGTTGTGGTGACATTAGCTGAGTTCTTTCTGGTTTTCTTCAACATTTTTAAATGAAATAACGATCTGCTAAAGACTTGCAATATAGGCCCATTTTAAAGGAATATACATAGCTCTAATCAAATTTTATTTTTAAAAAATTCCTTTGAATTTCAGGTTAAGGTTCTTTTTTATTAATTGTATTTGTTATAGAGCATGTTTATTGTAACAGGTAGACTTAATGGATTGGATATCATCAAAACATAATATGGGTATGGCTTTAAACAGCCATGTCTGGAGGAGAATTCAGACGTTTACTGAGGTTTTTCTTAATACATTGTGTTTAAGATATGCGCATTATTAGATAATACTCATATCAACTTAATGTCTTTACATGTTGCTAGCTTCGAATCGAATTTCCAGAAACTGTGAAAAATTGTGTGCGTAAATTTAGGTAGTTAGAAATGTTTTACTACAAATGCCAAACGATTTCATTGAGTAATCTTGATGTGTCGCTGTACTGTTTTATTTAGGCATTTTGTGGGTACGATGATTACAACTGGGACTGGTCATTGCAATACGTCAGCATGTCAGCAATGAAAAGTAGTTTGCGTGTGATGGTCATGAAATCACCGAGAATATTTCACGTTGGAGAATGGTTAGTATAAGTCGGATTCTGTATCAAAGAACATTCTTTCACACATATCACCATTTTAATATTTTAAAATAAACCGCTCTAACATTTAATTTAAATCTTCACCTTTCTCTTTCAAGCATGAATGGCTGTTTTTTCAACAGAATATAATCGAACTGTTACCTAAAACACATGTACCTATCGAAATACGGTTACCTAGTTTGAGCTCCGCTTCATCTTTTTTAACACGAATGCAAAATTGTAGAAAATTTGCCAAAAGATTGGGTTTACAAAGTTAGTTTGCTTATTTTGAAGCTATTTTCAAAACAAATGTAGTCACAAGATGAAATGTTTTCAAATATTTCCAGTCCTATACAAAACAGTCTATCTCCTATACTTCATGGTACAATAAAAATTATGTTTTAACTGGATCCAGAGTGATTTTCCTCGTAGGTTTTGAAAATTTAGAAAATAAAAAATTGAAAATACCGTTCTCCTTGAAAAAGACACGGGAGAGAGAGAGAGAGAGAGAGAGAGAGAGAGAGAGAGAGAGAGAGAGAGAGAGAGAGAGAGAGAGAGAGAGAGAGAGAGAGAGAGAGAGTGGTCCAAAGATTGGAAGATTATATTGATTACAGCTGGCAAACTCATGTGTATTATCAGTTATTTGAGTGCATAAATAGCTGCATATATTCTGTTACAAATATGAGCAACCTTTTATAGATAATCCCTCTGTATTATTTAATAAGTGACACCTCTGTATTAGGGACACTGCGGACACTAGACGTTTGGCAGTTTTTGTCATTAGTGAATGGGTGTTCTTAACACAGGAATTTACATACCAAGGTGAGGGAAGGGAATGGTTTCGCTCTTTATCCTTCTTATTCATAACCAATCTTATATACAGAAGCAATGTTAAATTAAATAGTAATAACTTTCAAATACTTTCCATGGCTGACTTTGAGCCTCCTTTAGCCTCCTAAAATAATTGTTCATTCCACTTTTCTTTTAATGCCTCCCATGTTTCATAAATTTTACCTATTTTGCTATCAATATCGATTTCTTTACTAAGTAACCCTTAAGTAGCTAACTGTAGGTGACAGAATTGCCATTTTAAAGGCAACGTGGCTTAGTTCCTAAGAAGGTTTGTTTATTTCGATTCTAACTGAATTGAGGTTTGTTGTCTAAACCAACACAGTGGTGTAACGCACTCAGGATACAATGCTTTGTATGGTTTAGGACAGCAGTGTAATGCACTCTAGGAACAAAAATCTTGAATAATGTCCTTACAGTCTATGTAAAATAAGGATATCAACTCAGATATCACTTATTGCGAGATCAGTTTCATTGCATTAGTGAAGGTATGGGCAAATAAAGTATCCTATGACCTGAATCGTGAGGTGTCCGTAATACCGATTTTTTGAATACTATAGAAGCCATGGTATTTTAAAACGAACTAATAAAAGTTTCCTAATTCAGTGGTATTTAAAACAGCAGGGATCCAAACTGGAACTTTAATGTAAATATTTTGAAGACCAATACCCAGCCATACATTACTTTCAAAAGTAGCTGTTAAAGTAAGATGAAATGCCAGTACCTACAAACAAAGATAAGTTTAGTTTATGTTTATCTGTTCCAATGAATTGCATCAAGATATCAAAAATATCTCAGTTTTGTAGTATTTTTTTTAAAAGCAACTTTGAAATTGTTCAAAATGTACGGAGCACATAGAAAATCCCGTCTGTAAATTATTGTTTTACAAAAGTTAGACATACGCTTTTGTTATATGTTTGTATGACAGAAACCAGTTAATACCTTTATATATTGAATCAAAAGCTACTTTTGAAGTATTTATATTTTCCACACAATAAAAACAAAGGTATGAGAACTGGCAGAGTTTATTCCTTACGTTAATGTGATTGACTTAAAAATATTACTTTATACCTTTATCAAATTATTTGTTAACAATGTGTGTAAAGCGATTAAAATATGTTCGCTTCCTGTGCTTTTTGGTGTGTATATTTGTGCATATTGTAGACACAATTCAGTAGCTAAAGCTAGGCTTGTCGCATGTTATTTAAATGTCATGTAAATTATGTCACTTGCCACGTAATGTAATATAACTAGTTTGATATTTTTAAACAGCAAGAGTTAGTTCATTTTACGATATCCAATATTAATGCAGAATTTATTTTTAATAACTTCACTGAGACGAAATGTTGCTATTTTCCCATGTAGTTATTTTGAAAAACGATCACTTCCATCACAAAGGACAATTTTGTTGTGCTTTATTTAGCAAATTTTAAAACTGGGTGTTATCTAACCATACACTTTAGTGTTCATTCTGGGCTTATGCTATCAACATATCTTTTAAAATTAACTTACTTATACAAAATACAATTTTTGTTTAGTTCCATCAAAGAAAAGAATTATATTTTAAGTCGTAGACACAGCAAAAATAAAGATAAATATAACAGAGTGGCTAAACACCAGAATTATGTTTCAGTGGAGCACATCACAAGGCCAAGAACTGTGATCCCAGTTACAGAGCCGCTGCTATTAAAAAGCTTTTGTCAGTGGATAAACAAAATTTGTTTCCCGATAAACTGGAAATAGCGGGTAATATAACCACACAGAGAAAAATGCCTCCACCTAACGGTGGTTGGGCAGATAGACGGGATCATAAATTGTGTATTAGCTTTTCACAGAATAAAACTTAATATTAGCTATTTACCTTACAGAATGGTTTCATAAAATACTGCCAATATGAAATAAATCTCGATGTTACCGCTGTGCTTATAAAATAAAGCTCACACATTAAAAGTACGTGATCGAATACAACACAATACGCTTTTATCAAAGTCATAAAATGTGGCTTTGTTGATAATCCCATCAACTAGAAATTATTTTGTTCACATGCATTTGATTAATTTCACCCTATGTTATCACAAGCATTGACCGGTTATCCGTGCACTGTTTGCAATTCTTGTATAGTTTTGCATCTTGTTTCGAACACAAAGATAACTAGACCGCTTTCGTTAACGAGTAGCGAAAATTACACTTGAGGTCACAAAAATATGACTCTAAACTCTTAACCTCTTACATATCGTATTTTAGGCCCAAAGGGTCGGAAATAAGCTCAAAATCGCTTGATCTCTAACCGTTTTTGAGATAGTGGTCACCTTTCGGTTTGGTACTTTAACTTTGTCCGAGGAGGTCAAAGTCGCCGAGATACCTCTTACATATCGCCTTTTGGGGCCAAAGGGTCAAAAATAGGCTCAAAATCGCTCTATCTATAACTGTTATCAAGATAGTTTCCCACTTCCGGTTTTTGACATTGTCCATGGCCGAGAATGTCAATCGTATTCTAAGGTCATGGTTAAAAACAATACGTATTTCAAGGCGTCTAATCATCCTCTATCAGTGAGCCACGTTTCATCACTCTTTAGCAATTGGGAAAAAACCGCTACAGCCAACTTAAACTTTCAAACGCATGCTGTAATGGCCTTCATTGAAAGTTGGGCGATCAATACACCGAGGCTGATATCATGCCAGTTTAAACTACTGCTCTCAGATTCTTTCCGCCTGTATCGCAAATTTGTTTTGTCGTTTTTTTTTGAAAAATTAAAGCGAATTTTAAAAAAATACAGGAGGATCAACTAGACATACTGACGTTTATCATATTCAAATTTCATCTTTTTACCCGAACGGCCTCTGACCAGTTCCACGGACAAACAAAAAACCCGATAAAAAACATGCCATAACTGCAGCTAAAATTTTCGTACAAGTTCAATACACTAGCTGATTTGGGAAAATCCCCAATTGTAATGATCTGTCTGTTACAATCTGATATTTAACATTTGCTAAGTCAATTACTTGTAAATTGACCGTGCTAAAAAAACGGCATGTCTACAAAGGAACATCAAAACATTTATGCTATTCTTTTAATATTCTGCTTTGTTTCATTAAGTCAATAGCAAAATCATGTTTTCAGCAAGGTTTGGAACTTGAAAAATGTTTCTTTTAAAAGCTGCGTGTTTACAAAGGAAAGTAAAATCACAAAACCACCTTAATATATTTAGAAAGACTACTCGAAGGGAGAATTTATTTAATGATTTTATTTTTGCTATGTATTTAATTCTGCTTTGTGAGCATGTCTGTTTGAAATAGTCTTTCAACATCAACTTATAGGACAACTGCCATTCAAAATTGTGGTTTGAGTTTGCGGTTTCCAGTGTCCAAAATTACGGAACAAAGTTGTATCCTCGATGTAGTACATTTGCTAATGTCAGGCCAACCAATAAAAATTTTCTTAGTTTTTTTTGTCTTTTTTTATAACTAGTTGATCCAGATAGAAGAAAGAAAAAAGGCATCATTGAGCGTTCTGTTCAACAGTAAAACAGCTTTATCTTCGATTTGACTTCAGATAAAATTTTCTACTTCGATAATAAATTGCCTGCTATTATCACGTTAAAATGTCAGTTGTAATAATTTAGCATCGGTTTAAGATTGCAAAATATTACATAAAAACTATTTGTGAGAAAACTTTCTAGGTTTAATTGAGAGTGAGAAGGACCTATGGTATGAGAGTGGTATAATTTTCTCTTGCTTGATTTCTGCATAAATCTATGAATTCAAGAATTTTATGAAAGCACCAAAGGAATTTGTTTAGTGGGTAAAATCTGAGAAATGTTGAACAATTAAAAAATTATATATCAATTAAAGATTGTTCGGTTCTTACAAAGAGTAAGTTTTGGAATCGGTTGTGACCTGTTGAGAACACTAAAACCTGTTGAGAAGAACGCTGGTGGAAATGCATGTGAATTATATTTTTATTTCAAGGAAAGATTATTACTTTATTTCTGTATTTGATTGATAAATATTTAAAAATTGTTGTAGACAGAATATTTAAAGCTTTTTTGCATATTTCTTTCTACAGTTTCATTAAACATAGTCAAATAATGAATCAAAATTGGAATTTTTAATTATTAGGTCATAACATGAACTCCCGTGTGATTTCTTAAAGTCCCTAATTGCAGAGTCTCTAATGTAGGTTAGTTTCATCTTTTGGCCCATTCCGGATGGTAATATTATCCCCTGAGCATTAAGACAACATTTAAAGTTTTTTTCTGACACCCGCCACAATAGACCACGAACAAGTTACGTTAACACACATTGGTGTACCCACATATAACCGACAATTAAGTTGTTTGGTTAATTGCTTTTAAACGAAAAGTTTTAACTGACCCACACGCGGTCTTTGCTCCTCTTGCCAATCATCTCGTCGGCATCTTTTGTACTTTTAAATAAACACCCTCTCCATATTTTACTCTTAACTCCGCCATGATGACGGTGTTTTGTTTACGTTGTCTCTCCACTCAACTCCGGTATGTCTGCCACTGCTTCACACCTGCATACCTTTCTGTTATATGGTGGCCAATAGTGGCCTTAATAAAAGGGCAGTACTTCGCATTCTTTTCTGTTGTGTTTATTTCTCTTGCTCTTATCACAGTTATGAGTAACCTGTCTAACCAGAAGAAATCGTTCTTCGTATATACCAAACTACGCGTCATAGATTACACAATAAAAATATATCATATGACAACTTAACATGAATTAATTCAATTGAGTTATTGTTCAAGTGTTCTCAGTGGGAACAGACATAGACAATAAAACAAAAGACCATAAAAACGCAAAGAGATAAAAGCACTTACTCCATCGCTCTACCCAATTAGATGCTAATTCAATAATAGGCTTAATTATATTAAACCTAAAAGCTGTGTCAACAGATGACATTTTGAGATCAATTAAGTCAAGGGATTAACTACTGTTAGAGGTAACAGATGTTTTGTTTATGGCGCTTGTCTAATGTATTGATTATCCTTTTAAAGGAATTTTATAACAAGTTCAATTTTCTGCATAATGGTTAAATTAAATATTAAAATAGGAACAACTTCATTACACTATTAACCTTGTTTGCTACTCGCATTCGCTAGCTGGAGCGCTTGGCGGCAGCATCAAGAAGTTTTAAAATTGCCCAAAATTGAAATGTATTTATGCTAAACTTTAGAAATATTGCAAGATGGATAAAGAACATTTGTGAGCTATCTTCTTGACAGGAATGTTCGACAAGGAACAATTGACAAGTTAATTAAAGAAGAACTTGATGACCTGGATTTGTTAGCGGAAATAGACTCTAACCTGATCTCAAAGCTCAAGCTTTCCATGAGCCAATCCCTTGCCCTAACCAAAGCCATTCAGCAGCTGAAAAGCGTTGCAGAAGCTGGCAAGATTAAGGAGGAACCTTCCCATGGTTCGAGAGACCAGAGCCACACATCACCTCCAGAAGTCACGTCTAACACATTGAAGAAATACTTCATCAGAATCAGAGAATACTTCCACACATACCCTAAGGAAAATTTCATGCTCCCTGATCAAGAATACAAAGCAGGTCGCGGATCAGATAGCGTTGGGAGAGGACAGTTTTCATCTAGGCTCAAAATACCTGTCTGCAGACACATTTGTCAACGCAACCGTTCTAAAACACTGCAATGTATCTGTCGCACCACGCGCTAGAGCCCCTTTGGGCTCCGCCACTGGGACGGAGATCTGCAAAAACTTCCAATCACAACGAGGTTCCAAAACAGGGACTGTAAATAATCCCGCGTTTGCATCATACCCGAATGCCACATTTAAACATGCATCTCTAGCCCGCTTAAAGAAACTTTAGCTACCTGGACAGCCGAAGTGGAAAACGATCCGGACTGCGATTTTGTCTCAAGCGGAACTGAAAATGGCTTTGATATAATCACCCCTGAAATACCATGCGCGCCGGTTGACCTATCTAACAGTAAAAAAGCCTAAGTCACTAGCAGGTTTCAAGATGAAGAACACAGAAAGAAAGAACTACACTTAAAAAGATACGTTAAACTCGACTAGAAACTCCGAGATTGCTAGCTCAATATCTTGTGTCCCTAAAGATGATGGCAGCGTTCGTTTAATACGCGACTGTTCTCAACCGCAAGGCAACAGTTTAAATGACCATGCAAATCTTAAACAAAGCTTTCCAACCGTAGACACAGCTGTAAACTTAATAAAGGATGGTACATGGCCAAAATAGATCTAAAACGGATACCGACACGCTGCCGTAAGCGCGGGTTCAAGAATGGCTACAAACTTAAAATGGTGTTTCGGAAATGACAAACATTACACCTATAGGTAGATACCCGTCTCCACTCTGGTGCATTTCTAAGTGTTGGCGCATGTTACACAAACGGGGTATACGGTCATTTGTTTCCTAGACTATTTTTTCATATCTGCGCCAACAAAACAAGAATGTAAACTAGCAATAGAGGTTTTACTCGGCTTCCTTCAACGCTTTGAATTTACGATAAGGTGGAAAAAACGGGTTTATCCAATCCAAAATCTCGTGTATTCGCATTGATTAGGTGAATGGTCAACTCAGTATTCCAGTTGCAAGCTTAAAGATGTCATCACCACTCTTCGTGAATACTAATCAAACGTAAAAAGGCATCAAAACTCCAGGCGCTCGTGGGTCGACTGAGTGGTGTCGCTTGCGTTATGCACTCAGTTGGGCCCATATTACGAGGACTAGTTGACCGAATGAGCGCACTAAAAAGCAACACCACCGCGCCCATATTACGCACGATATGCAGCTTTCACTCCAACCTATTTTAGATTTATGCACCCACTTCTTTTTTCCTAAAAATGTTGGCGCCCGAAGCCGCAATTATCGTGACTGATTCTAGCACTATAGGCGAGGCAGTGGCCCTGGTGAAAGGATCACGCGCCATCGACTGGATCTACACTAGCTGGGTTTGCAACTTTGAGAAGCTTCAGAAAGCGCATATCCTCACAAAGGAAGCTGCAGCTGCCACTCTAGCCACACAACGATAGGTACCCCTACTAGCTTACTCTAAATTAAGTCTGTATATCGATAACACGGCAATGCTACAACTATCAACCGCGGTGGTATACGAAGCAGGAAGTAAATCATTCAGACACGTTTTAATTACTTGTACTATTTTAATGTGAATTGTGTGCAAAATATATCTCAAGTGGAAAGAACAAACTCGTAGACAGTATTAGTTGCTTGCATCTTTCGAGAATTGGCTTGCGGGCAGAGGATTACAGCGGACAGTCATTCAGAAGAGGCGGCGGATCTTTCGTCTTTTTATGCGGCTTGTCCGCATATTTGGTTCAAACTCAAGGGGCGTGGTACTTCGCTGCCTATGAATGGTACTTGTTCATCCCTCTAAGCGTCCAAAAATCGTGCTCAAAGGTAATCGCATCCCGTCTGAGCACTCTGTCCGGGGAGAACATTTAAAATTGACCATACGTTTACCTACCCCTGCTTGGATCTTTTACATCAGTTTACGACAGATTTAGCGCCTATTTCACAGCAGTTTGTGGTCCTGAAAAGGACCGTGGCTTATTTTAGTTTGTTTTAGTTAAAGATTATTCTATGTTCTTCCGTTTTGCATTGGTACCCATTGAAAATTGGTACCCATTGGTAGGTGATCAAAACCATGCACTCAGGACAGGTGGTAAAGTAGTGCCCGTTTCTTGCAAAACACGCATGATGTACACAGCATGTGTGGGCATTGGGTGCTCATACACCTGTCCTCTTTCAGAAAATACTCAAACTGCTCAAATATCGAGCTGTAGGAATTGGCGTAATGTATGGTCCAAAACGGGTACTGCTCTTCTTCCTGTCTCGAAGGTCGACAACGTCCCAGGCATAAAATTGTAGTTTGCTCCAACTATGCCTCTTCAATCGCCTGTAACCGCCATCCTTTCACCACTGTAGAGTTGAAGGTGATTGGAGCGCAGCATATCTAACTTCTCCTGGACTCTTGATAGAGTTCATACATTAACAGCCTGCATGGATACGGTTTTGAATTTCTGCCTGGGACATCAACATCTTCAACGGAGACAAAGTCATCAAGTTGTGCATCTTGAACGATGTGTTCAATTCGCTTGAAGGTGAGCGGTTCATGAATTTCCCAATCTGTACTTGATGTAACCAATGTGAAACGGTTATGCAGACTGAGAGAGAGAACACGCCCTACACACAAGGAGTGAGCCACCAACATTCCCACGAATGTGAAGTCAAACCACCGACACCCCGTCCAATTGAGATTTTTGCATATTCACACGTTTCAGACAATTCTGAACAACTTTGGGTTTTTGACCCTCATGTCCCCTCCCCCCTACTAATTGACATGTTTGCATATTTACACGTTTCAGACAGTTCCGAACAACTTTGGTTTTTAGACCCCCCCCCCGACCAGAAAGGTTCAGATTTTGCTATATAAGGGAGTGCAAACCAATCAGAACATCACTGCTTATCAGTAAATCAATCTGAGTACTCTCAGTGGCTAATAAAGGGATATTCCAAAGAATTTGCCAATTTATTGCTACTACTACAGCTGCGGATATCTTCGTCAAGCATCATACTGGGCTTATTAAGGTAAAAGTCCTTCATACTCACCATGTTTGTGGTGTGATGCTGTTATACATTATTGGCCAACGTATTGTCACAGCTACATGTGCTCGAAGAGAGCGTGTAGCAACAGCCAATGCTGGGATGCAATACGATGTCACTATAGTAACCAGAATTAGCGATATTGTGAATGATTTAGATATAGGATCAGGACTTATATTCTAACATAATAGCAGCGTGGCGGCAGATATTACTGGTTTATTGACTAAAACCACAAGGGGTTTTAACGAGAAGAATTTCTTAAATTACATTTTTATTTCCCTCTTTGATTCCGTGAAACTACAATAATAAAATAAAAAAAGAACAATATTAGAATCGTGTTTTCAATCGATGCTTAAAAGATTCTGCTTAAGCAGAGCCGAGTTACAAATACAGGAAAATGGTGTGTAAAATACACAACCACGCATATTTTCAGTTCTCCCTTGTAATTCATTCTTTGAATAAAAATTTCATTTTATATCATATTATTATTAAGACAAACAAAGACAAATTTATTAAAGTAATTTCTTACCTATTTTGCCCTGTGTAAGACTTTAAATTTAAATCCAAAAACAACCCGGAATTCGGCCCACCAGCGACCGCGGCTAGACTTTAACTAATGAAAAGAGCGTTATTCAGCTCTTTTATAGTAGCTGAAAGCGCAAAAGGGCGGAAAATCAGTCAACCTTAGCCCTTTAAAATCGCGGGCTTTTATCAAGGCACCCAAAAAATTGTCAAACAACGACGAACCGCATGTTTCACAAAATTTGTCACAAATCAAATAATATGTCAAATAAAACAAAGAATGACATGGAATTCATTCTTTACATGGCTTCCTAAATTAATGAAATTAATTTCACAACTAAAAACATTTGCTTTATCATGAATTACAGCACTTGTTTTAACACAGTAATGACTTACACACCACAATTCACGACAATAACAGCACTTAAGTTTTAACACAGTAATGACTTACACACCACAATTCACGACATCTATATCACTATATATGTTCCGACTTTGCGAGATTCCGGTAAGCTACTTTTTGGGCTGCGCTCTCCAGCAGGGGCAACTCCCAACCAAAGCCACGGTCCCAATACCGAGAGGGTTTAAGGGTGGGACCGCGGTGGGGGTTGTCGAATATTCGAATATTCGAAAATTACAGTCCTTCCCGTATTACATTAATTCCGGTATTATTTAGATTTTATCTTAGTGTTCACAATTTATTAATAGATATTATTTAACCTCATGAAAACAATTTTAATTTTACAAGTCGCAAAAACATTTCATGAAATCACAATAATCACAAAGCATTTTTCACATCACAAAAGTCACACTATTTTATGAAATCATAAAACTCAAACAACTCACAAACGTGACTCGTAACAAAATGTGTACAAACAAATATTGTGAACGTCTCCTTGGTGGGCAATACCCCGGAACCTAGCCCCAGATACATTTAGATTCAACAAGTAGAACTAATTTATGGACAGGCCTAACAAGAATACTTGTATTTGACCGTCTGCCTTTATTATCTAAGCATCGATCACCCACTTGCAATTCAACATAAGCTTGTCATCGGAAACAAACGTTTTAATCACCCGTGCTAAATTCCACATATTACGCGGAACATTTTCGTCTTTAATTAAGACAATATCACCTGTCTTTAAATTTCGCCTTTCCCTCCTCCATTTGGATCTTACCTGTAGATTTTGGAGATATTCTTTTCTCCACCTAC
This sequence comes from Protula sp. h YS-2021, assembly GCA_949752745.1. Lineage (NCBI taxonomy): Eukaryota > Metazoa > Annelida > Polychaeta > Sabellida > Serpulidae > Protula > Protula sp. h YS-2021. Next base: position 15,797,190 of record OX457029.1, on the reverse strand, counting down.
CCCAGAACTGCTCTACCAAATATTGCACCCTTCGCCAACGCTTTAGAGAATATACATCGTTGTGTTGAAATTCTCCTGGTGGGGGTAAAACAACATTTGATTTCATTATAATAAGATTGTTTGGGGATAACGGTGTGAGAGAATTCGGATCATTTATGTTTTGCACTGTCAAGGGGCGACTATTCAACACTGACATCACTTCACATAAGAATGTACGAAGAGACTCATCGTCTAACTGTTTGCTATGCTAAAAGAGCAGCACATTCAAAACACTTCGAGTACTTCGTATGAGTCGCTCCCACACCCCTGTCATGTGACTTGCTGTTGGAGTGTTGAATCGAAATTCGAAATCACAATCATGCTTCTTCAAAAATTCTCTAATAGTACTCTCATCAATACACGAAATTCAGTTTCTTAGCTCTCGTTTTGCACCGATGAAATTTGTTCCTTGGTCACACCTGAGAAGTCGAAGTGGGCCCCTAATATTCAAAAATCTTCTGAGTGCGTTTATGAAAGAGTCGGTGGTTAACGAATTTGCATCTTCGATGTGAACTGCTCTGGACTGTAAGCAAGTAAAGAGAACGCCATAACGCTTAAGTTCTTTACGTCTATCTACAACTATGAATGGCCCAAAATAATCAACTGCAGAAAACTCAAACGGAGCTGACTCCAGTACTCTGTCAATGGTAAATCGGCCATTTTTGACCTTGAAAACTACTTCTTACTTTCCTGCAAATAACGCATTGGGCAATTTGATGTGCTACCATAGAGTTTATGTTCACTATCCAGTAACCGTGTGACCTTATTCTATTTATGGTTATACCTTTTCCCTGATGTGCAACAGCTTCATGAAAATGGCCTATAATAAGTTTGATACATGGCTGTCTTTGGGCAGTAAAGTCGGGTGCTTTTCACTAAAATGCAAGTCACTGTTTTTTAGTCTACCTCCAACTGTAGCAATCTCTTCTTCATCTAAAAAGCAATCTAGATTTTAAAGTATACAGCTTTTGGCAACATTCTTTCCAGCCTTTAATGCGTGAATGTCATCTGCAAAGAAATCGTTTTGAACAGATTTCACAATAATCTTCTTGGATCCCTGCAAATTAGCAACATTAATAGAGGAATACAAAGTCAAATTACTTTCTTTTCTTTGCGCGGCTTTGCTTCTGATCAAGTTTTGACTTTAAGAATCGCCCAAACTTGAGACAAATTGCAACCACCCGTATCGGTTTCTTGAAACTAGAAAATTTGGCGACAAAACCTCTATCAATGAGTTTTGGTTGGCTTGAGATGGCTGCAAAGGCTTGAGCATTCTTCACTTCAGGATCGCACGTCTTCAGACCGCTGGAACATGGTAACTGAAATTCGGGATCGCGTAAAAAGGTAGGCCCATTGAGCCATGCAGAAGTCTGGAAAGTTTCATCAATGACTATGCCCCGGGATGCAAGATCAGCAGGATTCTTGTCGGTGGGGACATAGAGCCACTGGTCAACATCTGTAAAATCTCTGATCTTATCTACCCTGTTTGATACAAAAATATGAAACCTTCCGGCGTCATTAGCTATGTAAGACAACGTCACAGTGCTATTCTTCACATCAGTCAGTTTCTGTTCTGTGTTGAGGAACTTACTAAGTTTCACCGTAATCAAAGCTGCTGTCAGTTCGAGATGCGGGATTGTCATAAACTTATGGGGCGCGACTCTGGCTTTACCTAAAAGAAAGGACACAGAAACATCGCCTTTGTCATTTTCCAGTCTTAAATAAGAGCAGGCAGCGTAGCCTACTGAGCTAGCATCGGCAAAATGGTGCAGTTTAGTGATAACTACTAATCCGAAGTCTTTAGGTTTAGCGCATCTGGAAATGCGTAGATCTTCTAATTTCCTTGCATCATTTTCCCACTTGACCCACCGTTCTTGAAGTTCTGCGCTAATCTCATCATTCCAGGATTTTTGCTCCCTGCAAAGTTCTTGCAATAGCTGTTTCCATAAAAATGTGAAAGGAGCTGCAAATCCCAATGGATCATATATGGAACTGACTGTTGCCAAGATACCTCGTCTCATGGTTGGTTTGTCTTGTGTCATGACATGATACTGAAAGGTGTCACTTTTCAAGCACCAACGAATTCCTAGCTCACGTTCAGTTGGTAAATCTTTCTGTAGCAAATCTAATTTGTCAGTACCTTTGGCTCGATATTCGATCGGAATTTTGTTCATCACTGCAGCGGAATTCGACAGAAACTTGTGTAACTTTAGACCTCCTTCTTTGCACATGTTTATGCTACTGGGAATCCATTCGACAGCCAATTTCTCGTCTGCAACAGATTTCAATCCGTCATCGACATAGAAGTCTGATGTAATAAAATCCGTCGTCACTTGGCCGTATCTTTCTGAAAACTCAGATATATATATTTGAAGCCAAAATTTGAACAACTTGGTGAGCTTACAGATCCGAAGAAATGCACAGTCATTCTGTACTCCACTATTTCGCCATTAACATCACCACTTTTGAACCACAGAAAACGTAAGTAATCGCGATGCTCTGGATTGACATGGAACATATAAAACATTTTCTCCACATCGCACATGAAGCATATGGGTTCCAGTCTGAATCGGCACAACACTCCGATCAGAGAATTTGTCAAGTCTGGTCCCTGCAAGAGAACATCGTTAAATACAGACACCATCGAATTTTGAAAATACTCATCTGAGCACTCAAACTTTTAGAGCATTCATTGAAAGAGCTATTGATAATCATTGGCAAACGCATTCAAGGATTTGTTCAACAAGTTTGATGAGCATGAACGCCAAGGATCTGGATGGGTGTTGGATAAGATTCTTAGACTAAAGTTCATACAGCCACATTAGAACCGTTATAAACCTCCAGCTACATTGAGTTGACAAAGAAGACAAATAATACCAAGGGTGCTATCAACATCAAGAACACAGACAACAAGTGCTTCCTATGGTCTATATTAGCTCAGTCTATATTAGTGCAGTCCGATGAATGACAATGTAAGTTCAGTATACAAGTATCAACCGTTTGAATATGAGCTGAATGCGGACAATATTACATTTCCAACACCAGTTCATTAAATTCCTAAATTTGAGAAGATGAACAACATGGCTATCAATGTTTTTAGTTGGGAAAATCAAGTTCTGGTACCTATCCACACAAGTCGCATGAGTCAACATGAAAATAATATTGGAATTAACTTACTGCTTATCAGTGACAATGAGAAGAGACATTATTGCTTTATTAAGAACTTTAGTCGATTAATGAAGTGTCGGAAGTATCGTGGTAAAAAGTTTTACTGCTCCAGTTATTTGGATGGGTTTATCGGACAAGACCTTTTAGACAAACATCGAAAAGTTTGTGGGAAGCATGGAGCACAACGATTATCATTTCCAGAGGATACACTCATTCGATTCAAGGGCATTGCGAAAAAACAAAAGGTACCCTATGTCATTTATGCTGACTTTGATTGCTATACAGAGAAACAGGAGAGTGAATGTTACCAACATCACAAAGCTAATAGTTTTGCCTATGTTGTCGTTAGCGAATATGAGAAGCTTGATCCTCTACTTTACTGCTATCTATACATTTCTACAACATATGGTGGATGAACGTAATCACACTGTGTATCGATTGAGCAACCCAAACCCATTGAAATAACTGCTTAGGATAAGAAACAGTTTGCTCAAGCTACTCATTGTTACATTTGCCATGGGTTGATGGTAGTGGATTGCGTGCGAGATCATGATCACATCAGTGGAACTGTGGAGCAGATCATAGTGAATAGAACCTGCAGTTTCGCTTAAGAAAGGATCAGCTAGGAAAGCAGGATTCATTCGTTATCCCTGTCATATTGCACAAGCTACGAGGATATGACAGTTGTCTTCTTATGGAGAGTATAGGAAAATTTAACAATGTTGAAAAGTACATTGCGATTACCATGGGTAGTCTAAAATTCATCATCTCCTATCAATTCATGGGAGCATCATTACAAAAATTAGTAGCCAACTTGGCTGAGGACAAATACAAGCTTCAGAATATGGCTGCTCATGTGCGTGACAAGCAGCAGCAAGAGTTAATTTTTGAGAAAAGGATTGTATTAATATGATTATGTTGATGAACCTTCCAAGTCTGCAGAAACCAAGCTTTTACCACAAAAGGTCTTTTATAATCAATTGTCTGAAGAAGGAATTAGTGGTGAGGATTACGCTCATACACAACGGGTTTGGAATGTATTCTACTGCAAGAACTCTGGAGAGTATCATGATCTCTGCCTGAAAAACAGATGTGTTGCTGTGGGCAGATGTGCTTGAAATTTTTACAAATATATGCCATGGTATGTATGAATTGCATCCTGCTCATTACTATACAGCATCGGGTTTGACATGGGACGTTATGATGAAACATACAAAGGTTCAATTGGAATTTATAGATGACATTGATATGTATCAAATGGTAGAGCAAGGTCTGCGAGAAGGTATTTCAGTGATTACCCACAACGCTAACAACTCCTACATTCCAGATTATCATGTGAACAAGTTAACAAACTACATCATGTACTTTGACGCCAACAATGTCTATGGGTGGAGTATGTCACAGAGTTTGCCAGACTGTGGATTTGCATGGGTGAAAGATCAGGAATCTCTGGACTATATGAACGTGAGCAAAGATGCTGAGACGGGATATATTTTAGAGGTAGATCTGACATATCCATGATCAACATAGTGACTATCTAGTGGCTCCTGAGAAGAAAACGGTTCGAATCAGTGAATTGTCCGAATACAGTGAGACCCTGAGAACACATTTGGGATTGAAATATAAACCTTCAGAAAAGTTGATTCTCAATCTCAGTGACAAGGAAAAGTATGTAGTGCATTTTCAAAATTTACAGCAATATGTAACTCTTGGGCTGAAAGTGCCCGAGCCATTGTGTTCCAGCAGAGTAAATGGCTAGTTAAATATATAGACGTTAACACAGAGAAGAGAAAAATGGCCAAAAAAAAACATTTTTAAAAGACTTTTGCAAATTGATGAATAATGCCATATCTGGCAAAACCACGGAAAATGTGAGAAAGCGAATCAATGTAGAATGGGTTCACAATGAGGAACGTTTAAAAAACCTGGTGGCCAAGCCTACATTTTACCAATTCCGCATTTTCAATGATGATTTGACAGCTGTACACTGTCTCAAGTCGAATCTGGTGCTGAACAAACCCATTCAGATTGGGTCATGTATGATTATCACTGCAATTGCAGGAAGAAGAAGCATTCTTAGGCCAACTGTTGTTCAATGACAGAGACATTTTGTGTTATGACATACCGGCCAGAGACATTTACAAGGATATGCAAACAGGATAGTCATGGTTTTGATACAAGTGATCATCCAAAGGATCATTTCCTACATTCCACTGGGAACAAGAAAGTGTTGGGGAAAATGAAAAATAAAACTGCGGGAGTACCTATTGAGTGATCTGTAGGACTTCGACCAAGGATGTATGGTCCGCTGTATGGTGGACAAGAAAAACATACAGCTAAGTTCATTACACGCGCTTGTCAGAGGCGAATGACATATGCTCAATACACGGACAGTTCATTTAAGAGAGAGCAGTAATATGTCGTAGGAAACATCATTCGAAGTCATCAACATCAATTTTTTCCAGAGAAGATTGCGAAGGTTGGTCTTTCACCATTTGATGACAAGCGCTATGTGCTGGATAATGGTTACACCACATTAGCTCATGGGCATTACACAGCTCACAGTGCAGTTTGTAGACCATGAGTATATGATATAAAAGGCGTCCACCCCACACATAACAATCATTCCGTATTAAACTGTCGAAGAGTGCACATGTCTGCAGTGAGTAAACGGCAACTGACATTTATGGCAATGTCTACGTCGTACCTACAGCAAAGTCTGAGACAATATCTACAGCAAAGTCTGACACAATATCTAAATTAACGCCTGTGACAAAGCCTGAGTTGCAGCCATTACCACTACAACAGCTTCAAAGGCAGCCACAGTTTGAAAATGGGAGTTCTATGCAATTCATAATATACACCATGAAAACCCCATGAAAGTCCATAAGAGTCAAAATATTTCGCAGCTTTTTCAAAGTATACGGCAACCCAATGTTCGCCAAGTTCATCATGAGTGTCTGTGTTGACGGCATACGCTCCTTGCTGTAATGTTGGCAGTTGATCCATAGGAAACACTCCATGAAATAGGTCTTTTATCATGACATCATGAGTCAATATGGCATCTGTCTGTTTCGTGTTCATGATTGATAATCAAACCGAATACTTTGATTTGCACTTATTTCAATGATGTTGTCAAATCCAGACTATGACATTAACTGTATTTTGCAAGGCATTGTTAGCATTCATCTCTAGCCGTAAGTTTCCATGCTTCATAAAGGCGTAATGATCATACCATCATAATTAGCCGTTAAGTAGAAAGAAAAAAAAGCATAACCTCTAGCCCAATCTTCCCGTTTTATGAATGAGCTTTTCTCACCATAGTTTATGAAAGGATTTATAAAGAGTTTCAAAAGCGTCAAGATATTTTCCATGTTCAATGTTAAGCTTGAGATATTAGGACAGGACTGGTTCACCATCGGTGTAAAGTTGCGTATAATTAATATCAAAATGTTCAAAATTGTATGGATTTCTCATCACTGTTCAAGCAAAGAATTCATTATGAACCATTCCAATTACAATACGTTTTGGTAATTGACCCAAAAAGATATTATCTTTCACAAAAGATTGAAATCAAGCAAGAATGGCTAAAATTTTACATTCTTTTCTGGTAACAGGAAACTTAGCAGGAGCTTTCATCAATGCATCTGTATATCCCAGCTGAATATCTGGACTAGCTCTCACTTTGCAAATGGTAAAAACATATATCTCACTTCTAATTTAAAGGTATCATTTGCAAACATTAATAAATATTCATCTCTTTGCCTTTACAAATGCAATTTCATACTCATACCATTGGGAAGATAGCGATCGATCTTGCTCAAATAAATCTACTCTTAAGGCACATGTGAGCATTAACCCAGAGCTCAGACGTGTAAGCAAATAACGATTGTGCAAACCATTTTTTTCTTCAGGTAGTTCACCACCATCAGCATTTACATGAAAGCCTATTATATACTCTGAATGATTGACTTATTTCACTGCATGAGAATTCATCGATCCAGCAGTATCCTTACAGATGAGACGCATAGAGCGTTCAGAAGTAAGGCTTTCTTCTGAATCATAGATGAGGTGTGAAATGATGCTGGTATAACCATGAGAATTACTACTAGGTGAATTTAATCGATCATTCAGAAATAATTCAATATTGGACCAGAAACCATTAAATAAATCATTGATGGATGTTACGCTATGATCTACATCACAAACTCTACCATCTCTCATGACAATAGTACATACAACATGAAGTCTACTAGTCTTTAAATCTAAATATTCTTCTGTAATGCAGATATAAAAAATTCTACTGGAGCACCATCTTTAATGGCAGTGAGTGGTTGATGGTCTACACTATAACTTTTTCCACAGCACTTCGTGTTGGTGGTATACCAAACCATTCCAATGAAGAAAGACTGCATTCGCAAGAAAAACTGACATTTCTTTCTTTGATGTTACTCCTTTCACTTTCTTTCGCCTTCTAACAACCTTCTTCAGATGTGGTGCAACACTTTTATTCCCTACCTTAATGAGTGCGATAGCTTTACGAACCAATGCTTCCAAGAATGAACCAATATCATCTCCATATTGTATGCGTGCACCTTTAAATCCTGGCAAATCACCACCCACTTGATGAAGGCATGATTACGGTATGCGGATGGATCGTGTCTATATGCTTTCATAATGCTTTTTGTCAAAAACGAAGTTTACAGATCATTTTTCCAGTTTGAAATGTGACATTATGATCTGTGTCATCCTTAATATTGATTTCTATCGTGTCAAATTTTGATATATGAACAGGTACATAATGAGGTTCTTCATAAGTTTTCATAATAATATCACCATCATGACCTTGAATAGGAACAGAACATAGTAAAGGAACATAATAATCTTCAACTACTTGTGGTTAACAAATACTGCAGAACACATAAAGTGTATAAAATCCATGATTCACATCTGCTTTATGCATGACACGTGCCATTCACACAATACATTGCTCGCATTACGTTCGTTGCTGGCATTATGTGCTTTGCGTTCATGGTCCACATTGTTGCTGTCTATTACTTCTTCACAATAAGCACTTGCAGATCTTATTTTTACAGGGATATGAGTTGTACCTTCTTTTCTTGACAACAACAACATAACTCTTTAAACTATGTTAAAAATGTTTACATCCTTCTGGAAACCGTCTTTCTTGACGGTGTTTTATTTCTTTTATAATATCATCACGAATTGTCTTTTTCTACCAAAAACAGTTCTTGGAATATTAGCATATACAGTTTCCTGAATGTATTGCTTCCACCCTAGTGTTGGTACTTGTCGTTCTTTTCTTCTTGCAACATACAATGCTTCTTACAGTAAATCAATAATGTTATAATTTCAATAACATCTCTAGTTTTCAAAACAAATTCATTCATATCTGTCCACCTTGTACCATTGTTCTTAAGTTCTGTCAGAGGTTGTGTTACTTTCACATGATATATAGGTTAAAAGTGGTTTAGAAATGTTAACTGTTGTGTTTTTTCTGATTTTTCTGCAGTAGATGTTGCAGCAGACTTTTGTTGTTGTGATTGAATTCTTCGTAAATGACGACCAAGAAGGTAAGAATTTCTGCAGCAGTTTAACGATTTCGTTTTTTAAGTTTATTCACTTTAGCTTTAATACATTTGAAGGTTGACTTGATAAAAATTTTATATATTCTGATTCACGAATAAGGACCATTTTCATTGTATGTTTCATTTTAATAACAATTGAGCTAATAATAGAAGTGCAATTCCTGCAGTGGTTCCAATAAATCCACCTTCTGATTAATTAACTTCTTTTTTACGCTAAAGGGAAATTTTCTTATGAGCCAGTGGTCGAAAGGTTTATTGTTCACGTTTTAATTTTTTTAAGCATATGTAACTTCAATGGTAAGTCTCCATGCCATAGATTAAAACATATTTCAAATTAACTAGACATTTCATCTTTTGTAGCTTGCGTCAATAAGGATTTACCTCACTGCTATGTGCTAATGAAGAAATGGATGACTCGCTCGAATTCATCTAGACATCTTGACGTTCAATATCAAACTGTTGTAATTCTTCTTCGTACACTATTTTATTCACATAAACTAATGTGTATCATTTGGTAGAATATTTGTGCGAATACGTATCTTATCTTCTGTCTTTGGTTTTAAATCAATAAATAAATTACCATGAGGATTGCTTGTAGCATCTTGATATACCTCAATGAGAAACTGAGATTTCCCTGGATACATTTGGAGAGCCAATGTACTAATCTGTTGACTATTCTTTTGATTTTTAAAGAGAATAATGTGATGTGTATTTAAACCAATATTACGCATTTCCTTTCCATGGTGAAATAGACTGTGCATGATGAAAATAATACTTACATTTTTATGACTACTTCCAACACTAAACAATCTGGTCATGCGTTCGTCACTATGGTATTTAGTCATGAGATCATCAGTAACGCGTAAGTTATTCTGTTTCCGATTGAAACGTTTTCCAATATCCTCTGGAATATCTTCATGAAATATCACCTCTTTCATACCTTTGTATAAAGGTTGATCTGCGGCATAGAGCCATAAAATATTATTAGAAAATGGCTGAATACCTTTTTGTTCAATGATTGATTTCAGCACGTTTTTTCACTACCAGTTGGTCCAGAAACCATAAATGTAAATGGATGCTTCATGGTATATCAGATTCCTTAACCCAACTAGTAAATTTCTTTGGTCAGCCTAACCATTTGAGAAATAATTCTTTCACACCTCGCCTTTTTCGTGTCTTCAATTTTTTTCAATTTTGTATACGGATTAAATATCTTTTGTAACAGCTTGTAATTCTTCTTCACAGAAACGACCATCAATATCTTCATCTAAAACGTTTTTGATTAATGTCATCAATAAAAATAAGTATAAAGTAATTGTCTTCATTATGTTCTGCAATGCTGGTCACATGTGGTAAGTCCAGATCCCTCATATCATTAAAGACATCTTAGTTTTGGAACCAGTTTTTTACTTTGAAATATGTAACAGGTTGTTTGTTTCGCTTTAGTAGTTTGCATAACTTTTCAGGTCTGGCAATTGCTACAGGGATTCCAGGTTTAAAGTAAGTACTGGCTAAGTACTCTGTCCATGTTACCATATTAACTTGAATGAGACCAATCATTCACATAATAACACTTTTATTGAAATGAAACACGAATAACTTAACTAATACTTTAACAAATCAGAGAAAAAATTAGTTAAAAGATTATGCAATGCATTACATTTTATACATATAAATTTGATGTTCTTTAAACATTTTGCAAGTATCTATATTCATTTCAGCTCGTCCATTATTGAACGGACAAGCTCTGATATATCCGTTGACAGTGAAACATCATCGTCATAATGTAAAATAATTCTAGCAGCCACAGCTAGCATCAGGTCAGCTGCCCATATCGTATTGGATTTGATAAATCCTGAATCATTGTTATAGGTATTCCCTGGTAAATTCAGTTCTTCACATTTGTTCAGAAAAGATTGGATGAAACAATTTTTTTGAAATTGTTCTTCCAACAAATTCCCAGTGTTTATGCATATTCTTAACTTTCAGTGTCTAGTCAGATTCAAAATACAGAAGTTTTGAAAACATAAAGTCAACATAATTCACTTTGAGGATATTATCCAATATCTGTATACGTCTGTAAATGAGATGAAATGTTGAAATGGTTTATTGCTCCTCTATAAAGCAAACCGTCAAATAATCCACCACACGAAAGTAACTCCTACATCAGTACAACAAAAGTGAAATGCAGAATCAAAATCAAAGTCCTCTGCTTCTTCTATTCCAGTTTGATAACGTTGTTCAATTAACTTGTTGTGTAATTCAATTCTGTTAAGGTTGCAGTGCATCAAGTCCCAAAAAGTTTCTTAGTGCCAAAGCTGTTCTTTCTCAAATCCAAATCCAAATCTAAATCAATTCATCAATCACAGGTTTACATAAATCCGTTTGAAAATAACATCCATGATCATAATGCTAAAACACTCTTTACTGCTTGGTCTCTACAGAATATATGATTATATACCTGATCTAAAAGTTCTTTTATAATGTCACTCTTTTCAATACATTAGCCATCCCTCTATATGCATCTCGCCAACCTCTAAAGCTTCACATTTATCGCAAAACTTTTAAAGTTCACATAAGTTGCAATCAAATCTGTTGCAGTGGCAATCGTCATCTTCTACATATCCTTCAGCGCCACGATATGTACACGTAAGTCCAAGCTGTTTTTGTGCATTTGAATTATGTAATCGCACCTCAGCTAGTTTTTCCTCGGTTAGATTAGTTTTTTTATTTTTTTATCATCAGTTAACTGGACCAATATCACCCGCGTCTCTTCAATCAAAAGACTGGATGTTGATGATACTGTCAACTCGTTAAATAACACATTGTTTATCTGTGGCATTGCATCCACCAACGTTGTCCATTCGTCATCATTGAAATTGATGTAATACGTATAGTTTTTCTCTTGATAGTGAGACAACTGACATAGCGACAACCGTGGTACTTAATCAGGTCTAAGCGCTTTGTGTTAAGTGCAGTTTAAAGTCAATGTTGCACAGCCTCTCTAAGTTGTCATTTACATTCTTCCAGAGGGAAGAAGATAATTTGATCTATTTATCATCTCGTCTGTTTTTAATGAATCTACCATACTGTCCATCTTCAACCTGCAGGTAGTACTCATCTTAAATTGATTCTTTTTTTATTGCAGCTAAAAGACGAAGTTTTGCTGAACACTTTGGTGAAAAATGGTTTGAATCGGTTCAGCGCTTCACAAGTTATAAACTGCTGAAGTTTGCAGGTATTCCTTATATACCATGCAACTGCAAGCTAAAGGGGGGAAGGGGGTTGGTCCGAGGGTAAAAAACCAAACTTATTCAGAATTGTCTGAAACATGTAAAAATGCAAAAATCTCAATTTCTGATCTGGGGGAGGAGGGTGATGGAGGGCCGAGAGTAAAAATACCAAAAGTGTTCAGAATTGTCTGAAACGTGTAAATATGCGAAAATCTCAATTTGTAGGGGGGGGGGGGGGGTTGGTTCAACTAAACATATAGCTGCACACTTATACACACCCACAAACGTGGAGGGAACGTCAGGCGACTTACTCTGCTATACTGTGTCAATGCCGGCAACATCAAAGGTGGGAACGTTGGCTAAGTCACACGGCCTAGAGCCGTGTTCCTATATAAGCGCAGCGCTACTCCGTTCCCATTATCACTGCTCGTTTCACAACCATGGACCCAACGATTAGTAAATTTCTAAGCGACGCTTTTTCTGCGCTAAGCATGAACTCTATCCCCGGGATAAGGTCATTTTAAACCTTATTCTTGGGGAGTATCAATTGTTCAAAGGAAAAATGGCTGTAGAGGAAGCACAGAATGCCGTTGACCGGTACAGTGTGAAGAATACTGCTTGCTTTCGTCTTCTGCAAACGTGGCCAAGCGATCAAATATGTAAATTGGCCAGCCACATCGCCAAGCTCCAGTGGAACAACACAACCGCCTTGCAAGACTGTTATACCTGACCAAGCTTCAGTGGAACAACCGCCTGCCAAGACTGCTAAACCCGACCAAGCTTCAAGTCAACAACCGCCTGCCAAAACGCTTAAGATTCTGCCATTGACCCTGGATTCATTATCCACAATACCTGAGCATTTCATTCTCCAAGCTGATGAGGCCTCAGCTAAGGCCCTGTCAGTGATGATGGCAGAGTGGTTTAAGACTAATCCTAAGCCGGAAGCCACAGAACAACCTGTGTCTTCAAATCTGAAATGCCCCTTTTGTTGCACTCCTCAAGCTACACCAGAGGAAAGGAGAGCACATATCAACATTTGTGCAGTGGGAATAGAGATTATTCAAGTTGATTGCCCCTGTGGGAAAAGGTTCCAGACAACCAGACTCGCCGTAAATCTCGATTAAAGAAAATTTAGACAAGCCCAGCGTCTCTCAGTCAAATAACGGCGGTATAAACCACAAAACAGACAGCCACGGTGCTTTTCAGAACCATGAGCTTGTACGAGGGTTATTACAAAAACATGAAGCCGTCTACATAGAGTGTCGAATTATAACTACCATATTTTCTTCACTTTGCGTTCAGTGATTAACAAATTTATTTGGGTGGAAAAAATTATTATACCCTAAAACTGCCATTGTTGTTATTCTGTGTCTTAATAGGTTTATTTGTAACATAAATTGAAATCTAATAAAACAGAATCAAACAAAGAACCCATAAAGCAGTTCTTAATATATGAACTAAAATTACTTGTCTTTTAAAGAAAATGATTACAAGAATATATATATTACGACAGAAAATTTAAGATGTCACTTTGTCCCGGTTTTCTTTCTTACATGATATGGCAGATATAGGAAAATTCGTATTTTAAGGTATTAATTATTTTTGATAAATTGCAAAATTGCAATAAAGAGCTTGTGACTGAGTACATCGTAAGAAATGCAGTTAAATAGAAACACCTTACAGGTACATGTAGTCAATTCAATCCAGATATTAATACGCGTTTTGTAATGTTTTATTTACCAAGTAATCAATCGAGATTCATAAAATTAATTCAGCTTTTCTAGTTAATATACCCGTTTGTAATAGTGGTACTAACGAATTCTTGTATTTATCGTGAGGTACCCAGCGGTTTACGTTTTGTTGCTCATAATTACCATGACGACGATGCGTTAAGCAGTCTAAACAAGTTCAGGAGGGTACACTTTGCATTTTTGCGTCCACCAAAGACAACGTTTAGAACAAATCGGAAATTAACAGACAATGGCAGAGGTTTGTATGCAACATTATACCTGTTTATGAACTCATAAGTACATGTGTGGTTCCAAATGCACTTCGATTTTGAAGGCTATTGTGACTTTATCCCAGTGAACCCTTCCTTCGCTTAAGGAAAGGATCCTTGCGTACCCCCAAGTAGCTCCGCCTCCCTTTTACTGTGTATATATCTCTGTCAGAGTCACAACGAATACCATTCCTTAGTGTATAGGGGTCCAGTTTCTGTATTTTGAGTCGAGAATTCTGCCTACCGGTTCCACTTAGTCTTGCGGTCTTCCTATGACAGCCTTTCTGTCCTAGGCAGATTGAAAGGGTCCGCTGGGACTAGGAGTGGTATTCTGCTCTGTCCTTATTTTAAGGATGTCCTTATTTTTAAAATTAAGGATAGAAAAGCTATTCTGCCCTATCCTCAAACTTAACAGAGTCTTTTAAAAATAAGGATAAAAATTAAGGATGAACCATCTAATCTCAAAAGTAAGGACGTCCTTAAATGTAAGGACAGAGCAGAATACCACTCTAGGTCCCACTAGGCGAAATCACACTTTGGGCGTTCCGATAAAAATGCATAAATTCTGTGTTTCGAATACAAACTAAACTAAAAATGTAAGAGGTGATAGAGAGATTTCGCTTAAATGTCAATTTCTCTTGCATCAAAGAGCAATCGTGTTTTAAATAGCCCGTATGCTATTTTAAAATTGTATTGAAAGTTTTAACAAATAGTTTTAAGTTTTACTTTCTTTTAATGTCCCATGTATGAGCTGTTTTTCCTATGTTTCTTCTATAATTTCTTTTATTTTTCAATATTTCCCTTGCAGTCAAAATTCTTGCACATTTTATTTGAAACACCCATAGCGTGATTCGGCTTGTAACCAGATCTCACCAATGCCGGTGTGCTTTTTTTTCGACTGCAAATATATTGAAAAAATATAAAGGAATGACAAGGGAAAAACCTCAGAATTCTCATTTTCTTACCATGTACACACTTTACATTTCAGTAAGCCATCACATGAGCTTTTAATTTTTTATAGCCCGCCCGACGATAGTCGGAAGGGCTCTTACGTTTTTGACTCGTGCGTGCGTGACAAAGACAAAAAATTCATATTAGGCCTGAAAACGTGTTTCTATGCTAAAATAAGCCTAATTTGGTGAAAAAAATTTTGAACTCCGTTGTGACTTCGTACATGCGTGGACTTAGGCGCAGAATGGCTATCAGTGCAGTTTTAAGTTTTGTGGACCGAACTTGTCCTAGGGTTTTGCTTCAATCAACTTAAAGCCTATATGGATAGAAAGCTTATAGGTTGTAGTTGTGCACCTCCCCTTTGGACCGGCGTCGGTTTGTCCGTCGGTCCATGGGGGTCGCCCGAACTTAGGCTCAAAATACACGTTTTCAGTACATGCACACGTGTAGAGCTTTATGTCATGAATTTCTGTCAAGAATGTACCTAAAAAACTTCTCTCGAGGCTGTGACAAATGGGGGCAGGCGGGCTATACGTGCTCCAACGGACAAAATTCTAGTTTTCGTATTATTTTGCCGCCTTTATATGGACATGTGTAAGTAAAATGGGAATAACTAATCGGGTCGAAAGGTCATATATATATACGAGGGGCAATTAGCCACTCAGTGACTGACTATCAGTCACTCACCATTTCAGCCAATAAATTAATTGTAGATAGGAAAGTTGCTTGGAATCATATCCGGTGCATTTGAGTATACCTGAAGCACTGAGAAACTGACCTTTTTAGAACTTTTATCTTCTGTCTGCTGTGCAGGTCGGTTACACGGATTGCTTCAGATTTGTCAGTGTTATTGAGATTTTAATTTGCTGCATTGTCATGTCGCTGTAGCAGTTCCATAGCATTTCCCTCGTACTGAAAGTCCCTGTTCAGTATGCCCTTTTGCGAAACAAATTTTTTATGGCACACAAAAAATGTATCGGGTAAGCCTGAACCATGTCTAGATTAAACAAACTGGAAATAAAGGCATGAATGCACTGGTCATACAAGGTGTTCAGGTGAGAAGGTGCGCCGCCATGGTTGCATTTTCGGAACTGAGTAGGAAAGCCTGAGCAAGACTGAAGATACCAACGGATTAACATTTAAGCGGAATATTGTGCCATACAAATTTCAGAAACTTTTTATTACGAGTAAAACATTTCATAACGGCCCTGCACAAAACCTGAGCTGCTGACATAATTCCAAACAATCAGCAGCGGCAGGCTAGAAATATTAACTTTCTAATTTATTTTTTTGATACGGCCATTGGTGCAAAAATACATATAGCCACAGACGTGTTCTTTGTTAGCTAATTAGGCCCCAACCCTTCGGATTGGGGCCTATAGGTTTGGGGTGTCTGTCTGTCCGTCCGTCTGTCCGTCATCGCTTTATACCCCTATGAATTTGAGGAGCGGTTGGAGCCTGCGTGTGTTTCACAAATACTTACTTGTTTTTATTTAGGTGGTGTTCAAAACCATGTATTCATATTATAGAAAATATCGAATTGTCCTACACACCATCTAACACAGTGGGACTGGAAAATAAAATGACGCTTTGAGTGATACTCGTGATGCAGTCTATAAATAAACTAATAAAAATAAAGAGAAATTGTGGCAGAGATGTTTAAACAAATTCAGTTGAACTACGGGCTGTAAAATAAATGTGAAATTCTTCTGTTTTTTATTTTATTTTTTTTTTTTTGTTCAGAAGCTTTCTATTGATCAGAAAATTTTATTTATATGAGCTTTTATGAGTTCACAGGCTTTTACGGACGGCGTATTGAGGTGCTGATTGGTGAAAGCATGAACTACACAAAACGTATTTGAATAGCCTGTTCATTTTGTTGTATTTGCTCCGATTTAGTCACATATTGTCCCTTCATATAGGAAGTTATTTCATATATCTTGCTACATATGATTTTTTCATCTGAATTATTGTTTAGAAAAAAGAAGGCGACAAGCCGTCCATAGACGACAGCGCCTTTGCCGAGCTGGAGAAGGATTTCCAAGAGGTAAGGCCCTTGTAAATGTTCCCTATTTAATAATAAATCTCACAGCTGTAAAGTATCATGTTTTTAAGAAACGCTAAACATATACTTTTGCATATAAAAACAAAGAGTCGTCGTGGCTGTTTATAAATACGGTACATAGAACACATTGGATAAGATCTAAATCTGGCTCAAGGATGCGTAATCTGTTCATGTTTAACGGAGCATGAATCCCACCCCCCCCCCCCGCATGAAAAACTAACATCGGGCTGTGGGGTGACGCAAAAAGCCCCACCCCACGGTTAAAAAGCAATAAAGAAGTCTTTACATTATTCCCTACCAGGTACTTCAAGAGTTAATGGGAGATAGGAGTTTGGAGAAATTTCGTGTTGAATATGAAAAACTTCACCGCGCTCTGAAAAAATCTCATGAGAGTGAGAAGAGGCTGATGCAAAAATGCCGAGAACTCAACGCCGAAATTGTGGCAAACTCAGCCAAAGTGGCAACAGCTTTAAAACTTTCTCAAGAAGATCAGGCTACCATCGCATCGTTGAAAAAGGTATGCATTTATAATGGGTGAAGTCGTATTTGTGTTTGGTTTTTGTTTGCTGCTGGTGTGAGGTCTTTTTGTCGTGGTTGCAGGAAATGAAATATTTATTTGTTGGCTAAAATTTGAATAGCATTGTCGTACATTTGAATAATATCGTTGTATATTTGAAAAGCATTGTCGTGTATTTGAATGGCTTTGTCGTATATTTGAATAACACTGTTGTATATTTGAAAAGCATTGTCGTATATTTGAATAGCATTGTGATATATTTGAACAGGATTGTCGCATATGTGCAGGATCACTGATACATGTTATGAATAACCCTAGAATAGCTTGTAACTTAATTTGACTGTTATTTACACAGGAAATCGAGAAAGCGTGGAAGATGGTTGACGCGGCACACGAGAAAGAGACGCGCGCACGCGAGACCATCCAGTCGCTCAAACTCGAGATCTCCAACCTAAGCAAGCTGGTGGAGCAGGGCGCCGGTCTGACCATGGGGCAGGAACACAGGTCTGTGCTCGCGTCGGATTCAACGTGTTAGGTGCTAGGGTGGCATACTGTGCCTAAGCTCTGGTTGTCAGTATGAATTATCTGCTACATGTCAAATGACATAGTTTTGGCCGCTTTTCGCAGAACCCTGTTCTATTAGCGCCTCGATCCACTGTAAATCTCACTGTGCTGTTGTAGACATGTTGAAGCTTCTCCGCGTTTGTAAATAGCCGACTTTATCTTTGTATCTTTGTTAACACAGTGTGAACGAGCTGCTGAAGATAAAAGAGGATCTGACGAAGGAGCGGGATGAGCAGCTGCAGGAAATTGTCAAGCTGCGTGAACAGCTGGCGGAAGCGTCCAGCAAGCAGCAGGACCTGGAGACCAACCAGGAGGATGCCAACGCCCGCATTCAAGAGGTACGCCCTGCTGTCTTCTTGTGCTGTATGCTTCTGTTTGCAAGAGCGAGAGCTCATTTTCCTACCATGGTTAACAACGCCATGCCCCTCTGTCTAGCACCCACTTTCCCAGCCCCAACCCCTGATAAACGACACAAACAATCGGTTAAAAACAACTTAGAACACAGCAATAGCTGACAGACTGAAAACTGGACTTTGCTGGGCGTTACATGGATTTTATTTCATTTTACAGCTGCAGCAAGACATTCAGATCAAGTCGAATGAAGCCCAGCGCGAGACGCGTAAGAAAGACAAGCTGGAGCGAGAGCTGCGCCAGGCCCGCGGCGAGCTGGACGGCAAGGCGTCCGAGGTGAAGACGCTGCAGGGACAGATAGAGCGCTACAAGCAGGACATCA
The DNA here is from genome assembly GCA_949752745.1 of Protula sp. h YS-2021. Lineage (NCBI taxonomy): Eukaryota > Metazoa > Annelida > Polychaeta > Sabellida > Serpulidae > Protula > Protula sp. h YS-2021. Next base: position 15,778,312 of record OX457029.1, on the reverse strand, counting down.
GCAAGACCGAGCAGCAGCTCAAGGAGCAGCGGGTACGTGCTGGACGCTGAGGGACTACGCGTCATTCTTACCATTTGGCGCATGGTTTTGATTTTGCAGTAAAACCTCCGTTATCAAACATCTGCTTTATAAATAACATGTGATTATAACACGCACCAATGTAGTAATGCACTCCAATAAAAAGAAATGATAAGAAACCGTCAGCGTGTTTCTAACCGCGTACAAAAGTCACAAAGCTAATTCACAGGAAAAACAATGAGCAGGTTGCTATGCGACACTCGTGTCGAAGGACAATACCATAAAAAAATTTTCGAGCACAATCTCTAGTTTTTGGCTTTTTTCCGCTATCTTTGAATCGATTTTGCTTGTTTGTGTTATAATGAGGATAGATCTTGGTGCAGTCGCGCTCGGATTCGAGCACTGCGCGGTTCGTCCACAGGCCTCCCACGCGTGCTCGAATCCAATACAAAGCATTCAGCCCCATGATCTATCCCTATATTAGTGAACGATAGTTTCTTTGAATTTCTAAATTTCACTGTGGAATTAACCTTTGTTCAGTGAACACCTCTACATAATGAAGATTATTGTCAGTCCAGGAGCTGTTCGTCCTAGCGATGTTATGCTGACTTGATTTCAGTTGAATTGGTGAATTTCAACACACACAAGTGCACTTAATGTACATATTTAATTAGACAGTATCTAGCGTTTATGCTTCACTTGAAATCATTGAGCAATCTTGTGAAAAAATACAAGTGTGTACAGTATGATGTAATGCTATATTTTCTGGTTTCAGATTTCGTTTGAGCGATCGCAGAAGGAATACGACGTGCTGGAGGCGAGGTTCAAGAAGCTGCAAATCGACTTCGAGCAGCAACTCATCGCCTGCGAACAGCTCAATAATGAAAACCAAACCAAGGCGTCTGAGCTGAAGGTACGGTAGTCCAGCCTTAGGCCACATATAAAATACACGGGCTGGAAACATTCTTTTTTATTTTCCATCGTTAAAAAGTCGTAGGTTAATTTTTGATAAATTTTCAAAAGATATATTTCGGTAGGATATTAAAACAGAGGAAGTGGGGTGTTTCTTACCTGGTGTTTCGTGGCGCCGATCGCGTGCGGTCCTCACACATGCTCTGCTGCTGTTGTGTTTAGAGTAAGGAAGATGACGTGAACGCCCTGAAGAACGAGACACAGCGCTTGAATAAGATGCGAGAAACAATACAGCGAAAACTGCGCACGGTCGAGGACCAGAAATCGGACACTGAGGGCCAAAGAGACACACTGAGGAGCCAGATCAATGCCCTGGAGAAAGGTTCTGTCTCACTTAATCGAAACATTTCACAGCGGCTTCGGAAACATTTGTTAAACTGGGAGCTTCCCTTGTTTGAAAATTCATCTTTTAATTTTATTGTTGTTTCTCTAGTGTTAAGTTCTGCTTTGGGGAGCATAATGCTTTACGTGTGAGATGGATGGCGTACATTGTCCATCAGAGCACCAAGGTAAAACCTTTTGTTTTATTTTGTAGAGCTTGAAGCAGCCAAGAAGCAGTTTGAGACAGACAGAAAGGCCATTGATGAACTTGTCAGAGAGAGAGACATCCTTAACAAGGTTTTCTTTTTAGTTTATGTTCTATTGGATTTTTGTGAGCTTAAATAAATTGAATTGTTTTTTTCTTATGTAAAAATAAATTTTGAAGTTTTATATGGCAGGACCTCTGCTACAGAATGCGTATGAAATAAACATGCGTGACTTAGAGCCTGTGTGTGACTAAAGTCTTGCGCGGGACTAAGATCCTGTCTGTGACTAAGCTCATGTAGGTAACTAAGATCCCGCGCGTGACTAAGGTCCTGCGCGTGACTAAAGTCATGCAGGTGACTAAGATCCTGCGCATGAATAAGCTCATGTAGGTGACTAGGATCCTGCGCTGACTCGGATCCCGTGCTTGACTGAGATCCAGCGTGGCTAAGCTCATGTGCGCGACTAAGATCCTGCGCGTGACTAAGATCCTGCGCATGACTTAGCTCATGTAGGTGACTAGGATCCTGCACTTGACTAAGATCCTGCGCTTGACTAAGATCCTGTGCGTGTTGTAGAATCTGCTGAAGGCGGCGGCCAACACGCAGAAGCAGCTGAACCTGGTGAAGCTGCACGAGCAGAGCAAGAAGAACCTGGAGCAGGAGATCCAGAACTACAAGGAGGAGGCGCAGAAGCAGCGCAAGATCATCTACCAGCTGGAGAAGGAGCGCGATCGCTACATCAACGAGGCCAGCGATCTCACGCAGAAGGTAAAACTCACCTACGCGTGAAGTGTCAATAAAGTACGCTCAGTGCAGGAAAAGCTTTGCGTTATGTGAATGCAGCTAACTGGAGGATTCGGGATCATTTTCAAATTTACGCAGGCACGAGATTAAACTGTACCCCCGAAAATAGTGATGGGAAAATACCGTGAATTTCAAGCGTTTTGGAAGTAATAACAGATCCGATAAACCCATGTATACAGAGTTGTATTTTGAATTCTAAATAAACGACGCCCCTCCCCTCAAAATAATAGTAATAAACAAAAAAAAAAAAAATAGAATAAAAAAAATAATAAAAAAATAAATAAAATATATAAAACATCAAATGAACAATGATAAATCTATAAGTGTAGATGAAGTGAAAGCTTTTGGCACGTGTGGCTGTGTAGGTGTTACAACACATGGAGGACGTGAAGGTGCGAGAGATGCAGATCTTTGACTACAAGAAGAAGATTGCCGAGGCAGAGACGAAGCTGAAGCAGCAGCAGAACCTGTACGAGGCCGTCAGGAGCGACAGGAACCTCTACAGCAAGAACCTCATCGAGTCGCAGGTGCTTGCCGCGCTAACATTTCAAGATGGCAACAGAGGTTTTTAAAATGGCCGCTGTTTATCTCATCCTATCCCTAAATAAATGAAAACAGAGGGTCTTTAGTCTTTGCGTGAGCTGCTGCTGCTGCTGCTGCTAATAATAATAACAATAATAATAATAATTATTAATATTATTATTACTATTACAACAACAGTAGTAAATTACAAGGTAAATTACAATTAGCTGCATTGGGGTTAAGTTCCTTTGCCGTATTCTTTTCGGGCGCCCATCCCAAAAGTCCAGTCCGCGTATGAGATGGTTGTCATGACTGGGTTGTCTAGGATGAGATCACGGAGATGAAGAGGAAGCTGAAGATTATGAACCACCAGATCGATCAGCTCAAGGAGGAGATCTCGGCCAAGGAGGCGGCACTGGTCAAGGAACAGCTGGAGCACCAGCGTGTCGAGAAGGAGAAGGAGGCGCTCAAGAGTACGTGTAGTCAAGTGCTGTCTGGGCGGGGGGGGGGGGGGGGGGGAGAGATAGGGGGCATGGTGAAGGAACAGCTGGAGCACCAGCGTGTCGAGAAGGAGAAGGAGGCGCTTAAGAGTACGTGTGGTGAAGTGCTGTCTGGGGGGGGGGGGGGAGGTGGGATAGGGGGGGGGGCATGGTGAAGGAACAGCTGGAGCACCAGCGTGTCGAGAAGGAGAAGGAGGCGCTTAAGAGTACGTGTGGTGAAGTGCTGTCTGGGGGGGGGGGGTGGGATAGGGGGGGGGCATGGTGAAGGAATAGCTGGAGCACCAGCGTGTCGAGAAGGAGAAGGAGGCGCTTAAGAGTACGTGTGGTGAAGTGCTGTCTGGGGGGGGGATAGGGGGGGGCATGGTGAAGGAACAGCTGGAGCACCAGCGCGTCGAGAAGGAAAAGGAGGCGCTCAAGAGTACGTGTAGTCAAATGCTGTCTGGGGGGGGGGGGGGTAGGGGCGCATGGTGAAGGAACAGCTGGAGCACCAGCGCGTCGAGAAGGAGAGGGAGGCGCTCAAGAGTACGTGTAGTCAAGTGCTGTCTGGGGGGGGGGGGGGGATAGGGGGGCATGGTGAAGGAACAGCTGTAGCACCAGCGTGTCGAGAAGGAGAGGGAGGCGCTCAAGAGTACGTGTAGTCAAGTGCTGTCTGGGGGGGGGGGGATAGGGGGGCATGGTGAAGGAACAGCTGTAGCACCAGCGTGTCGAGAAGGAGAGGGAGGCGCTCAAGAGTACGTGTAGTCAAGTGCTGTCTGGGGGGGGGGGGTGGGATAGGGGGGCATGGTGAAGGAACAGCTGGAGCACCAGCGTGTCGAGAAGGAGAGGGAGGCGCTCAAGAGTACGTGTAGTCAAGTGCTGTCTGGGGGGGGGGGGGGGATAGGGGGGCATGGTGAAGGAACAGCTGGAGCACCAGCGTGTCGAGAAGGAGAGGGAGGCGCTCAAGAGTACGTGTGGTGAAGTGCTGTCTGGGGAGGGGGGGGGGGATAGGGGGGCATGGTGAAGGAACAGCTGTAGCACCAGCGTGTCGAGAAGGAGAGGGAGGCGCTCAAGAGTACGTGTAGTCAAGTGCTGTCTGTGCGGGCGGGGCCGGAGGAATGATGCGGGGGTGGGGTCATGTTGAAAGAACAGCTCGAGCACCAGCGTGTCGAGGAGGAGGAAGCCCTCAGGAGTACATGTAGTGATATTGGTGTGGTAGACATAGTTAACACATTCATTATGGTAAAAGCAAATAAAAAAATCGTAAAAATATAAATTCGCAAAGAGGCATTTTTCAGAATTCTGGAAGATAAGATTTATCAGAGTCTGAAGTGTAACAGACTGGAGGCTGAGGTTGAAAAGCAGTGCTTGGTGCTTGTGACTTTCAGCGGAGCTACAGCGCATGAAGCAGCAGGCGGCAGAGAACAAGTCGTACATCGAGGCACAGGAGGCGGAGGAGCGCAAGCTGCTCAAGATCATCGCCGAGGCAGACGCGGAGCGCGTGAGGCAGAAGAAAGAGCTGGACACGGTGATAGGCGAGCGCGACATCCTCGGCACGCAGCTCGTGCGCCGCAACGACGAGCTGGCGCTGCTGTACGAGAAGATCAAGATCCAGCAGTCGACGCTGAATAAGGGCGAGATACAGTACAACCAGCGCCTGGAGGACATCCGCGTGCTCAAGCTCGAGATCAAGAAGCTGCGCCGCGAGAAGGCCATTCTACAGAAGAGTGTCGCCAACGTCGATGACCTCAGGTCAGTGAGCGCTCCAAGTCCCTGTTCTATCTCACGTACGATTAGCGCAAGTGGCAGCCTTTGCAATCCTGTTGATGTGTTCATTGAAAATGTGGTATAATTTATGCTTGAAATAAAGGGTATGGAATTCAGTTGCGTAAATGTTTACATTCTGAGAGAAATCAAACAAGGATTGGAGTTTGTCGGAACTTTCGGTCGAGTTTTGTGTCGACCTAAGTTAAACTGTGTCATGTACCTGCTGAACACACGGGCGGCATCGGCGTGTTTGCAGGCGGGAGGTGTACCACCTGCAGCGTGAGTTGTTGCGTGAGCGCACGCGATGCAAGGCCCTGGAGGAGGAGCTCGAGAACCCGATGAACATCCACAGGTGGCGCAAACTGGAGGGAAGCGATCCCAGCACTTACGAGATGATTCAAAAGATACAAACCCTGCAGGTCTGTCACACTATCCCCCTATGCCGTGGGCTTCATATCTCGCATGTAGGCTACAATCTTAAACTCAGTGTGAACTTAAGGGCCGTCTATAAAGTCCGTATTGGACTTCTTGACTTACCCCCCGTGATGCCACCCACCCAAGTACGAACAGCCAGAACTCCCCTCCCCCTCCCCCCTCCCTCTCCGCACCACAAGCAGACCCACACCCAGTGTGCGGACACACCCCGTATACGAACACGCCCCGTGTACGGACACACTCGATGTGTGCGTACTTGGATAGCCTGTCATCGCGTAAGTTGTACAGTGAAGCTGCTGAATCGAGCAGGTGGGGGTTTAACACTTGTGACGGTGATGTGTTCAGAAACGGCTCATTGCCAAGACGGAAGAAGTGGTGGAGAAGGAGCTGCTGATCCAGGAGAAGGAGAAGCTGTACGTGGAGCTGAAGCACATCCTGGCCCGCCAGCCCGGTCCCGAGGTGGCTGAGCAGCTCCAGATCTACCAGCAGACCCTGCGCGAGAAGACTAAACAAATGAAGGTACTTACGTTCTTGCTGCTAAGCTGTAATGATTCGATCACGTCAAAATGGAGGGTTTCAAAAATGTACGTTATGAGCATAATGTCCCTTTTTCGACTTCTATAAACACTAGTTTTAAGTTGTTTCTTTTTCTTTGGGATGGAAGTGAATCTAGTATGTAGCGGCGCCGGTATACAATTATAAAATTACTTGCATTTTTGCGAAAAAGTCTGTATGGGAATAGCGACATAGGTTTATGTGGCCCCTGGCAACATGTTTATGTGGTGTCTGTGGTCCTTGGCAGCATGTTTATGTGGTGTCTGTGGTCCTTGGCAGCATGTATGTGGTTTATGTGGCCCCTGGCAGCATGTTTATGTGGTGTCTGTGGTCCTTGGCAGCATGTATGTGGTTTATGTGCCCCCTGGCAGCATGTTTATGTGGTGTCTGTGGTCCTTTGCAGCATGTATGTGGTTTATATGGTCCTTGGCAGCATGTATGTGGTTTATGTGGTCCTTGGCAGCATGTATGTGGTTTATGTGGTCCTTGGCAGCATATGTGTGGTTTATGTGGTCCTTGGCAGCATGTTTATGTGGTGTCTGTGGTCCTTGGCAGCATATGTGTGGTTTATGTGGTCCTTGGCAGCATGTTTATGTGGTGTCTGTGGTCCTTGGCAGCATGTATGTGGTTTATGTGGTCCTTGGCAGCATGTTTATGTGGTGTCTGTGGTCCTTGGCAGCATGTATGTGGTTTATGCGGTCCTTGGCAGCATGTTTATGTGGTGTCTGTGGTCCTTGGCAGCATGTATGTGGTTTATGTGGTCCTTGGCAGCATGTTTATGTGGTGTCTGTGGTCCTTGGCAGCACGTATGTGGTTTATGTGGTCCTTGGCAGCATGTTTATTTGACCCTGGCAACGTGTTTATGTGGCCCCTGGCAGCATGTTTATGTGGCCCCTGGCAGCAGGTGTATGTGGCCCCTGGCAGCAGGTGTATGTGGCCCCTGGCAGCAGGTGTATGTGGCCCCTGGCAGCATGTTTATGTGGCCCCTGGCAGCATGTTTATGTGGTCCCTGGCAGCATGTTTATGTGGTTTATGTGGACCTTGGCAGCATGTTTATGTGGCTGTGTGACGGCGTTGCTTCATTCTCTAGGCGATGGCGTCGGAGCTGAACATGTACGAGTCACAAGTGAGTGAGTACAAGTACGAGATAGAGCGGCTGGCCAGGGAGCTGCAAGAAGTCAAGAAGAAATACTTCATGCAAAAGAAGAAAGAACAAGCCACCAAGTAAGCTCAGCTCATTCCTAGTCCTTGTGTGGCAATTCGCGGTGTAAAATGCTTCAGATGTGAGATCGGGTTAAGGCAGGAGGGAAGGTTATATCGGGTTGATCTTACAGTTCATGACTTTGTTCATGAAATTTCTTCAAATTATACATATGATTTCTTCAATTTAGGTCCTTTAAGAAGTTTGCGAGCGCAATGACTCCTGCAAAGTATTGCTTTAGAAATGCTATCACACCATTCAGCGAAACTTACTGTAAATACAGCCTTAGTGCTGGCTGTATTAAAAACATATTCCTTAAAGCATTCCGTTTTCTGTGACATTTCAAATTAAAAAAAAAAATTTGGTTTTGACAGAGAGCGAGAACGGGCTATAGCACAAGCAGGCGCACCATTGATACAGCCGCAAAACACGGAGAAACCACGGTTCACGGGAGGGGGCTTTAACCTCAAGCAGCCGTCGCAGCAGCCGAGCCAGGCGTAGTGATACACCAAGCGAACAGTTACTGTCAACATGCTGACAACACCGTATTCTTGAAACTGCTGAGTCACTGTCGTGGGCAGCAGTGAACTGTGATAAACGAATAACGTAACGATAATTTTCTGCCCGAGTCATAATCACACTTCGTCGCATCGAGAGCCAGCATTCACACCAACATGTTTTTTTTTTCAAATGATTGTTTGATCTACTGTGATTGGCTTATTTCTGTCAATAGCTTGGATTTTCTTCAGTTATCGATTAGAGTAACACTGAAATATATTAGCATTCAGTTTAAAAAATAATAATTCTGGACATTTTATTTACAATATACTTTCAGTTTTAATTGTTTTTATATTCTGGCAAGCATAGCGGAAGATTTTAAGCTGTTTCCCTCACTATTTTGTTAAAATTATTTGTAGATTTTGTTTTCATTCTGTGATACATTTTTAAGTATGTTTTGAACATTTGTTAAACAAATAAATTATTGAGAAGATCAATACTGTTGTTTTTATTGGTTGTTGCTATGCCAGTTGTGTGTGTAGTTAAAACCAGCAGTAAACCATGAATGGTTTTACTTATTAATGGAAAATGAGAATTTCAATTTAAAAGTGACCTCGTCACAATTTCTGAAAAAGCTGAATGATGAAATCAGCACGAAAGCGATAAGATTTAATGTGTCTAATAATCGGGTCTATTAAGTGCCAATGAAAATAAAAAGATGTGGCCAAGTTAGCGTCTGGAAATATATGTAGTTTCTTGGAGTTACGGATTCATGCGAAATTGCACTGGAATTTGTGTGCCAGAAATGTGCGAATTGCCTTGTGTCGTGTATTCTACAGAAGCAGGCCATAGCAATCTTTATAGGAGTTAAAAAATGTAGCTTCTCCTAGGTCTCCAGCCTGAATGGCTTGACATTTTGGTTAAAGTAAGAAACTTAAGCACCCACCGGGAGGACATATTAGGGGAAAAAAACAAAATTTAAATGAAGGTAGCAGACATTACTACCTATCTGGCTGTTGCTTTTTTTGGTGATTCGCCAAATATTGGTGGAAATTTTTGCGCAAAAGAATCAGTAAAATCACACCAGAGAAATGGCCTTTGCTCTCTTGAAATTTTACTAATTCGTAATTCGGAAAACATTGGCGACAATATTGGCAAAATAACAATTTCCTTGCTAAAATCCTTAAGTAACGCCAGTTATATATAATCTTACCGTCTTAAAATTTTGAATTAGGGAAGCGGACATTCGTGCCTACTTGGGTGTTACTGGAGGAAATATTGGCGAAAAAATATTTTTGGGTAAAATTTTGACTTCGTCTTAGACAATGGCCTTACTTTCTTAAAATTTTAAGTGAAGGTAGCTGGCATTACTCTTTACCTGGCTATTACTTTTTTTGGTAGTTGGGCAGAAATTAGCGGAAAGTGTGGATAAAGGCAAAAAAAAAAAAAATCAGTAAAAACTTAATTCACACCAGAGAAAAGGCCTTGAAACTGTCTTGAAAATTTTAGTTAAAGACAGCGGTCATTTACACCAACATGGCTGTTATTCTGTTTAATTGTAATTCTGTTGTCCGGATTGGGGTTTTAAAATCAACCATTTTACACACGACGACGACCCAATTTTATTTTTACGGCTCTAATCCAGGCAATCATGGAAAAAACCATACCTAAAACTTCCGGAAATCCTAAAAAACAACAAAAACGTTGGTTTAACGACGATTGCAAAAAAAGCAATAGCCATGCGGAAAACAGCTCTGCACCAATTCTACATCAGCCCAGACAATAGTACCAAACTTGAATACAAAAGGCTACGTGCCGAAGCACGCAGAACCATCAAAGCAAGCAAAAAGCAAACCTGTGCGGAATATATCTCAAAATTGAACAAAACCAATTCAACCAAAAAAGTATGGGAGATAATTCGAAAAATATCTGGTAAAAAACATCTCAAAACCCATAAACCACCTCACTACAAACAACCAAACTATCACAAAACCCGATGAAAAAGCAAATACCTTTGGTAGAACCTTTCAGTTCAACTCTTCATCTGAAAATTACTCTCTTGCGTTCCGTCAAATAAAAGAAATTAAAGAACTAGTACCAATAGACTTTACCTCAAATAATTTGGAAGAGTACAATAGCACCTTTACTCCGCCTGAGTTGAAAGACGCTATACATAACTCACATGACTCAGCTGCCGGACCGGACGACCTGCACTACCAGGTTTTAAAAACACCTACCTGAGGAAACCCTTGAAGTCCTCCTAGAACTACTCAACCAGGTTTGGACTACAGGACACTTTCCTGAAATATGGAAAGAAGCCACTATCATACCAATCCCAAAACCCAATAAGGATTCTACTAATCCCGAAAATTACCGCCCAATATCTCTGAGAAGTTCATTGTGCAAAACATTAGAGCGAATGATAGCCGCAAGACTAATTTGGTGTTTAGAGAAAAATCATCTGCTTACTGACATCAAAAGCGGCTTCAGAAAAGAAAGAAGTACCATAGATCACCTGGTTAGACTCAAATCATTTATTAGAGAAGGTTTTATCAATAACGAACATGTCGTCACTGTTTTCTTCGATTTAGAAAAAGCCTTGGCTGGGAAACACGGGGTCATGCAAGACCTCTACGACCTTGGTGTACGAGATCGCCTTCCTGAGTTCATTGAAGCGTTTTTAAATGATAGGCGGCTTAAAGTCCGTCTGGGTTCCATTTTCTCGGACTATTTTGAGCAAGAAGAGGGCTACCCTCAAGGATGCATTCTATCAATTCTGTTGTTTCTTATCAAAATCAATAGTATCAAAGGGGCAACAAACCAGGGAATAGACAGCTCACTCTTTGTAAGATGACTTTGCGACTTTGCGGTGTCTGCCAAGGGTAAGAATATGAATCTTATCGAGCGTTGCCTCCAGCAAAATATAAACTCTCTTCAAAAATGGGCTGACCAAAATGGTTTCAAGTTCTCGCAAACCAAAACAGTCTGCATGCACTTTTGCAACAAGCGAAAGCCACACGACGACCCTGTTTTATACTTATCAAACACTCAGATACCTGTAGTAAAGGAAAACAAATCCCTTGGTCTAATTCTGGACTCGAAGCTAGATTTTATTCCCCACATAAAAGACGTAAAGAGGAAATGTCAAAAGGCACTCAACCTACTACCGGGGGTTTCCGAAAAAAGCCCAGAGCTTCTATTTGGAAACTGGTCAATTTCAAGCGCTCATTAAGAAACCAAATAGAAGCCCCGGGGCTTCGATTAGGAAACAGTTTCCTAATTAGAACCCCGGGCCTTCTATTTTTTAGATGGGGTTGTCGATAAGTTTTTATTGGAAAAAAAGAAAATTTACCATCAATCTCTTATTTAAATGCTACATGCTGCGGATATCCGCACAAAAATAACAAAAACACAAAAGCAACAGTAACTAAAAAAGTCTGGTAAAATGGGGGGATGTCGCCTTGTGCGAAGCACAGGATTAAGCAACGACGCAGAACGTGTCTAGGGGTTTGCCTCACATCAAAGGATTAAGTGCACCGTGTCTGTATTGCGAGTAAACACGAGTTCTAAAAAGACTTGCAGGCAAGGAGGGGCAACATCACGCCGCCCGTTTTAGTACTCGGCCCGTTATATTTCCAGTAATACTCCGGAGTAAAGGTGGCAGTGGGGAGGGGGGATGTCTGTTCGCCTTGTGCAAAGCACAGGATTAAGCAACGACGCAGAACATGTATAGGGGCTGCCTTATATCAAAGGATAAAGTGCACTGTGTCTGCATTGCGAGAAAACACGAGTTCTAAAAAGAGTTGCAGGGAAGGAGGGGGCTTTTATTAGGAAACGATTTTTTCAGGTCTTTATTCTAACTCCAAATAGAAGCCCCGGGGTTCTATTGGGAAACAGTTTCCTAATAAGAGCCCCGGGGCTTTTATATGGGGGGAGCTTCTTTTCGGAAACTCCCGGTACGAGTCGTCTCCGCCCAACACTGGGGAGCAGATACCAGTACTAAATTAAAACTGCATAGATCATTAATAAGATCTAGAATAGATTATGGTAGCATCGTCTACGGATCAGCAAGGCCTTCGTACTTAAAGATGCTGAACCCAATACAAAACCAAGGCCTTCGCCTCTGCCTTAACGCTTTCAGAACGTCACCTGCGGAAAGCCTTCAGGTTGAATCAAATGAACAACCATTAGATATCCAACGAATCAAACTTTCAATGCAATATGCAATTAAACTATACGCAGATAAAGAAAACCCCACCCATAAGGCAGTGTTCGAAAAAGACCATTCAGAAATCTTAAGCACACGCCCTAGGGTTATCGTACCCTTTGGCACTAGAATCCGTGACCACCTTAATAATGCTGGAATCAAAGTTGAGCAAATTGCAAACCTAAAAGTTTCAAAATACCCAACATGGAAAATACAAAGGCCAACCATAAACAAAACTTTTCCAAAGACACAACAAATGCTGAAGAGTTTAAAGTTAGGTTTGCTGAGATAAAGGAAACTTACCCTCACCATCATTTCATATACACGGACGAATCTAAACTCGATAACAAAATTGCTGCCTCAATAGTTAAAAAATCAAATACCCTGAAAACAAGATTAACAAACGGCTCTTCCATCTTTTTCGCGGAGGTTCGGGCACTCCAACCAGCCATGGAAATCGTCAAGATTAGTAGGTACAAAAAGTTCCTTATCTGTGTCGATTCCTTATCGATCTTACAATCACTAGAAAATCTGCAGGTGTCGAACACGATGATTTTAGACCTAATAGAACGTTATGAAAGGGCAATCAAACAAGGCAAATCCGTAGTGTTTTGCTGGGTGCCAAGCCACGTCGGCATATCGGGTAATGAAGCTGCGGACCAGGCAGCAAAAGAGGCGCTAAACTACAACATATCCGACCTTCTCATACCATACTCCGACTTTAAACCCCATATCTCAAGCTATGTAAAAAACCTTTGGCAACAAAAGTGGAACGAACAAAGAAATAACAAACTGTTACAAATCCAACCAACAAATCTTGGACAAATCTTGGACAAAGGCAGCTAGCTTTTGGCAATATTCGCGACACAACGGTTATGCATAGAGCCCGAATCGGGCATATATACATCACCCACGGATATCTTTTGAGAGGCGATGCGCCGCCAGAATGTATTGGTTGTCAAGAACATTCGACTGTAAAACATATTCTACTCAATTGTGCAGATTTTCAGATCATTCGTTCACGCTACTACAGTGTGAATTCCATGAAAGACCTATTTACAAAGGTAACACCAAGCAAAATTATTTCTTTTTTGAAAGAAATACACCTGTACAGCAAGTTTTAAATTGAACTTAGTTGGTTTTAGATTATACACTACTTTTTTGTCTATTTTAATTGATCTTAGTTTCAACTGAGTTTTCCAATAGCAACAGAACCGACACAATATGACCCTAGTGGGTTGCTGGGGTCGTTAAATCAATCAATCAATCAATCAATCAATCAAATCAATTTTTCCTCCTCTGTAAAATGATTAGGGTTTTGTCCTATTGGGCTTTTGTCCGGGATTCACCTGGTGTCAGTTGAGATTTCAGTAACAAATTGGTTATTTGACAATATACTCAACAAAAAAAGAAACGCAACTTTTTCAAATGGCTGTTATATTGTCAATACTGGACAGATAACAACAAAATTTTAGGTATAGACTCAGAATCAATAGATAATTTCATTTCTCTAAAAATTCAAAGCTACATTCTTATCGTTACGCTGTAATGCTTACGTAAACTGAAGGTATCCAAAAAGCAGTTCACAAGCCTAATATCTCGTGTGTCCTCCACGTAAACTGGTCTGGGGTCGTTGACCGTGGCCTGCCCGTTCTAGGACGATCGGATTTGGACCCTGTTGTATCTAATCTTATTCTCAGGCGAGTAACCGTCGATTTGTGGACGCCAAACGCCCGCGCCACGTCAGTTGCCGTTTTTCCACTTTCGAGCATGCCGATCGCACGCTCTCGCTCAATTGCGGTTAAACGTGGCATCGGTTAGGATCGTTCCAGAAACTTAAAATTTTGTACAACGTGCACTCTTTTGTTAAGGCTTGAGACTATGACAAAATAATTCAATAACTCTCAGCGGTTATTTCACAATGTCCTAGACTACGAGTTTAGGTCACGTGACTGCTCGCTCAAGTTGTAAGATAGAGCGGGGAATGATTTTGACACATTGTTTGGACAATCACTTTCCAAGTAACAGAATGTACAAGAAAAATTAAATATACTAATAGAAAAAAAATTAACCCCCTCTATAGGTGTTGCGTTTCTTTTTTTGTTGAGTATATATCCTGGTATTTTTTACGAACCACCAAAACAAATTATGGCCGGGTAGGTACTGATGTCCGCTGAAATTTTAAGAAAGTAAGATAGTATCCCTATCGTTAGTTAAGATTTTAATGAGAAAATAGTTTTCTCCAATATTTTGACAAATTTTTCGGAATAACAAAGCAAAATAAATATTAGCGAAAATATTGGCCACAAATGACCATGTGAAATAAAACATCAAACCGCAGATAGCAAAGCCATCTGTTTGATACATATGATACCATACTGCGTTGGCTCAAGAAAACTGGACATTTAGTTATAGTGAGGTTACATGAATTTAGATGTTTTATCTGGTTGTCTGTCACAAGGAATCTGTTTCAAGTAAAATAGAGGAGTGGGAAGAGGGCATTCTCCCATTGTAAGTGGTTGGAATTAGTGCATAATCTAAGTGATTGAAATATCTCTTTAGACAAAAACAATTCGGCCTGTTTTGTATTTTTCTGTGTTCAGTGAATACTTGGGGTGGAGTTGACGCCAGACGACACGATCCTGGGGCAGCTCTGTCATTAGTACAATCAAGGACCTTGTTAGCTGACCAGAATACCCACCCACACTCCTCTGTCGTGGGCCAATTAATGTAATTGTGTTCACAGAAAGTGTTTATCACAATACTTTCAAAGGGGATAATTGCACTTTCAGAGCCAACTTGTTTTCTCAATTGAATCGGTGGAGTGCTGGCGGTAGAAGGTAAAATCTATCTTCCTGCTTTTCTTAAATTTTCGAGATACTTTTCTGGATATCTCTTTGAATTTTAACTATTCTCCAGAAATTTTAACGAATCGATTGGACAAAGTTAGTCAACCTCTTGGTGTAAAGAACTACATTTTAACTTCAAATACTGCAGAATTAATTGTAGAATTTTCATTAGCATTGCAAAACACAAAATGTAGAATATTCAGAAACGGAAACTAGAATTTAATGAGAAATGCAGAAAATATCTTGAAAAAATAGGAATTCCTTTTCACAAATAGATTTTGCTTTCTAGGTTGTGTGCCTTGTCTCATGGCTGTAGTGTTCACCCAGCTTCTGTCAGAAACAGCTGAAATCCGTTTTCAATGCAGTATAACGTTGCCTTATGATCCTTTTTCGTAAAAATTTCAGTAACACCAGCAAAAATTCCTTTTTAGTGTAATATAAATACCGGTTTTGACGCCCATCACCTGTGTCATCCAGGAGTTGGTTTGGCTTTCATTATAAATAAAGTACCACCCTGACAGAATATATATTTACATATATTGGTTTCTTTAAGAGCTTCTTTGACCTCTAAATTATAAAACACACCCCAGTGAAAATGCACTCCCGTTTAAAGGATCAGTAAATTTGCGTTATCTACCCGCGTCACGTTCCCCTGAATCCAGTAGAAGCACCAAAGACTGTTTATAGTCTTTACAAGCACCCAGCCTCATGAACTAACCCTGTAATGAAAAGATATCAGTTAGAAAATTTGTGAGCCGTATCTCTCATGACCACTGCCGAAAATGCATCGACACAACGACGCTCCAACAACGTTGATTTTGAGTCGCAACTTTATCTTTCTAATGTAAAAAAAACGTATTGATCAAACACGCATGCATGTTTTCTAGACTGAGAAAACAGGCCAAAACTTACGATTAATTGGCACATGGGATTTACCATTTCGGGAATATTTATTCCAAATAATACATATTCCGGATGATGATTTTTTACGATCCGATTTTTAGAAAAAAATTCGAAACTTTCAAGTGTATTTTCTTCTGCTGTTGGGATTGACTTGTCTTGAAACGTTTCAGATACGTTTCCTGCCTAAACAAGCTTGTGATTTGTGATTTACATTGAAATTTGTTGACAAAAAAACCTATATTTTACCTATATCATGTAAAATTTTGCTCTGGCATAAATAGAAAACGGGTAGGGCATTTTCCTCGAGATCCAGTTTTCCAGATGGGATTCGAGTGAGACCAGACAATTCTCTTGAGGACATTTATAGTTCGGTGTTTGTTTTCAGTTTGGTGTAATTTCAGTGTACTTAACATCTGGCGAATGCCATGGCAGTCATGTGGGCAACCGTTGCTTGACAGTCTTGCATCGCACGGTTTGTTACTGAGATACAGACACACATTTTCTTTTGGCCCGGTGTTTTCTTTTAGTACTTTTTTGCCACATAAGTTAAAAGCCCAGTGTTCAATCTAATTACTGTGGAGTAAGCCTAATTATTTAGTATATATGTAGCATTTAAAGCATTGAAGTTTTGAAGAACTAATGTTATGAACACGAAAATACAGATAGATAGGAACTTTTGTACTTTTCTCAATAGGCCATTGTGTAGTTTAAGCAATGTGTTTTGAGTCCAACTGCAGGGACAAAACATGACATCAAGTAATTTATTATCACTTATCGAAAGATTTGTATCGTCAACTCAAATCATTCTTCTTGTACAAGCAATTCATTTTCTTTTTTTCTGACTTTAAAAACTGCGATTGATGGCAGACAGACATATATCACGCTTAGTAAGAAATAATTAACACTGATCCAAAACGTGGATTTATATTGGCTGATGATATTTGATTTTGAAACCTTTTTGTATTTGGAAAACTTGTCTTGTTTCCATCTATTTACTTGAATCTACTTCAATCTATTTACTTCCATCTATTTACTATCATCTATTTACTTAAACCTACTTCCATCTACTTACCTTCATCTATTTACTTCTATCTATTTACTTTCATCTATTTACTTCCATATATTTACTTCTATTTATTTACCTTCATCTATTTACTTTAGACTATTTTCTTCCATTTGTTTACTGCAACCCATTTGTTCCATATATTTACTTCTATCTGTTTACTTCCAGCTATTTAATTTGGCGTGTATTGCATGCGGATTGACCAAAATTCGTTTTGGAGCAGTTAAAACTATGTGACGTTTAGGGCATTTCTCAATATATTTAAAGATGCGTGTTTTGCGGTATAACCAAGTTCATTTGTGCCTTCCACTGGCTACACAAAGTCTAGGCCCTTTCCCCCCGGCCCTTTCCCCCAGCCCTTCCCCCCGTTACTTTTCCCCCTGGCCTTTTCCCCTCAAAATGTTTTTTCAGGAATCATTTGTAAGAAAAGAAATGATGTTACATGAAACAATTTTTTTTACTTATTCGAAGTTGAATACAATTTGTAACAGATTTTGGCACCTTTACACTTATCATACACTTTAACCATATGTGCATGTTCAGAACTTTTCTGAGCGCTTCGCTTTACATTGACCAGCTTAATCTCTACCTCCCCTCCGTTTTTCACATTCAAACGATATCGCCCCATTCGCTAGCTGTGTTTGCTGAACGTAAAGTATCCTTCGTAAGAGAGCTTATCCTTCCTTCGTTTTGTCTTAATGAACTCCATATTGATTTGATACAGAGTGTCATTTCTTACCTGTTTTTATACAGAACGTGCCTACCTGCTCCGGTTCTTTCTAAATTCCTTTCTTAATTCCGTCATTGCAATTAATGTATTATGCATTAACCCATCAATGATATTAAATTGATCTCATGATACCGTAACTACTCAGTGCAATAATTGATCAAATGTGCAATCGTGAATATCTAACGTAATCCCTTACTGGAATTAAATCATTAAAACGCTTTCATCAATTTCATCAATACATCTCTTAAAATTTGAAACACCATTTTGAACAGTTCAATCATTCAATAATCTTTCATCAATTTCATCAATACATGACTTGAGCCCTTTAAAATACCCTTTTGAACAGTTACATCATTCAAATATCTTTCATCAGTTTCATGAATAGATCATATTACTCTTTGATAAAACCCTTTGAATATTACACAATAAATATTAAAATAATAGCGGGGGGGGGGGGTAAGAGCGGGGGGGGGGAAGTAACCAGGGGGAAAGCACTGGGGGGAGGACCGGGGGAGGGCCTGTTCCCGGCTACACAAATATGTGTGGTACACAGAGAAGTTCTGAAATTATGGATCAACTACAAGCTTTTTCAACTTCGACTTAACTTTCGAGAACAATCATTTGCAGGTGCATCATGCCCACTTTCTCAATTGCGATTACACCCCATCAATAAAAATGTTGTGGAGGGACAACACTATTTTAAAAGATTTTAAGTGGGTTAGAACACTGGTTAAATCCGTTTGATCCATTGAAGAAACATACATCCTGGAATAGTGACGTGTGTGGTAAGACGTCATTTTCATGAGCTGTTCCTGACCACAGCTGAAAACAAAGCATCACTTACTTCGTTGCGGTACACCCCTACTGGCAGCTTTTGTTCGCATCTCCATATCGTCCAAGAGACTTGGCTGATTCGTTCTAATACTATGCGTTGTTGCTTTCTAAATTCATATATAAATGTGTTTAAGATTTTAAAATCATTTCACAATCTGATAACAATTAATGTCTACTGTGAACAAGAAACATTGTAGTGTCTTAAATCAAGTCCATAAAACATTTTCGGAGTAAAATGATATTAAATCTTTACTTTGCTTTTGACGTTGTTACTATTTTTAACGTGAATATAGTCACGGGGTTGTCATAGGGATAATGCAGTTTTTCTAATCACCCTTAACAGTTTGCTTAGAAATGTTACTTAGGTCTTTATGAGTAATATTTGACGGTCTGCACTGTAATAAAAGGCTATAAAAAGAAAACTGTGTAAAATACAGCCTATAATAAACTGCGAGAACAATTTCTCTGTTCCCGTGAGCTCATAAATGCCTTGATATTTTTAAATTGAATGTGCTTCATGTTAAATGTGTAGAGCAATAGACATTAACTGTAGTTTTTTTCGCAAAATTATTTCTCCTTTGTTTATTCAGGACTCCTGTTATTTATACTTAATTTGAAAATTGTTGATATTGCGTAACAGTCGATTAAAGATTTGATCCCACTATTATTTAAAGCTCACAATTAAAAAGTTGATGTTCACTTTATTATGCTGTGTATTTTATAGATTCTATATGTGTACTACTGTATCCATTTATTTCGGACATCAAAAGGACATCACGTAGCTACATTAATAAAGCTGGGTTATCGAGCTGACGCAACACCTGAATCCCTCATTAATTTAGTTCATATATATAAAACTCGATAATGGATTTATGAACGGAAAATATTGTCCATTATAACACGACCAAGTGACAATGTACTCTGGTATAAAGACATTATATATCAATTTTACGTTGTCGGACTGCATACAAGAAGGGGTTAGCCACTTCCACAAGAAATTCATAAGCCAACGTGACTCTGAGCCAAGGTATAAGCCAATGTAATTCTGAAGATGTTTTTTTAGTTACAGTAAAGGAAGTATCTGATAACTAAAAGGAGGGTATTTCTACACCATTGCATGTATGTATGTTATAACGACAGACCTGGTGCACTTCGGATTCGGGTAGTTGTGGAAGACCAATGAACTTGCCATTGAGCCTTTTGTTCACGATACTGTCACCCGTGCCCAATTAGGGTTATGGATTTGGGCACCAGTTTGCAAACATCTAACAAAAAGGCTGTGCATTGTTTGTGAGTGATTACTAGCCAGTTCAATTTACTGTTTATTAACAGTAAAACGGAGAGTAACGTTTAGAAGGGTCTAATAAATCAAGAAAAAAATGAGTTTTTATTTTTCAACCCAATTCTCAATGACATATAATTTCAATCTTGCTGAGTGAACTTTGCAAGGTAATGCATGACTATTTTCTATAGAATTTTCCAACAGAAACTTGCTTCTACTATACAATTGCTGCTATGAGAAACCGGTCTCATGTTGAAAAGCCACTTTCCACATTTTATTTTAAATACATAACATGAAGCTTTCACTGAAGCAAGTTGGCATTGCTCTCGTGAAAGTTAACGAACTTCCTTAATGCAAATATGCCTTGCTTGACACCTGAGTTGCTCACCGACTCCTACAGGTTTGAACTAATTTTCTTACCGTTACATTTTTGATGTTTTATATAACATCAGGAACTATTAAAATGTAAAAAAACGGCCATGTTATAGACATATAGGTACATATCACCAAAAATTCAAAATTAATTCAAATGATGAAATCTGTTCACTTAAACAGATAATGTGCGGTGTTATTTGATGTGCTTAACTGACACACTTCTCCGTTTCGTCTGTTCGGAAAGGCCTAATAATTGGTCATAAGATTATTTTGATCGAGCACGTAACGGACTGGAGGTATAAATTTTAATTTAAACGAAGTGAATAAATATCGGAGTTTATAAAACATTCCCTGTTACCTAATCTCTTTAGAAGATAGGAGATTGATTTAGAGTGGAGTATTGCTTACATTGTTTGATTAATAAAAATATCAATTATCAATTTCTTTTCAAGCCGTTGGCGAGGTTCTATTGAGCTATAAATAAGAATTATTGGCTCCATATCCGTCTATATATGATTACATGTAAACTTTTGAAAGCAGGAGACTTCTATTAAGAAGACAGAGAGCTTGTTGCTAATTGATCTCTCAGAACCACAGAATAATATCTTCTCGAATACAAATGTACTGCAACTAAACATATACAACATTTACTTTTTTACAAATTTTGGAAACAACAGAATCCTCAGCCAGAACGTTTGAGCAAATTGGCGGCCCAGTTATTTGTTGTGCAACAGTGCAGATAAAGCTACTTCACTTACATAAAACAAGTGATATAGCAAAATGTAGTCAAAGAGTTTCAGCAGCAATAAAACCTAAATTAAAACTTCAGAACCATTCAAGCCTCGAACTTTCATACTCATATTTTTTCTCCGACGATTTTGTTTATAGTTAGTAAACCTCTTATCATGTTTTAGTCGCATATTGATTTTAGGCAGTTATTATTAACAATGTTCCTGCAGCGTAAGTTTTTTAATGAAGACTGATTTTAGGCATAGGTTGTAGCAACGTTTGAAGAAGCAATGTTTGTAATGAACTTGTATGCCAACGCCTTTCTACCACAAAGATAAGAGCACAACTAATACTAAAGATTTTAAAAGAACGTATTTTTGCACAGCAATGCATTCTTTTAAATTATAGAACTACGTAATGCTGTACAAAAATTTGCAGTATTTCTTAATATAATCACATTAAGTTGAATAATAGAAACAAAGTGCCAAAATATTTTGTTTTTGTTTTGGGAATTGGATAAAATGTAACTTTTCAGAGTTTCCAGTACACAATAACATAAGATTGCTCTCAAAGTACCATTGCACTAAAGCAATTGCTGCATGACATTTTGTTTCCAGAACAAAATGCATGAACTATAAGCATAATAAAGCAACAGAACACAAACTAAGTTTGCCTCTTGTTCTCTATTTACTTTGTGTTCAGATTTTCTAATGAGCACGTCTTTGCTTAGCATCTGGCGTTTTGCTGTTAATTATATTTGTATTCAAAGTACAGTCCCTAAAAGAAAGAAATTAAGAACCAAAGATTACTTTTGAGACCAAGCAAGAACTTTGGACATGGCAGTTTTTTATTTTAGCATGTGATTGTCAGCTTATTGCCTTTTCAAATCATTAAACAATGACAGCACACTGTGGCTCATACTTTGCCTTGAAACAAACTGTAGAAACTCAAATCGTTAAAAACAAGTAGTGTATTAACAGACGAAAAGAGATGCTTTTTGTTATTGGTTTTGTTAAATGGGAACCACTAATCACTTGTTGACCAAAACACTCTTGTCGTAGGATTCAGTTAGCAAAACATTGTTTACGAGTCACTTCTCTTTGGTAGCATAAATGCCTTCACTAAAGGTCAAAATCCTTTTTTCAGATCCTGTTTTTGCCTTTCCTATAAATAAAAAGATGGTTTTTGCCTCGAGAAATAACTCTCACATTAACTATCTTACATTGCTCTTTATAGTCACAATTTATTCTGTCTGAACCGGGATATAGTACTACAATAAACAGACATTACTGACGCAAAATAGGGGAAAAATGTATTTTACCCCTGTGGAATTAAAAAGTCGTCCTTTTTTATTTAAGGATAAACAGTAATGTACTTAATGTGTTTTGAATGAAACAGCTTATAAAAACAGCTCTTTGAAACCTTCCGGAATTGAAGACCACCTATTTATGTTCACCATATAGACAAAATATTTAAAATATGGTTGTCTATAGCTGACGAAAAATTGTCTTAGGCAAATCATTATATCAACACATCTGGATCTTGTTGTAAAAAGAGTCAGCATATAGATATTTTGGTCTAAGCTCCTCCAGTTAACAAGTGAAAAAGATAGAATTGAACGTGTGGTCTAGTTAGATGGATTTCGAGAAAAATTGAAGCTATAATGTTACGACAGCTGCGAATTCTTTATCTATTTCTTCTTCTTTTTATGCACTTTCAATGAAATGAACAGCAGTTTTGCAAATCTGAAAAGAATGCTGATATAATAACAGGGTAATGGACCATAATGCCCACTCCGGGTGGCACACCGACCCTGGAATAAACAGAGCCTTTTTGCAGCCCAGGAAAAAAAAGTGTCTTGGTTGTCTGTGATGCTGCAGCACTACACTGACGGTAATTCGCATCGAACGGGGTATATACAGCCATGTGCATAATTTCCACCTCGGCCGGTTGTCATTTAAGCGTTGTTTTATATTTCATAAACATATTCTAAAAAGTTGCATTCTGTGCAAGAAAAAAGTAATTATTTATATTGTAACCTTATTTCCGAATTAAATTTAATCAAAGGAACAGTTTGGAGTTTTAGTCCTATCCTACAAAAGGGGGCGTATTGGTTCAAGGGTGTTCGTATGCACAACGGAACCCTCCCGTGCCAAATTCCAGTATTACTAAAAAGTACTGTGAAAAATTCCGGATTTTACAAGAAAATCTTTTGAACCAACACTGCCTATATCAGTTCGGTACACTGAAATTGAATCAGTTTGAAACCGTTCCACAACGGTACCGACAGACAGATATTGAATCGGTACACTGAAATTCCGGTACAACGAATTTGATTGATTTTGAACACACAGGACCAGTAGTATAAAAAAGTATACTGGTCGTAGAGTATATCTGATATAACAGATTTAGATGCTAATTGCAAAATATAAGTATCTATTAAGAGTGAGTGATGTATTGCAAAAAAAATTATATCCCATTACTATTTTTGCAAACCAAAAGTATTATTTTTGTTGAAAACGCAGTCATTTTTCTCAATAGAACTAATTCTTAATATGCTTTTACTTTGTTTTGATACTGGCATCCAAATTTTTTGAACTTGAATTGCTTTGTAACCCGAAAAATTCTACTTTGCAGTTCATTTTTTTCGTTTTGCTTCATTCTAAGCATATATTTATCTAGGGTAAATAAATAAAGCTCAAATTTGCAACAGCTTGATCTACCTCTTTAATTGTTGAAATTCTTAGAAATATAAACAATTCAGGGTACTACCTTAAATCTGCTTCCGTGTCGAAGAAAGAGAAGAATAGAAAGCTTAAGTAGCTTATGCTATGTTATGAATTGCTGTTGAATAGTTTTTAGCTTTGTTACATCTTTTATATTCCATGTCTCAATAACTTCAAATTGCTCGACTTCTTGGGTTTTGTGTGTTTGCTTCCGCCTCTGTTTTGTTTGAACATGAAGTTTTTTCAGTGAAAAATGTATTTGTAATCGTTGTTGACCTAAAATGTTGTCACTAAATAAATTCACAACACTGTGGTCATTTTTGAAACGTAGGTGCTCTGACATGTGGTAAGTAACAATGAGCCGCAGTACCACTTCAGTTCAGACGTAAAGATCCAAATAAGAACAGGTACAAACGAAGTTTTTTCTTTATAGAGTGTCAAATATGGCCTCAGTTACCGGTTTATACTAGCTACCATTTTTTAAAGTTCATCATCAGTACCACTGCGATTAATGCACTGGAGATGTGGCACTTTGTTGTCTCCTGCAGTCGCCTTTGAAATAAACTGCAGAATAACTGCTGTGGTATTGTTGCGGTTTGTTGGTCGTCATTTTACTTTTTAACGGTTTAGTCACTCTTGCAGTATACATTATTAATCATATTTTGATACGGGCTTTAATTATCACATGTTCTGGCGAAAATGTAGCTACACCTATACAGAAAATCCATGAATGTGTGTGAAAACTTGCCTTACAAGTGCGGCAAGTAAAACAGCGATTAATCATAAAAACCGATCAACTGGATCCTATTTTAAAATTCCTTTCAACTCTTGAAACATATCTAAAAATGACTATTTCATTTGAACACAACATCATGCAGTTTCTGCATGTAGTGTCGTCAAATTAAATAAAATTTAAGGAACCGGAGATGAAAAATTGAGTTATTGATATCAAAAACAACAACACAATTTTTGAGCTCAAAAGCTGCATTTTCTTGTAGTACAAATAAAAAATAGTCTCCATACAGAGTCTTGTCATTATGTCGTTCGCAGACATTTTATTCTGAATTTTAGATGTTTTAATATACTCTCTGTCTCTGGACAAACCTGTCTAATGTGGACAACTCCCAAATTCGCACAAAATATTTAAATCCCTTATAATCTTCCATTGATTTTCAATAAAACGAATCCTGGATTATTCCTATACCTCCCAATTTCGGACACCAGAGACAAATTTTCAGACCCATCTGTAGCTTTTACTGTATGAATAACCTGTGTAATTCCGACAAGCAATGACGCGATGTTTCGGTGCTGTTTGTGTGTCTCCCAGATGCTATCAACAATATGCCGCAACATGGCTGTTTCTGTTTGCGAAATGTCTAATTTCGAAACGCTTGTCTTGCCTAGTCCCAAGTGTGTTTATATGTTTAGAAGTCTGCTATTGTTTATTCAAATTTTGAGAAAAATTAACAGAATATTGTTAATCGAAACTGGAAAAAGGAAAACATCATTAAGATTAAATTTAAGCGTGTCCTTACTGTTGTTTGCCAGTTATCTGGCTTCCCGTAACTCATTATTTTAGGCATGGTGGCGTTCGGGTCTCGTATGTTAATTTTGGGCGGGGGAGGGTGGGGGGAGGGGCTGAACGAGAAAAAGTTTCCTTCTGCTTTATTTTACAAGAGTTTGTTGAAGTTTTGATTGGAATCACTTTAACGTTTCGTATTTTTCCAGATATAAGAATAATTCTGGACTTTCACCTCAAGTTTACCAGTTCCATTCGGCATCCTAACAAATAGACCAACGATAAATATGAAAGCTACATTAGGAAACGACATTTAAGTCAACGACATTTAGAGAGAAAACACTGAAGATACTTTCTAGAGGGCAGATTACCTACTTTTCCAGCAATGATATATTTAATTGACAAATCAAGCCATTATTGCATAACCTGAGTAATCTCGACACCTTGCTAATCAGGACAAATTTTACCAGTCCCAACGCTTTTCGGACTAATTAAGTTTTACTGTACACTCTCATCTCAAAAATAAATTTTTAGATTAAAATCGATAATTGACCAAAATGGTCGTTTTTTAAGCTTTTGTAGTTTCTGCTGGGAAGGATTTTATCACAGTCGAGTTTAATGGCATAACGCACCTGGGTTTGGAAATTTCCTTGATCTGTTTGAGGATCAGTTAAACCAGCTATTCTGCTTTATCTGTTCAATCGCAGATACTAGACGTTTATATTTGTGTCCAATCAGCCTCACAGGTATGTATTGCGTGTAATTTATATGCATCACTAAAATGGAACTACCTGTATGGCATATTTTACCACTGCAATCTCATTATTTTCTGAAAGAATCTGTTTGGGTCTAACTTTCTTGACTTTTGTACTTCTTGTGCATTACTCCTTCCATTCACAGAAGAAGGGGTACATTACAACTAAAAGGGACAATATGCGCAGACAAGGTATATTAACAGATTATAAAGCCATCTCAGTAGAATCGGAATTATCGGTGGTAATCTATATTTCGCGTTGTATACATTGTGCCCAAAACTGGTAAATATACTTTTGAAAAGTGGAATATAGTAACTATGAATGACGGATTTTATAGATGTTCGTACAAGTTCAGAGAAGGACTTGAAAACCAATGCCTCACATAGAATCTACATAGGTTCTCTGTCGTTCCGCTTTGGTTACGCATGTGTGTTTACAGCGCATATTTGTGTTTCAAGTGCTGACAACTAATGCGTCACAGTAGAATCTACATAGGTTCCCTGTCGTTTCGCTTTGATTGCGCACGCATGTATTCAATATATGATTTGTGTTGTTGGTGGGACGCAGAAATAAACTTGTATCAACTGGAAACGAATGGATTTCTTATAATAACCAGACCAAATTTCGCTACACGTAGCGAAATGACACCCACTTGCAATGATACAATCTATCTAGTCAAAGACACATTTTTCAGTCTTTCCACATAATTGTCAGCTTCCGAATTATCATGAACAACGACATCGAAGTAAATATAATGTAATCTCAAATCATCAAATCTGCAAAATTTCACGACATCTCATCACCCTCTATCTCTGTGCCAAATTTCATTGTCCTACGTCAAATAGCGTAGGAGGAGTTTTCTGGAAACCTCCGTGACGGAAAAAAGGAAGGAATAAACAGCCAGAATTCTTTGCAAAGCATACCCATTTGCAAACTATGTTTGCAAGTGGGAATTATGCTTCATACAGAATTTTCTACATACATTACCTTGAAACTTTCTTGGTTACTGCCGGATAGGATATAATCAAGTAAATGAGCAAAATGCTCAGAATGTGGGACCTTTCCTCAGTCTGGTTACAGATCAGTTAAAACACATTTCCCACTTGCAAACAGACGTAGGACGATGAAATTTGGTACAGAGATAGAGGGTGATGAGATATCGTGAAATCCGCAATTTTTTTTGAAATTGAGGTCAAAATATTTTTTCAAAAACCTATTCAATCACGGAAAATTGCTGGAAATAGCGCTCAAATCCTTGTTTCAACACGTGTACGGTGTCAGTAGGCAGTAACATCATGGATGGAATCTCGACATTTAGTGTCAAGGTCAAGGTCATGTGACTTTTGTATATTGAAATCGGTTAGAGAAAAATTGTCCATAATCTTGAAAATGGTTAGAGATAAAGCGATTTTGAGCTTATTTTCGACCCTTTGGGCCTAAAAGACGTTATGTAAGAGATACCTGGGTGACCTTGACCTCCTCCGTCATGGTCAAGGTCAAAAACCGGAAGTTGACCATTATCTCGAAAACGGTTAGAGACAGAACGATTTGAGCTTATTTTCGACCCTTTGGGCTTTAAAGATGTTATATAAGAGGTACCTCGGTGACCTTGACCTCCTCCGTGAAGGCCAAGGTCAAAAACCGGAAGTTGACCATTATCTCAAAAACGGTTAGAAAACTGAATTTGATTTTTTGAGATAACATTATATTTACGTCCATGTCCTTGTTCATGATAATAATTCGGAAGTTGACAATTATGTGGAAAGACTGAAAAAATGTGTCTTTGACTAGACAGGTTGTACCATTGCAAGTGGGTGTCATTTCGCTACTTGTAGCGAAATTCGTTCTAGTTATAAAAGATTTTAAGTGGGTGAAGCTGGAGGTCAGACTCAGAAAATGAACTGTTTGGATTCATTAAAAACATCAGGAATACTAGGTTCACGAGATTTTATTAGTTTGCACAAAAGATAGCTTGTAGCACTGGTAGCACGGGTCTGAAAGGCGGATGCGAACAGTGCCCAAGGCTAAAGCACGGTGAACTGATTTGAGTGGGTGGACTGATCCGAACTCCCCTCCCCCCACCCCCCGCAGCCTGTAGTACTGGTGGCACGAGCCTGAAAGGCGGATGCGAACAGTGCCCAAGGCTAAGGGGGAGTGGGTTCGGTTCAGCCCAAGCCCGAGTGTGGTTTTGTTTTTATTTCATGATTCTTAGTTCAAATATATTCTTTTATAATTTAAATATTTTCTACTACCGTTCCCTTTGTACGCGTACAGGCAGTCATGAAACGAATTCAACATCCACCTACATGTATTTTGCCGCGTATTTTTCGGTATTCGATTTTTAAGGGTTTCTTCCTGTTTACTTTCAGTAATAATGCTATATCTCTTATTCTGCGGTGGGACACCGCTACTGTCGGATTCCAGTGTAGATGGATCAAATAACGTTTGAGTTGGTATCAGAAGCAAATCCTCGTAGGAAATTGCACTATTAAAAATGCTGAAATTGGCTTCCATATCCCCTGTTTAACTTATTATCGAACATGGGTTTAAATTCAAAACCCGACTTCACCAGAGTGAATGAGATTTTTCAAAACACGTAAGGCACTGATTTAGACAATGCAGACAATACATGAAAACGTCTCCCCGCCCCCTTCTTTCATCCTGCCCAACTTTCTTTAAAGGTGTCAAACAGGGTCAGTCTCGAAAACAAAGAGACAATGCAGCAAATTAGTTATTGGATGGCCAATCGACTGTATGGAATATGCTGTACCCTCGTGCTTCGCACTCTGGCACAGCACATTCCACACAGTACTCGTGACCATTCAATAACCAACACATAATTCTAGTGAACATTTGCCTTCGTTAAAAATGCATAATGGATAAACTGTGCTTGTCTGCGGTGTGACAAACAACAACAACAACAAAAACAACCACTCCAACTTGCAACAAAAAGTTTGGAGAATACATCAGTTGTACCTTGTAGCTTGGATCAATTGACGCTGGATGACTTCTTGTCGATTCCATTGTAAGAAGTTTTGATATTGTTCAGTTCGATTCGAATATTAAACTGGCCCACAGAGACCATCTTGTATTTCCCCAACAATTTATTCTAGGCTTGACAATTCAAAAACAACTTTACGGAAAAAGGTTCACTAGGTTTATTTTGGACTTCATTCCAGTGTTCACAACGACCGCTACTTTGCATTTATCAGAATAGTAATTTGCGGTCAAAGTTATATATTTTTCATTGAAAGAATTGATAATATCCAAGTCATACCATGGTTAAATCCTAGCTTACAAGGCCTTGTGGCCATCATTAACCAGAATCCAGTTGGGTGGATTGGGGTGCCTCGACAATGGTTGGTTTGAACTGACATTTCTTGTAACTGATTGGGCCCTTACGCCACGCTCCTCGAAAATGTCTTTGCTTCAACAACGCCGAAAAGGTTGAGAAATGCACTTGACCGGTTACGAAGTCTTGATGTTATGGAAGAAATGTTTGGCAGCAAGGAATCACATTACAAATTACTCAGCATTAAATCTTCGTAAAACATTTCAACAGATTTGCTTGTATACATGGCAGAGGTCAGGGAGCAGCGACCGGATGGGTCAGGGAGCAATGACCGGATGGGTCAGAGAGCAATGACCGGATGGGTCAGGGTACGCGGGAATCATACATGCCAGAGGTCAGGGAGCAGCGACCGGATGGGTCAGGGAGCAATGACCGCATGGATCAGGGAGCAATGAGCGGATGGGTCAGGGAGCAATGACCGGATGGGTCAGAGAGCAATGACCGGATGGGTCAGGGTACGCGGGAATCATACATGCCAGAGGTCAGGGAGCAGCGACCGGATGGGTCAGGGAGCAGCGATCGGATGGGTCAGGGTACGCGGGAAGTGTACATGCCAGAGGTCAGGCCCTGGGAGCAAACGACCGGATGGGTCAGGGTGCGTTGTGATGTCCGTTCACGGATCAGGGCCGATACTGGCAGCAGGGTTGTTTCCAAGTTCCATTCGCTACGCCATATTTCCAATTGGGGACGTAATTTAGTCGTCGTAAAACATTTCTGTAGCGTTTCTAAAGCCCCAAAATGGAAGTCTATAAAAGCTCAGCATTAATGGTTAAAAGGGTTTTGCAAGATGTTAATGAACTACAGTTGCACCCGTTATATCACCGGATAACAGTGATGTCAATGAACTGCAGTCGCACCCGTTATATCACCGGATAACGTGATATTAATGAACTTCAGTTGCACCCGGTATATCACCGGATAACAGTGATGTTAATGAATTACAGTCGCACGCGTTATATCACCGGATAACAGTGATGTTAATGAATTACAGTCGCACGCGTTATATCACCGGTTAATGTGGATACTCGAAGGCTTATTATAGCTCTTTTTGATGTATCACAAAAGTGTGTCTCTTGTCTCATTTTTCCTGTGGTTAACGTCATGGGTTGACTGTTTCGAGACTACTCCTTCAATTCGATAATCATCTTCACTTCTTACCGAACATAACATTTGCTTTAAAAGCTTCCTAAATTTTTCGTAAAATAAACAATAAATAGTAAAATTAATTGAAGCATTGATTATCAAAAGCATTTCTTTGACACATAAAAAATAATTTAAAAATTTTTTGTTTACATTGAATCTTTCACGCATTATTATTGAAGCTATAAAATCCGGCGTTTGACAAATCAAAAACACGGTTACAACAACTACAAGGTTCAAGGTCACGCCATACTCCCTTTTGGTTTTCTTCCCAGTTAGCACTTCTTGTGATTTATAGGCTACTGATATCAGTCTTATCAAACGAACGTTGAGAATAGCCATAACAGGTAATGGTATGAAAAAGAGAAAGATCCATGTTATCCAGACGTGATAAACTGATCTGTAAGCTGTCCAGATGCCCGATTTGGCATCCGCGTGTGCAACAAATGTTGAACTTGATCCGCTCGTCAAGGATTGTTCTTCGAAAGATACATGATAATAGTAGACAAATCTGGGAAGGTTGTAAATCGTCGAGAAGAGGAAAATGAGCACAACTACAATTCTAGCATTTTTTAGGGTGCACCATTTTTGAGCTCGGAATGGCCACGCGATCATAACATAGCGATCGATTGTCACCACGGTCACTATCCAGACTGCGCATGTCTGTGTCAACCAGCCAACCGGAAGTGCGAACGCGACAATGTATGGCGATGCTCGATCGACCGATTGCCATCGCCCCGTTGTTGGAAAGACAGATCGCAAGCAAGTGTAAACAACGTTATAGAGAAGAAATAAGCCGTCGGCAACCGCTAGCCCTTGCAATAAAATCGACATGCTCAGTTTCCTTTTATCCCGTTGAATAACTATAAAAGATAACACATTACATAGTATCCCAGCAATACATAAAATGCCGTCGATGACCACATTTATTATAAATTCAAATTGTTTGCTTTCTGCTTTCTCGCTGCTACTATCCATTTCTTGTACTTCTTGTGTACTCGAAGCATTACAAACTGTTGGCGTTAAAATAATTTCCACTGTTTCAACACTACCCATTTTAAGTTTGAAGTAGATAATATCCTTTAACGAGCACTAAGGCCGCTTTGGTTACATGTATTTATTTATATTTTTTATATATGCTATTACAAACACCCAAGATAAATTATTATGTGATCATGAAGAGAAAACGCTATGAAATAAGTCATATTGATATAAACGACAGCAGACAGCAGGAGCTCAGCACATATCAATGAATACCATCACGGAAACTAAAGTGCAGATTTCTTTTGCTTTCCTCAGGCTATGTACTTTTAGCTGTCTTTTTTTTTTTAATTTGGGCTCACGACTTTATCTCACAAGTTTGTTTTGAGGATGGTGTTTCAAGCGTTTTAATCAAAGATGCAGGTTATAGTTTAATCATCCCATGCCTGGCTAGGTTCGCTGAGATCTCGGCGGAAAGCGAATGGGGGCGACTCCGCCAGATGGCGGTACTCAGGAGGGAAATGCAATTTAGAAAACCAGGCCTTGTCGCTGCATGGTATCTTCCCTCTAGCAAGGAATTCTTTTTCTAAGAAATCTGGGTGTTTGGGAACCCCAAATCAGTCCTATTTTTTATGACTTCAAGGAATAGTTTGCCTACTTCCCAGTCACTGTGAACTTAAAATGTGACTCCTCAAACCCATCCCCTCAAAAATAATAAGGCTTAAAGTTTTGTGGAAGGGTCTGCAATTTCGCAGCCACCAACAGTTTTCTACACGATGCTGCTTTCGTGTCTGTGTTCTTACTCCAGGATTGAGCCCCCCCCCCCCCTCACCTTGTTCTCACCCCCTGGGATATCTCTCATGCTGCAGAACATTACGTATTCCTAAGGCACATTGATAAGTGTTATTGAATGCGTCTCGTGTTTGTCTCAGACTCACTTAGCCTCGAGCTTAATATACATTCCCAAAGTTGGGGTCTCGAAAATCGGAATCGCCATGTTGTTGCTGTGCATTTCATTGGCACTGTTTCTTTCCTTTCGTCAAATGTTCGATTTAAATCAAATATGAAAGAGATTTTTTTACATCAAAAATTAATTTTTGATCTAAAAAATTCATTTTTTTTAGATCAAGAATTAATTTCTGCTATCTGTAGTTATACTGTTGATAACTCTAAATGTATTCTTAATCTCCAATTCTTGATATCAATAAATATTTACAGATATCAAAAATATTTATTGATATCAAAAAAGATTTAATGATTAGAAATTCAATTCTGGATAGCAAAAATGAAATATTTGATAGTATGGAATGCCATCTTCACATTTATCAGGGAATTATTGGGCTCAAAAATAATTATGACCTATAAAATTGATTTTTGATATCAAGAATTAATTTTCAGCTCAAAAATTGATTCTTTGATATCACGAATTGATCAAAAAATCCATATTTTGATATCAAAAATAAATTTTTGCTATCTGTAATTGCATTTTTTATATCTCTAAATGTATTCTTGATCTCAAAAAACAATTTTTTGATATCAATAAATATTAAGAGATAAAAAGAAATAGTTATTGATATCAAAAATGATTTAATGATATCTAAAATTGATTTTTGAGATCAAAGATTCAATTCTTGATAGCAAAAATTAAATATTTGAGAGCAAAATATCAATTTTGAGCTCAATAATTCATTTTCTTTTTATTGATATCAAGAATTTATTTCAGATATCATTATTTCAGACTGATACTTTTTTAATTTGTATTTTGAAATCTGAAAACGATTTTTTGATCTCAAAAATTGATTTTTGATATCATAATGTCTATTTTTTTAAGATAAATTTCAGAAACACACATCTGTAAATAAATAATGACTGTCCTTGTATACAGAATCTTTATTTTAATTTTTTACTGTACAAAAAAGAAGCAATTCTTGAGATAAAAAAATGTGTTGTTATTGTTGATCTCAATAATTCAAATTTTTGTCTCCAAAATTTAATAGACGATTCGTTATATTTTATGTAAATATGTGTCTCCCTTAAGATTCTTTAAGTTTGTAAAATTGATTTTTTGATCTCAAAAATAAATTTTTGCCATCTAAAATTTAAGTATTGATAGCAAAATATACATTATTGAGATCTACATTGATTTCTTGATTTCTTTAATTATATTTTGATATCAAAAATAAGCATTAAATGTCAAAACGGCATTCCATAGATATCATTATTTCAGAATGAGACTTATTTAATTTATATTTGGAAATCTACAAATGATTTTTTGATCTAAAAAAAAGTTTGATATCAAAATTTCAGTCAATTTTTGTATAAAAGATTCACAAGCACACATCTGTGAACAAAATAATGACTGGTCCTTGTATATGGAATCTTTCTTTTAATTTTTTACTGTACAAAAAAGAAGCAATTCTTGAGCTAAAATACTGCGCTGTTATTATGGATATCAATAATTCAAGTTTCCTCTAAAACTGTAATTGCCGATTTGTTAATTTTTATATATATGGGTGTCTACCTTAAGATTTTTTAAGTCAGTAAAATTGATTTTTTGATCTCAAAACTAAATTTTTGCCATCTAAAATTTAATTACTGATAAGAAAATATAAATTAATGAGATCTACATTGATTTAATGATTTCTTTAAAATCAAAATTCTTTAGATCGATAATTGCCTAGTAAATGTGAAAATGGCATTCCATGCATATGCTAGGCAGTCGTTTCTGCTTCAAGTCATAACCTCGGTATGGTTAAACGATTTCTGTACTCACAGAAAAAAGGCTCGTGGCTTTTGTTGTGAATTGTTCGGATAAAAATAACTTAAATTTGGAACAGAACAGTCCATTCTTCTTTCAGTCAGTTCAGAGTTGCTGTAAAAAAAAGCATTAAAAATTAAAAACCATTGATGACTAAAGCATTACTGGCAGTCAGTTGTTCTTTGCTTTCTCCAGTGACATTTGCTCATTAAATAATTCACAATAGGATTTGTTGTCTGAATAAACGCTGATCCATACACGCCCTTTCCAGTAAAAGCAACAGGTTTACTTTAGAACAATTTCATTTACATTTGCGGTAGTGTAGATCAAATACATAGGAATGTCTGGAATGTACACGAAGGCACAGTGCGAAATCAAAACGCTGCCATTGTTCGGTTATTTGTGGAGTTTGTTCCCAAGTCCCAGTGCACATTCTAAGGCTGATCCAACATTGATTTAAGGCTGCGACGTCGATCCGACCAAACCGCAACATTCACTGTGGTGGTGTTTTTGGTTGTAATTGGTTGCGATCACAGATCAACGTCTAAGCAACGTCTTTGACACAACGTTGAATAGATGTTGGGTAAGCAACGATATTTATACGTTGCTTTTGGTCGCAACCATAATAGAATTTCGAATATGTGTCGGTATATCGGCATTGTTTAGACGTCCAAAGCACAACCAAAAGAAGAATCTCCTTGTGTTATCGCTCAGTGGAAATGGTAGCCATGACATAGCATTTTAATGGTAGCCAAAATGAGGAGACAAAATATGAGCATTTTTCAAGAGTGCGCAACTTTTTCCACAACTATTTTTGAAAAATACTCATGGAAATTGACTTCATACTGTCTGGCATGACTAGATGACCCAAGGATTTGGGTACTGTGACGAAGGGCGTGGCCACACTACATACATATGCGGCGTGACTGGATGACCCAAGGATGGGGGTACTGTGACAGAGGGGTGACCACACTACATACATATGCGGCGTGACTGGATGACCCAAGGATGGGGTACTGTGACAGAGGCGTAACCAAACATTGATTGTTGTTGTCTTAAAGGCAATTCTAGATTAATATTTTCTCTGCGTCCCATACGCTTTGCCGGCGTTGAGGTAGGCGTTGTTTCGACTTTCATTTCCAACCTGTTCGCAAGGTTGATTTGACCTCTGATCATCTACCTCTATTCAACGTCGGGTGATAGTCGTAGTTTCCATTTCCATATTTAACCAAAATCCAACGTTTGGTGCGACGTCTATCCAACCTTGTTCACTGGTGTTATTTGAAGTCACTTTATCGATGAGACCGAAATGCAATGCGTTGACTGTGTTCTGTATTCATGGTACAGTGGAACCTCGGCATCGAACCACCTCCCACTTGGGACCACCTCTGAAATAGGGCACATTTTATCAGGTCCCAAGGGTGGTCCGATTTCAGAGGTTCCACTGTATATCAAACAGCGAATTTAATGAACAATGAAATATGTAGTTACTCAATAAATAAATTCATCATTTCCATCTCAAGGTGTTTTTAAAGGATAAAATAAAAAACAAAATAAAGAAAGAAAAAAGAAAGGGAAAAGAGTGCAATTCGAGAAGTGCAGTTATGAACGACTTAGCTATTCCCCTGTTTTCGAGAATTCCCGAGAAATATTGTCAGCCTGCTTTTCGTTAATGTTTTGTGTTGATAAAAGCCTAAGGCGAAATTCCTGTTGGAATATTGAACGGAATGTGTAAAATATGTAAAACCTGCTGACGGTGTGGGTGCAGAAAAGCAGCCCTGCTGCCCTGCACACGTGAGAGGTAAGCAATAAGCAATCCTGCTCTCCTGCACACGTTGGGGGTAAGCAGAAAAGCAGTCCTTCCGAGAATACAGCCCTTTTGTTTGAAGTTACACAGGGCACGAACTTGGTGTTTACTCCTGCTTATTAGACAAGCAGACAGGTATGCAAATTGTGAAAATAGTCATATGAGTCTCCCCCAATAAATTATTAGAATAAGCGTCGCAATGTCTTACTGATCTTTTTGTCAGAAAAGGAAAAATTAATTTATCCTTGCTTTCAGCTTTTTCATCCATTGTTGTCTCGAATAAGACGGATTATTCACAGCCTTTTCCATCAATCTCATATGTCAGCTAAGTTAAATATACAACTGAATATTGTCGCACTTGACAATTTGTGGCGAGGCGTTATGTCGCGAGGCGAGCTGTCGCGGATTCTGTTTGAATAACTACATTGAGGATTAGCCAGTATTTTAAATATGTAAATATTTTCTAAAAGATATTAATTTAAATTTAGAGGGAGTCAAATCTATTCATATATTGCATCATTTACATGTTTTTTTTTAAGTGTGACACAAATATGATGGAGCGGGGAGAGTTGTGGGTAGGGATCTTCTCCGCAGGGGGTGGATTCCCTCAGAGAGTGTGTTGCCGCGGTGAACATTTCTCATCCCTTTGCAAACAAGTCATGCTTCACGTCATTTGTCGTTGTGAAAAAAATCTTACCACAGCCAAAATATCGTGATGGTATTGCTTTAAAGTTTTTGAAAATGAGGGATCCTCAATATACCGTGTAAATCGCTAAACCAGACGAATCCACGACATAACGTACGACGACGTCCGAAAAAGTGCAGGGTACGACATTTTATTCATCTTTTTTTTTTTTTTTTTTTTTTGCTGCAATTTTCTTTCCTGGTAAATCACACTGCATTTAAAATGTGACCAATCTGAACAAAACTCCCGACAACTCTGTGCACTTAACGTCCTGAACTCATTGGACACTGAGTACGTTCCTGTCCTAAACACATCTAAACACTAGGTATGTTCCACTAGTTTCACTGGTATCCCTAAAATTTATCTAGCGACAATTCATCTAGCGACAATTCATCTAGCGACAACTCATCTAAATGAGGGGGTACGATAATTAATCTAATCTGTGTTAATAGTTAGAAAGGTTTTCAAACTCCAATGTGTTTTACTGCTCCATATTGCTTCAACGGTGACTGCGCACTTGGCCTACGACCCAGTAGGCCTACAATTTTTTTTACCCAGAAGGCTTACGATTTATGTCAGTTGATTGCATTTAGAATGTCCTATAGTCATACAATGTGGGAACAGGACAATTCCCCCCCCCCCCGAACAATTCCCCCCCTAGGACAATTCCCCCCGAGGACTATTCCCCTTCTAATTAATTTTAATTTTTCTTATTTTTTTCTCTTCTTTCTACTTTCTGTCTTTTTTTTTTTTTACAGATTGTTGCCCTTTTAAATTGTCCTTCATCTTGTAATTGCACTTTTCAAATATGTTGTTTTGCCTTTCATGTACTCAATTGCAATTACACAATCAGTAACTGGAGTGTTTGATCATTATAATTGCAATAATTGCAATAATTTGCAATGAGGGAACAGGACAATACCCCCAGACAATTCCCCCAAGGACTATTCCCTCTACAAATCATTTTTATTTTTCTTATTTTTAAAAGAAAGTCAAAGAATTTAACTCATCAACAACTTTTATTGATATGTCAGTTGATTACACAAAAGAAAATAAAAGAAATTCAATGGAATTTACCGCGGGAGGCAAACTTGCAAAACAAAACCAACTGCAGAACATAAAGACTTGCAAAAAAAAAAAAACTTGAAACAAAACAAAGCATCAATGTTCTCAATTTCCATTTACTTTTTTTTTTTAGCTTAACCTTCCCTTTCGAACCCCCTGGCCTCTACCTCATCTCGCCACTTTTTTTTTAATTTAAAGCTAAAGCTAAAAAAAGTAAAGCTATCCAGATAGATGAAAAATAATAAGGAATGTTCCCGGTTGGGCAGTGCGCCGGTGGAGCAGTCATCCTAGGTTGCACAAATGGTGGGGCAGTCATCCGGTGGGGCAGTCATGGTGGGGCATTCATCCGGTAGGGCAGTCATCCTACGTTCGAATTGTCGTAACCCGCTCTTTTAGATGAATTATCGTGGATTCAGCTCGACTACACTACTTGCACGGTTATTACTTTCTATGATTCCCATCTTGTGGTTGAAGTGTGATATGTTTTAGCAAAAAACAGCTCCCATTATATACGAAAGTTTTGGTATCGAAGCATCAAGGGATTAAGGAGATTATTAGCGACACTGACACTGGTGGGCACACTGACTCCTTAGATTAGACACTAGCTGACGCTAAACGGATATCTTTTTGATCTGAGTCAGCGTCTTTTGAACAGAGCGACGCTAATTGAAGTCTGGAGCAATATGTTAAAGAAAAAAAAGGGGGGGGGGTGGTGTGTAATCGGTCAACGAAAAAGATGAAAAAAATGAGTCCATATGTCGCTCTACACTTTTTTGAACGTTATGTCGTCGGACGTTATGT
Source organism: Protula sp. h YS-2021 (assembly GCA_949752745.1). Lineage (NCBI taxonomy): Eukaryota > Metazoa > Annelida > Polychaeta > Sabellida > Serpulidae > Protula > Protula sp. h YS-2021. Next base: position 15,739,976 of record OX457029.1, on the reverse strand, counting down.
CGCCGGACATTATGCTGGGGTACCATACCGGACAGTTAGCTCAATCCGGTTTATTGAGGTTGTATTGAACATGTCTAAATTTTCCCATCTTTAAAGCGCCCTTCTGTGACGCCACTTGTGTGGGGGTTTTTTAACCCCACTCCCCCCCTCCCCCACCCCCCAGACGCCGTAAGTCATTCAGCCATCAGACGATACTGTAAGGTCGATTGCAAGCGTTATGATAAACCGGGTCAAAGGTTTGCTTTCTTTGGTGTTCTTTATTTTTTCTGTTTGGTGTAATTCATCATGCCTTAAGTAACTACTTCAGTTCTTTCAACAGCATAATTACAACCGCAGAGATCGGCCTAGGAATATAAGGAAACTAGAACTTTGTGGTGGTAGAAATATGTGTCCCCTGGCTTTAGAAAAATTGTGCCAGGCCAAGTCCCGTGTAGCATGCACGTTATTTAAATGTTTAAATGAAACTGTTAACATTTCCAGCAACAACACCTTCTCAAAGGCTTCGGCTCCATGTGTCCGTATACGCGTATGCGTATGCGTATTGCGTATGCGTATACGTATTGCGTATGCGTATTGAGTGGCTCCATATGTCCGTATAAATGCCTCCGTATGCGTAAACATGTACGAAGAGTTATACAATTTTTTATGAAATATCATTTGTAAACATACAATTTCTAAAATATTAATAGTGCATTAAACCTGACATTCCAGCTATATCCATTTTTTTCGCAATGCTTTTCCATATATTTGCAAGCATTACTGCATCTTTGTGGTCTGGAAGTGAAGGATCGTAAATGCACGGATTGTTTCGCACAAGTTCAATCATCTTTTCTAAGTCCTCCGTAGAAACTTTTATGGATTTCGGCATTTTGACTAACTTTTTATTTTCTTTTTGTAAACACATTTTGCTTTTTATTCGGGATAGCCCGATTTTAAACGTCATGACATGGACTTCCCTTCCTTATCCAGGATGATTTATGATGCGTTTTGGATCCGTATTGCCAGTTGAATTGCTCACGGAGCGATCGGATGCGTATGCGTACAGTTTATACGCATACGCAATACGTATACGCACACGCATACGCATACATGGAGCCGAACTCTGTGAAAATATAGTAATTCGATTTTTTACACGCATACGCATACGCATACGCAATACGCATACGCATACGCATACGGACACATGGAGCCGCTGCTTTATAATTTTAACAATAATCAAACGAAGGAACGTTAAGCGAAGATACAAAATTCAAGAACGATGAACAAATTTAATACTGGAACAGAACAGACAACTGCGTATAACTGCAAATAATGCCGTCTGTTTACGACTGATCGCACACAGGGAAGTTTTTAAATTAATCTTTCACACGCCCGAGTATTTTTAAAGATATTTTTGTTCATCCAATTAATAAAAATAAAAATAATAAGACGCCTTAATAAAAAAAATTGACCAACTTTTAGAATTTTTGTTCTGTTAACTATCATATCAAAAGCAGGTACGATTATATATCACTACTGATAACCGTGCCATGCCACAAAACTATTAATGTCAAAAATGAACGCTGTACCCAATTCCGCGAAGAAATTCCTCGAGTGTTTTGCGGCCTTCGATGAGCTCCCTAAGCAGAACTTTGGTGCCCTTCTGAAATTCCGCGTAGTCGCGCTTCGTATGTTTCTTCGGCGGTTGACCAACGGCAACTTGCAAATCTTGGTCACGATGATTGCTGCATCTTTGCGGAGGGCCACAGCAGTAAAGAAGGACAGGTGCTTGCGGCCGACAAGCTGCAGAAATCCGCGATTCCATGTCTCACACACTGGTGGTCCGGTGCTCGCCTTGGAGCGTGATCTCGTGCACTTTCCATTTTGCAGGCGAAAACAAAGGTGGGACCCGTTGTAAAGTTTTCAATTTTCCCCCCCCCCCTCCATTTTCAAGTCCCCCCGGGAATTTGAAAACATTTTCAAATTTCCTCGGGGGAATCTGAAAACACTTTCAAGATCCCCCCTTAGAACTCAAATCTCCCCTCCTATAAAAAAAACGTGGTAAAAACGAATATGGTTTTATTGCAAATATGCTTTTATTATAACTTGAACTAACATGTACATGGCTACATTTAAGCCATTTTAAACACAAAAATCATTATTTTAAGAAGAAATTCCTGCGACCGTGAACTGCCTCATACAAAAATTTATGCACACTATAACTGGAACTAACATGCACTTGGCTAATTTAGTGGAGGATAACGAGAGAACTGGACGCTGGCCTCCCTCACCCCCCCCCCCCCCCCAACCGTGGGAAAATTATGTGATTTTTGCATTTTTATCCGTTTCAAATGATTCTGAGCATTTTTATTTTTTTATCACCATTTGATGATAAGCACTACGCATTGGATGATGGCTACACTGTGTTAGCTTATGGACATTAAACAACTTATAGAGCATAAAAGGCGCCCGCCCTCAGACATAGCAATCATTCTGTATCAAAATATTGAAGAGTGAGCATGTCTGCAGTGAAGAAACAACAACTACCTTCTAAGTCTGAGACAATGTCAACAGAAAAGCCTACAGAAAAACCTGAGACAATACCTACAGCAAAGTCTAAGGCAATGCCCATAGTTGAAGTCACCATCAAAGGCGACCACAGTTTAGAATGACAAAAAGAGATGAATTACCAGCTACCATGCTGCCGTGTAAAAGCAAAAATTAAGACAGAGCCTAAAGTCAAGCGAGAACCTGAGCGTAAAGCAGCCACCACTGGCAAAGTTCATGAAGAAGATGAGTGTAGACGATTTACCAGTTATGATACCCATTAATGGAGAAAAATGTATTAAATTGCCGAAATATCAACAGCAAGTAATGATTGACATTCGTAAATATATTACGGATCATACATCTGGGAGGTTATATCGTACAATGAAGGGGATTTTGTTGTCATTGAAAGATTGGCAAATGCTGAAGAAGCAAATGACGTCAGTGTATGTCATGCTTCAGCAGATTGATGTGTATAAATGGAGTAACAGTCAGAGGATGGTTCAGTAGAACTCATTTATCATCATGAATTCAAACGTGAAACTATCTGTAGATCACTTGGGCGAACTGGTCATCTGTTATTGAGAAGTCTTACATTGAACTTACATTATATTATATTATATTATATTATATTATATACAAGTCTCAGAAGATCTTGGTGTAAAAGTCACTGAACGAGACGGTGACCGCTGTATATAGTTTCAACAGTATGAATGACGAGCTTACCAGATGCTGTGACTCATCATCCTCAGTGCAGAAGATTGAAGCCAAGTTTTTGAGGCTTGGCAAGAACTTGAAACTTAGCTTATCGACATGCACATTTGATACGTAGTTCAAAGAAAATTGACTTTACGCCTATGTTACATGTATTAACATAATATGTATTTGAAATATCTTTGTTTTTTATTCTCGATAAATATTTTAATTTGGTGTTTATGATAATTGCAGTTCTCAATAAGTGCAAATATTTGTGATATTCAACAAAATAAGAAAAACACAGATGATGCTTTTCAACTATTTATTTTTCTCGTACAATACTTGACTATAACACAAAACTACAAAAGTATCAATGTATAAATGTATATGATAACAAAGAAAAAGCACTTTTCTATCACTAATATATGACATATAAGGTTTACGCGTGAGTTAACACCTTGCCAGAGACCCTTTCTTAAGAATGAAAAATGCAAATGAAAAGGTGAATTAACACCTCGCCAGGGACCCTTTCTTAAGAATGAAAAAAATATGAAAATGAAGAGGCTTACCGGCAAATTAGCATCTCGTCGGGGAACCTTTCTTCAGAATGGAAAAATATGAAAATGAAAAGGTTTATAGGTGAAATAACACCACGCCAGGGACTTTTTATTAGAATGATATGACACTAGAGTGACATTAGTAATCATTTACAAAATAAACATTGTTTGATAAATATATCACTTAACCACAAATTTAAAATAAATAAAAATTAGTTTAATAGAACAATGGTTTTTAATGTCTATAGATAAAGTCTTTGACTACAAAATCTCCATCACTTCTTTTTAATACATCTACAATATCAAACATGCTATGATCTCGAGCTCTATGTAATATAGAATATGCACAATAAAAGCCACAAGTACTGGAAAGTTTAAAAACTTTTCTAAACGATTATTCGAGGTGCAAGTCCATAGCAGTCAAAGTATTCCACAACTTTGTCAAAGTACACGGCAACCCAGTGTTCACCAGGTTCATCATGATTGTCTGTGTTGATGACATAGGCTCGTTGCTGTAACGCTGGCAGTTGATCCACAGGGAATATTTCGTGGAATAAGTCTTTTGTCATTACATCATGGGTCGATATGGCATCTATCTACTTCGTGTTCATGATTGATAATCAAACTGAACACTGCGATTCGCTCTTATTTTAATGACGTTGTCAAATTCAGCATAGACTGTGACGTTGACTGTATTTTGCAAGGCACCGACAAAATTCATCTCTATCCGCAAGTTACCATGCTTGATAAGGGCGTAACGGTCATCACCATCATAATTAGGTGTTAAGTGGAAAAAAAATAAAGCATAACCTCTAGGCCAATCTTCCCGTTTTATGGTGGAACTTTTCTCACCATTCAGTTTATCAAAGGTTTTGTAAAGAGTTTCAAAAGCGTCAGGATATTAATGATTAAGCTTGAGATTTGGATCGGAATGGTTCAACATCAGTGTAAAGTTGCATGTAGTTAAGATTAAAATGTTCAAAATTGTATGGATTTCTTAACGCTGTTAAAGCAAAGGCTTCATTATGAACCATACCAATGACAATGACAGTTTCAGTAATTGACCCACAAAGATATTGCCTTGCATAAAAATTGAAATTCAGCGTGAATGGCTAAAATTTTGCATTCTTTTCTGGTAATAGGAAACTTGGCAGGAGTTTTCATCAATGCCTCTGTATGTCCCAGCTGAATACCTGGACAAGCGCTCACTGTGTGAGTGGTTAAAAACATACCTCGCACTTTTAATTTAAAGGTACTATTCGTAGCTATTGATACATATTCATTTTTGTCTACACAAACTCAGTTTCATACTCATGCCATTGGGAAGATAATAATTCTGCTCAAACAAGTCTACTCTTAAGGCACCTGTACGCAAATAACGATTATTTAAACCATTATTTCCTGAGGTATATCGCCACCCTCATGATTTACACGAAAAGCTGTTATATACTTTTCATGATTTCACTTCAGTAGAATTCATTGATCCAGCAGTATCCTTATAGACAAGACGTATTGAGCGCTGAGAACTAAGAATTTCTTCTGAGTCATGAATGGGGTGAGAAATGATGCTGGTATAACCATGGGAATGGCTAATGTGCGAAATCAATCGATCATTCAGAAATAATTCAATATTGGACCATAACCAATTAAATCAATCATTAATGCATTTTACACTATCGTCTGCAACACAAACTGTTCTATCAACCTTTGCAATGCTAGATTCAAAATGAAGTCTACTGTTCTTTAAATCTGAATATTCTTCTGTACTCACAGGAATGTGAAATTCTATTGGAGCACCCTCTCTAATGGTAGTGAGTAGTTGATATGTGCACCTTTAAATCCTGGCAATCCCCACCCACTTGACGAAGAAAATGGTTGCGGTATGTGGATGGATCGTGTCTATATAATTTCATAATGCTTTTTGCCAAAAATGAAGCTTACATATCACTTTTGCAATGAAACATTTTGGCCTGTGTCATCCTTAATATTCATTTCTGTTATGTCAAGTTTTGATGTGTTAACAGGTACATAATGAGGTTTTTCATAAGTTTTCATATTAATATCACCATCATCACCTTTGATGGGAACAGAACGTAGTAAAGGTACATAATCTCCAACTACTTGTGGCTCGCAAATACTGCGGTAAACATAAAGCGCATAAAATCCATGTTTCAAATCTGCTTGATGTTCAGCAGGACCAGATTCTTTATACCATTTATCTGGTATAAATCCTAAAAGCTCAGCTAATCCAGTAGAAAAGACAATATCATAATTATTTTTCAAAATAAGAGAAATTTCGACTAATTCTATAATATTTTAACTGAATAGGGTTTGTATTAATAGATTTGGGTAATTCTTCGTTTATTGCACGACATAATTCAGGTGTGGATCTGTAGTAACCATGTGGAATGGCAACACGATAAAACGCATCTAATAATGATCGATAAGCAAGATCATAGTCTATTCCTTGCCTCATTGTCGTCCATGTGTGTTTGTATTGAATTTCAGCTATGGCCAATTCATGTTTTCCTTTCAAATATAATGCACGAGGTAAACTTGATTAAATTTGATAATTAGAGGCCTTATTAGTAGGATAATAGTTCATGCTGGCATTACTGGGTAAAGTACTGTAAAAGCTTGTTGACTCCATGATGGCTAAATCGTATATGCGCGTGGATAGACTGGATGGGTACATGCATTACTTCATGGATGGCACATGTCATCCACACTGTCTGCATGATCTTCATTGCTGTCTACTACTTCTCCTTGACAACAAACACTTACCAACCTTATTTTTACAGGAATATTATTTTTATTTTCATTTTCTTTACAACAACACCATAACTCTTTAAGCCATACTAAAAAGTTTCCAATCCCTGTGGAAACAGCCTTTGTTGACGTCGTTTTATCTCTTTTGCAACATCTTCAAGAGTTGTCTTTTTGCCAAAACAGTTTTTGGAATATTAGCATCTACAATTTCCTCAATAAACTGCTTTCAGCCTCGTGGCGGTACTTTTTTTCTTGTAGCAACCAATGCGTCTTTCAACAAATCAATAACATTGGAATTTTCAATTACATCTCCAGTTTTCAACACAAGTTCATTTTATCTGTCCATCAAGTACCATGTTTCTTAAGTTCTGCCAGAAGTTGTGTTAGTTTCAAATGATACATAGATTGAAACTGTCTTAGAAATGTTAACTGTTGTGACCTCTGAACTTTCTACATTAGCTGATGCAGCAGACATTCGTTGTTGTTACTAAATTGTTCGTAAATGACGACCAAGAAGTTGAGATAGTTCCATTACAGTTTTACGATTTCGTTTCTTTTTTAAAAGTTTATTCACTTTAGCTTTAATACCATCATTTAAAGGTTGACTTGATAATAATTTTCTATATTCTGATTTAGGAATAAGGACCATTTTCAATGCATGCTTAATTTTACTAATAATTGAGCTAATAATGGAAGTACAATTCCTGCAATGGTTCCGACAAATCCTTCTTTTTGATTGATCACTTTTTTACGCTTAAGGGAAATTTTCTTTTCAGCCATTTGTCGAATGGTGTGTTGTTCATGCTTTAATTTTTTTTATACATATGTGACTTCAGTGTAACTGTCCATGCAATATATTCAAACTTATTTTAAATAAACTGGTTAATTCGTATTTTATAGCTTGTTTTAAAAAGGATTTACGTCGTTTAGCACTACTACGTGCTAATAAATAAAGAAATGGTTAATTTGCTTGAATTCGTTTAGACAGCTTAGCGTTCAATACCGAACTGTTGTAATTCTTCTTCATGAACTATTGTATTCACATAAAATAAGGTGTATCATTTGGTAGAATGTCTGTGCAAATACGTAACTTATTTTCTGTCTTTGGTTTTAAATCAGTAAATAAATAACCATGAGATTTGCTTGTAGCATCTTGATATCCCTCAATGAGAAACTGAGATTTCACGGGATACATTTGTCGAGCCAATGTACTAATCGGTTGACTATCCCTTGGATTCTGAAAAAGAATAATATAATGTGTATTTAATATCCTTTCCAAGGTGAAATAAATTGTGTAGGATGGAAATAATGCTTAGATTTTTATGACTACTTCCAACACTAAACAATCTGGTCATACGTTCGTCATTATGATATTTAGTCATGAGATCGTCCGTAATGAGTAAGTTATTCTGTTTTGGATTGAAACGTTCTTCAATATCCTCTGTAATATCTTGATGAAATGTCACTCCTTTCATACCTTTGTACAAAGGGTGAGCTGCAGCATAGAGCCACAAAATATTTTTAGGAGATGGTTGAATAAATTTTTGTTCAATGATTGATTTCACAAGAGACGTTTTTCACCACCTGTTGGCCCAGAAACCAGGATGTAAATGGATGTTTCACATTGCTTGAATATCCGGTTCCGTAACCCAACTATCAAATTTCTTTGGCCACCCTAATCACTTGGCAAATAATTCTTTCACACCTCGTCTTTGTTCGTGTCTTCAAAATTGTTTTAATTTTATACATGAACTGAGTGACTTTTGCAACAGCTTTTAATCATTCTTCATAGAAATGACCCTCAATATCTTCGTCTAAGAAGTCTTTGACCAGATATAAGTGTATTCCTTGCTTCCTATAACGATGTATGACAATAAATACTTCTTGTGTTCATTTTATATGGTAATCTCTTTGAAATACATATTTCATGTGTGGAATGCGAACATGTTGACCAATGTTAAACTTGTAGGGTTTTGACTTTTTCTTTGATTTCTACCGGTGATAATCCATTTGATAAGGATCCATGAGGTCTATAATTGTAAACTAAGGCATCTTGATCTTGTAATCATTTTTTTACTTTGTTATGTTACAGGCTGTTTGTTTTGTTTCAGTAGTTTGTAAGTGTGAAAAGCAGCAGGCCTGACTTTTACACTCTTTTACACTCAGAACGAAAGAACAAAGAATTGCTTGAAACGTCTATATATGCAAAAAATAAAACAAATTTCCCACGGGGGAGGTTCGGTTGCTGGCTTGGTTCCGTTCTCTCGTCCTATGAATTTTCCAAGGAAGGGAAGGGAGGGGGGAGGGTGATCAACATCCAGTTCTCTCGTCCTATACTTTATGCTTGGTCCAGTTCTATCGTTCATGAATTTTTCCACGAAGAAGCGGGGTCCGCGACCAGTTCTCTCGTTTATCTCTTACTTAAATTCACCACTGGTCACTAACTTGGGGACTACTTTTGATCTCAGTAAAATGATGGAACACCGAAGTAGTTTAAAGTGAAAATATCGGCTTGCAAAAAATTGAAATAATGTTAAGAGGCGATTGAAAATGATAAAGGGAACTTGAAAATATTTTGACGTTCCCCCGGGGAATCTAAAAATTGTTTTAAAGTTCCCGGAGGGAACTTGAAACCGTTTTGAAGTTCCCGGGGGAATACTTGAGTGGGAATCTGAAAACACTACACCAGCGCAGAATCGCTGGTGATAGGTCATCACCCTCAATCTCGGCCAGCGGTTGCACCTGACGAAAGCTACCGCTAACGTATGTTCAATCGAAGTTGGTAATGAGATCATCCAAATACTAGGGTACGCCACACACTAGGTAACAGGGAGGGGGTTACGGGATTATCTTTGCCACGCAATTGCTGACACTTGATGACACAGAACGGATTATAGGACTAGCTTTGTGATGTGAGACAGCACTTCTTTGCTTTCGTTTTGTCTGATGTAATGCAGCAGAGGAAGTTTTTGGGCTCTAAAAATTTGTGATAGAAATGTTGGTCAGTTGTCCGTTTTTCATAAAGACGTTCGTCAGTCGACCGTTGTTCAGTTGATCTACACCCGTTAAGTCGAGTTCATTTATTTTGTTTCTGCATGTCATTTTCTTTCATAGTTGTAATTAGAACGAACAAAAACTTGTTATTGTTCTGCACCTGTTGACTTAAACTTCTCTTTCTTATATTCTATTTATAACGAAACAAATAATATTACAGTAAAACCTGGCCTACATGTCACTTGTGGCAGCATGGCCATAACGTTAGTGTCCCCAATGTCACTGGCCTAAATGTTCAGATTGCATCGACGTGTAAAAATGGGGAAGAGATTAAACCGCCCCGGAATAAACTACCCCGTACTATATTGCACCAATTTTGGCGATTAGGACTACAGACCTCCCCTCCCCCATCCCCATTACTGAAAAAGACCATTCGGACCAAAGAACTCCTTCATTTTGCTGACTAATTCTGAAATAAAATGTTAACAAAAGCCTATGGTGCTCAGGTGACGGAAATAATGGTAAAAGGAAAAGATTAAGTGTTAGAAGTGGGAAATGTCAATGACGACACGTGTGCAAGCAAGAAGAAAGCATCCTGCATGCTTATTCAAGGTATCCACAAATTTTATCAGAGACATTTAACCAGTGGCGTCTGGGCTAGAGATTTCGGCAGGAAGTGATGAATTTTTGTTCAAGAATGTCCAAAGAAGTTCCACTCAATGCTATGAACGTCGCAAGATGTCAGGCTTTGTGCCTCTTTCCGGTGGTTTTATAATCCCCGTGTGTATATTGCGGGCGAATTAGAAACTCATATTACAGTTCATCGTTGAATTAATTGCTCAGGTGTCACCAGAACAATGTATAAGCAGAGGCAAATTAAGTGTGTTCATATTCAACATAATTACACGCATCAAAGGAGGACAAAAGCTTACAAAAACCCATACTTTTCCTTATTGTATTAAATTAATTTACATTTTTTGTTTTGAACACTTCATCATTTTATCAATTTACCGTTATTTCCGTTACCATTATTTCTATTAGCAATTTACATCTATGCTACTCAGCGACAAAGAATAAAACACCAATGCCCAAGCTGTACAATGTTTCATACTGGATTTCTCTATTAAAAACACCATGTAGTATAAAACATTGAAGCAGCACATCGACGACAATCCGCTTTGAACGTGGTATGTCATCCCTTGTGCTCAAGTACTGCCTACCCTTGGTAGAACGTAAGCAGTGTTTTATTTTCCATAAACACATTTTAAAGATATGATGTTTTTTGCGAGAATTTTTTCCTAGGAAATACATGTAAATTACAAAATGCATATTTTCACGCTTTTAACAACTTACACAATGAAAAATAATCTTAAATATATGCGTATAATTTTACGAGGTATTACAACTGCTATGCATAAATAATAATAATACTAAAACCTACAGTGGAGATGCTAAACTCCTTTAGCGTCGTTCGCTTATACCTCACAAGAAATTCACCACCTTGCCTGGGACTTGCCAGGTATTTGTTCTTTCAGGTAGAAGGTTACTTTAGGCCTTACACATAATGCAACATATACTTAATTTAACAATATCAGCAAATTTCAAAAGATTATATTTAAGAAAAATAGGTTCAGTAAGCGATCTGGCAGAAGTATGATCCACAATTCTTACTTTTTTCTGTAATTTTACTATACTTTCTAGTGAACTATAGGTATAATCCCAGATCTCGCAACAATAGCTAAGATATGGTGAAATAAGAGAGCAATAGAAAGTTCTATTATTTATAATTTATAAAATATTTTGTGATGCCGCCTTGTTTTCCAGTGGGTTTGGGGGAGGCACGTTTTAGTTCTGCCCAAAAAGATGAGCGCTATGGTCTGGGAGTGGTTGGTCCGGAGGGGCTTTGGTCTGGAAGTGGTTTTGTCTGGGGGCGCCTTGGTTGGGAATGGTTTTGTCTGGGGGCGCTTTGGTCTAGGAGTGGTTTTATCAGGGGCGTTACCCTGGGAGTGGCTTTGTCTCCGGGCGCTTTGGTCCTACACCCGCACGGAATGTGCAAATCAACACCCAATCTAGGCTTGTGTAGTAACTTGTCTGCCGCTGCTCTGACATTGATTACCATGCGTGACAAAACAACATATGTGAAGGGTCGATCAAACTATAAAACGTTCTTTGCTGAGCAAGTCCATAAATTTCTTTCAAGGGTTTCAGACTTGATGATTGTTCGCATCACCTAGCAACCTAGTAAACGATGATGTCTTGAATTGATAGGGCTCTCACTTTATTAGTTACAATATCAGTTGATGCAATTGAGTACTTGGTAAAATAACACCCATAACACCCAAAATGAATTCTTTGCGCATCCCACGCCTGTTATTTTGATAAAACATCAGCTAAAAGGGTTTAAGGCTGTCAGTAGTATTTCTTTTTAAAAGACAGTGGTATTTACTGCTTTTTACATAGGATATAAACCTTTCAAAACTCAAATGGCAAATCACAACTAAATCAAGTATGAGCAGAACAGTGAGCTACAGCGAAATAAAATGCTTGCATATATCTTGTCAGAGACTGAATAGATGTTTTAGATGTAACTGATGTAACAATGTTATGGCTGTTGAAGTCCACCAACTAATGTGAAAAATATTGAGATTGCGCTTTGCTCTCGTTTCATTATCATTGTTCATTGTTACAGTTTATGTATGTTGTCACGGAAGTATCAGAAGAGGACGTTTCGCCCTTGATCCCTTGTTGGTCACTTTACTGCTAAACCAAACGAAGAACGAATAAGGAACCCAGATTTTGCCTGGGAATCTTTTTGGTGTCGCTTTGCCACCCGCGTTAATTACTCTTGACATTTCACCAAGAGAAGTGGCAGCAGTGCGTTATCACATGGGCACCGATTCACCATGTCATTGAGAGAAGTGGCAGCAGTTGATTATCACATGAACATCAATGCACCATTTCTTTTAGAGAAATGGCACCAGTGAGTTATCACATATACACCGATTCACCTTTTCACTGAGAGTAGTGGCAGAGGGGCGTTATCACATGGACACTGAATCACGATTTCATTGAGAGAAATCGCATCAGTGAGTTATCATGTGGACACCGATTCACCTGATGTCAGACTGACAGCCAAGCTTTAAGTTACCCTGTTGGGTTGAAGTTCTAGTTTACAGTATAAGCCATAATTCGTCTCACCGCTTTTGTGATACCAGTTTTACACAAATTCTCACTGTTTTCTCAATAAGGACTACAAAAACAGGGTTCGATTATTTCTTGATAGGTTTATACTAAAATCTGTTGAATCAATTAATCCACTTGGTGAACAAACCAAACTTTCTCAGCAGGACTAAAACCACCCTGAGCTTAAGCAGTCTCGACCAAAGCATCAATAAAATACTGAGCTACTGATTCCACAGACTCCTCTGAAGTCCAACTTGTAAATACAACCACCCTACATTGCCTACTGAGCATAAAAACAGCTATATAAGCATTCTCAACTCAGTAAATTTCATCTATACCAAGTATTACAAACTAAGTAAAAACATCTATGCCATAATCTATCGCTTAATCACCAAAGCATGGCAACCAAACATCTATGTCGGAGGCTGCCTACAATGCTGCAGTACAAAACTAGTGGTAATCGGATCAACCATGAGGTGTGCAGATAAATGTATAACATTTAAGTCAGTGATATTAAGGTCAGCGACATTTAGGTCACGACTATATAGTAGCCACCTTGTGTGGTGGCCACTGACAACAAAGATTAGTGACTATGGCATGCCCTACTCAGGAGTGAGGACTCCTTTGTTTTTTCTTCATTAAGCAGACCTTTATCTAAACATGCAGTGTGAAAAACTTCTAATAGATAGAATATATCGGTATCATGGAGTGTAAAATGAAATATTTGGGCCGACGAATGTAGCTCAGATTAACGAAATTTAAATTGGTAGCTCAGATTAACGAAATTTAAATTATCTGAATTCAAATTATTCAAATATTTTAAACCATAGATAACTGGAAGGCATTTGGGACAAAATACTTCAAACTAACTCAAATAAAGCGTGTTCAAATTAAGCATGACCGATTATATATGCGAGAGGGGGCTCAGAGCAACGAACCCTTTGGTTTCGGAGCAGTTTATTCGTAGCGTGCAACAATGATGGTGACTTGGACCGGGGTGCACTTTGGTCCCACTCTCAGGTCATCCATAAGATACCTACAAAAATGTTCATAATTTTTCCTGGTAGTCCATATACTTAAATATGCGACGTTTGGTGTAACAATAATTTACATATAGACCAAGAAACCATTTGTTGTGCTTTGTTAAGTTGATTATGCTGCAGCATGTGACGAACCCCTTGTAGCAATTTTAGTCTGGCCGCGAAAAACTTGTTTTTCTCGGCGGAGAAACAGAATAATGAAACAAAGATGTTACATCAAGATTCACTTTGGCAAAGCGCTCATAATGCACTCTTGTAGATTTTACTTTTGAATAACAAGGTTCACAAAAGTTGGTAAGATTGAATCTTGCTCTTGCATAAGACTTTATTAAATATTTTTATCATATTCATATACAGTAATATGAAATTTATTTTATTTTGGATGCATGCGAGATCATATTTAATTCTTAAATTTGATCAAAAAAATTATAATTCAAGTAAATCCTTGTATTAATGCTGAGTTAACAAATGGCAACATTCAGATTAGTTGCCTATGTACTACAAACAAACAAACAAAAGAAACAAAATAATTCAATTGAACTGTGATCATTATTATATCAAAACAACATATAATTAATTCAGACACTCTGAATAATTCAATGAAAAAACTTGAATAACTGGTTTAGATTTTTGTTGTATAACAATACCTGATGCTAATAGCCTGTTCAAAAGCACAGCTGTTAAGGCACTAGCAATGCTCAGTGGTCCTAATTTACTCTTAACAGTATATGTAATGGCCTCCTGTGCTTTAAATCATGTAAAGTGCTCTTATGTTCTGATCTGATAAACATAGAACAACATTATATTGATGCATAATAACAGGTTAGATATTGCATTTATACTCATTGGCAATCTTTTGCCGAAGAATCACTAAAAATAATTGTCGAATGCATTTGAATATATTCTCAAGATTTTATATACAATATTGTAGGACATTAATTCTATATTTCAAAATAACACGACTTTATACAAAGTTGGGTGCCATTTTGTACTTGTTGCTTATATGCACACTTTAATAACGTTGTTCCCTCTAGACACAAGTCTTTTCCTGTTTGCGGCTCAGCTCAATACGCAGCACTTTCAGACGGCATAAAAAAGAAATTAATAAAGTCGCGATACCTTATGACAGTAATGAAGAAATGAGAAACAGCCAATACAATCAACTTAATATTCTGACGGTGATGTCGCATACGGTGAAGAAATTGTATAGGAGCAAAACATTTGCTTTCACTCGCGCCAGGGACGTCATATTACACAGTCGAATACTTTATACTTTTGCATTTGTGTTCCACGTAAACAGGACATGCACCAAGTTCAACTGACTAAGCAACAACAAAAAGTGAAACTGAAGGGCAGACGGCACTAAATCATAATGGTAACCTGATCAAGCAAGCTACTGACACTTCAATGAGTTTCATTTATTTTGCTATGATCCATTTCAAATTAATGGAAAACACTGTCAAAATAAAGGCATAAGGACTTAAGGATTAAGGATTTTGAGTTTGACATGATTCAACAACATTAATTCTGCATAGGTTTCATATAGAAGGTCTTTTTCCAATACAAATACCGACAGGTATATAAATTATATAAATTAAATTAATCGGTTTAACTTATCTTTGTAAATCTCTAACTGTGTACTTCAATACTTGAATGCTTGATGTATTACTGGACTGTCCGCAAAACATGTCTTGTGTCATTCCGAATGCAAATGCAACTTGTCCTTTCAAATACGTATGCCTTAAACCGCCTACTTAAGAGCAGTAGAAATACATGTGAAAATAATACATAAAATAATGTTTTTAAATAAACAGCATGTTCTTTTTCTCCATCACACTCAGATTTTTGAACGATGAATCTGCCACTAACGCAAATGTATAGAATATCTGGCTATTTTAGAACTAACTCTTTATTTATAAAACACAAACTTATAACGAACCCGTTGATTTCCCTGATGTCCAATTAGATTAGGGCCGACATGACACTGTGTGCTTTTGGAGTTTCTGCGTACGTGTACTGTCCTCTAGTAAGATTATTTTTTTTATATTCGGTGTTTTAGCATCAGAAAAAGAACTGTTAATCGAAGACACCAAACAAATGACACGCAGAAGACACCCCATCAGCAGCACTTGAGCCTACATGCTTGGTTTTTAGGAAATGTATAGTCGTTAGAAGCATATTAACTCTTTGGCCAAAATAAAATTATTAAACAATAGTCTCATTTATAGTAATCTTTTTGAACTTTTGAACTGTGTTTTGGTTTTACTTCCCTTTTACAGCCATTTTAAATTTATAGAAATAGAGTGTGAAAGCTTTCTAAAATTTTACGAAACTCGTTCTCCTGTTAACACCCACCTTTATTCTCACGCCACTTCTCCCGTAATTAATAACTTATGTTTTTTGAGGACATTAAATGGATCTAGTTGTATTTTTGAACTTTGCCTCATTCGCATAAAAATAAATCAAGTATTTCACTATGCTCAGCATATTGGTCGTTAAAGTGCAATGCACATCTTAAATGCATGAGTCCAGCAAAGACATTTGAGCGTTTACTTGCAAAACTTCAATTCCTTTTATATTAGTTAATGCATTTGTTAAAAGCTCACTGTTTAAACTTGGTATTTTGTCTATGAAAATCAAAACTTAGGGGAATACAAAAAATACAACTTCACATCAAATTTCACATATCAGCATAGATTTTTGGTCCTAGAATCATTATGTTCAAAGGTTAAACAGGGACAGAATAACGGACCACCTTCAGATTTAACATTAAAGATTGAATACTATAGCACATTCAGAAATAATGACAACATTATTTTA
The DNA here is from genome assembly GCA_949752745.1 of Protula sp. h YS-2021. NCBI lineage: Eukaryota > Metazoa > Annelida > Polychaeta > Sabellida > Serpulidae > Protula > Protula sp. h YS-2021. The sequence goes on along the minus strand of OX457029.1, from coordinate 15,723,391 downwards.
GCCAAAAGGGGTGGGATTTCATAGAATTTGAATGGGCCTGCAGCACTATTTTTTATACACGCCGATGAGACCCCAACAGTATTGTTTCATTGAGGCTAGACGTTTTCATAAATGTCCAGCAAAACAATTATCAAGAGATTTGAGCCATCTCCCACGCTGGGCTCATCTCTTATGTTTGATTAACTTTTTGGTGGCATATTTGCTTTTCACACAACAGACAAGATGTCTATTGAACAAGTTAAAACATTTATTGAACAACTATTGAATGAAGTCCGGTCTTTGCAATAGGCAATAAAAGGTACGTAAAATCGCTGTACATATACTGCATATACTGTCTCTGTTATATTGAAAACAATAATATTTAATTAGTTTTATGTTGTTTTACTGCTTGTAGATTATTATGATTAGAACAAAAGTGTACATTGTACATACACTGAATGGATTTCAAGTGACGTATGTTTCGAATTACTGTCATAAAAAGTATTCATTGAAGAAGGTCATCTTTATCCAAAAATATTAAATAATATGTAAGAAGTAGGCAATTCTCCTACGTTAAAACTAGGATTCTTATTTTATTACCTTCGTTTACATTTGTCTGGTAGTCCAATACGTATTTGCATGACCTGTCTATGCATTTAATGGCTGCGGAAAACAAGACCTCTTTGTTGCGAAGAAAAAGAACTTTTTGTACAATTTTTTTCACTTTTATATCTTAAGGAAACAATAAGATAGAGCGGATCTACATCGTAATCAATTTATGAATAAAAATCTTATTTCAAATCGTGATAATTTTGCAGCCAGTGAATTTATAGTAATTTTTTAAAGCTATGTATAGAGATACAAAGCTGTATCTCATATTTTCCTTATAGTTAATAATTCTTCTTAAAGATCATTTGGAAAAAATTAACACTGGAACACATGATCAGCTTTATTGCTCTTTCAGTAAGCGACAAAAATATTAAAATTTAATAACAGACTTCATGCGATACATGCGTTTACAACCAGATGCTCTGGTACATCCGTAAGCAAAGAGAAAAGCGTAGCAGTATAATCAGAGGATACCTGTCTATTAAGATATTTATACATCACATAATTTTGTTGCTTGTAACACTAGCTCCTACTTGAAATAGACAGTGTTTTTATCGCTTGAGTTGGAAGGAAAGATAATTGACTTTTTTAGACCGATACGACATGATACTTCCATATTCAATGCTTGATGGCTTTTTTATTTTGTATTAATGTTTACACATAATTTCCATATGTGGCTTAAGGAAATGTTACGGTAAGCACAAAGAGCTGTTTAGTCTTTTTTGCATCAAGTATTTTTGGGGTAAGATCGAGCAGCACTAGAATTCGCATTGATATGTCATTGGTATCCATGAATTTGTAATGTCACATGGTAAACAGTGATCTTTAACACATGTACCAGACACAACCTTGTTCTACTTTTAAATTAAGGGCTATATCAGTATGTGAATTAGTTCATGTGAGGTAAAAGGGCAACATCAATTACAATTAGTATGGAGCTAACAATGATATTACCAATGGTTTTTTTTTATTTTTGGCACCTATACTTATTTCATTTAAACTACACTACAAGCGAATGGTTCAGTTTTAAACACATAGAAAAAATTGCATTGACATGTCCATCTTTTTCTTGTGCATAGCCTGGACTACCGAGAACGTTCGCATATCGTCAGTTTTAGTCAAGCAAGTACCTTTCGGTAAGCATGATTCACTTGGTATAAACTTAGTTTTACATTTAGTTGTGGGAGTTTACAGTAACCACATACTAACAAAGATAAACGAAAGAAATACAGATTGTTTCAGGCGGGAACAAGCCGGCCGTTCCGGTTACCCCTGACAAAGAGCCGGGGAGGAAGCAGGAAGGCCTAGTGTTTATGTATGACATGTCTAGTTTTCATACGTGACAGGCCCGATGTTGACATGGGACATGATGTTGTGCGTTGTATTATATAAGGCAATATTAAGGTAAAACCTTATGTTGATGATTCGCTTTTAATTGCGTTTGTTAATAGTGTCCATTGCTGGTTGGAAGCTACTTTATCCTGTACTTAGCCTTACAGCTTAAAAGCTCTGTCGGAAACGCTCTGGGTTTCCATTAGGCTATTTCTTCCTTAAGTGCTACAAAGTGCTGGCAATGACTTCATCTAACCAACTCGAAGTAGCTAATAAACACGCCAGTTACGTTTCAGACATGCGTACTTCAGTAAGCGCAACAGTCGGAAACTCTTTTTCCCATTGACTGAACCTGCAGGTGCAAATGCAAATGGAACAAATACACAGGTATAAAGCTTCCGAGGAAATTTAATGTAGATAATAGAAAAGAAAGGTATATTAAAACATTTTAAATATGACAATAATTAAACATGAACTGGCATATGATTATGACAATATCTGTTGTATGATAATTGCTGAAATAGGTGAATAGTATCTGTACAAAGTCGGTTTGGTAAGGATGTCGATAAAACGTTAATTTCGCCTGTGCTGTGCTCTTGATGTGAGCGGCGTCCTGCTGGACTTATAGAAATTTTTTTCGGCAAGTAAATCACATTGTAGCACACACGCTTGTGTGTCGTCTGGTCTTTTTTTTGGAAGTAATACAAGGTTTTCTATCACAAACAAGTAGGACAATAGCGACCTTTTGCAAGAAGTTAACTTTAAATATTGAACGTCTTAAAATTTATTTTCAGCTCAAACAATTAAATGATCACTACCGGGAGTTTCGGAAAGGAAGCCCCCCCCCCCCCTCATATTGAAGCCCCGGGATTTCTATTTGAAAACTGTTTAAGAATAGAAGCCCCAGGGTTCCTATTTGGTTTGAAAGTGGCCACAGTAAAATATCGTTTCCAAATTAAAGCCCCCTTGACATCTTCATTGCTACTGAATATTTACTTGCGCTACTGCTACGCTCAATCCCCTTGAGTGCACAGACAACCCTTAATCCTCCCCCTTTTTGTCAGCACAATACAACGCCCTAGTCGACCCTGTACTCCGGAGTAGAACGTACGTGCCAGTTTTTGCTTGGTGGAATCTACGATGTCACGAATAAGGCCTTAGAAATTAAAAAAAAAATGGAATTTTTATTTTTATTTTGTAAATTGTTTGTTTTCTTGTTTTTATTGAACGAATGGCTGAAATATTAATAGAAGCCCCGGGGCTTCTATTTGGAAACTGTTTCCGAATAGAAGCCTCCCGGGCTTCTATCTGGTTTCAATATGAGAAGCTCAAAATTTCGAGTTTCCGTTTAGAAGCCCAGGGCTTCTTTTCAGAAACTCCCGGTATCTTTTAAAAAGAGGTTCTTATTTAAAAGACATAACTTAATTTAAGCACCCAGAAGTTCTCAAAATTTCTGGGGTATTTTCTATAGTATTTCAAAGCTAAGATTTCTAATTTAGAAGTGAAAAAATATATTTACCAAGTGTTCAAGAGATTCAGGAATCTTATTAATTGCACCAATATACCAAATGTTTAATTGTGAATACACATTATCAAAGAAATTATCCTTACTTCTGACTCGCGAATTCCAATTTAAAACATTTTAATAAACGTCAAACACAAGTAAAATGGAAAGGTTTCTTCGCAAAAAGCTCTGAATTCTCTTATCTATACTACGCGGGTTTCTTGTGTAACTCTAAAAGAACAAAATTTTCTCCTCGAGGCTCGAATTGTGTGGCCTAGATATCGGCTTACCAGATCCTGTATACATCAGTAACAAGTCTAGTACTCAGTTTCCGTACGGTTTCGACGACACGCTTTAAGTGTAGACTTACATTTCTCTTGCTACAGTCAGCAAAAAGGTGCTTATCTCCACTCTTTTATTGTAATTCTTCGGATAATATGTTTCATTGTCTGGGATTTAAGTGTGAGTGAGAATGACTTAAACTGCTTGTGGATTTTGCCTTCGTACTTCTCAGTGCTGGTACATTTGAGTTTATATGTACGGGTTATAGGTTTGTTCCCTCCGAGAAATGTTATTCTTAGGTTCTCCACCGGTTTTCTCGAGTGGGACGCGCTGGCGGGCGCCCAACACAGCAGCACAGGCCATCTCAGTCAACGGATAGCTGTTACAACCTCAAACTACTTACAGCTTTCTCGGTAACGCCGTCAGCTTACAGACCCTTGGTACCAAGCAAGGTTTGGTTCCACCTCGGTACCGATGTTGAGTACACGCGAAGGCTTGGTTCAGTGTTGGTGCAAGGTACCCACTTAACGCTTGGGTCCTTGGTTCGGGTTTGGTGCTGGGTACCTGCTGCGTATCCAGCCCTTGGCTTGGTGTGAGCACTGAGTGCTAAGCGCACACTCAGGCCTTGGTCTGATTACCAAACCTTGGCATATCTTGGTCCATTTACACAGGGTAGGTGTCACCAAGCTCCAATTATTAACACAACAGCGAATCACAAAAAACGATCACGCGAAAAAATCCGGTTTAATACTGATCGTCTGCTTCAGGGGTTTTTCAAACGTAAAAAATGAATCCAGTACATTTTACGTTACTGCAGCCAAATTTGTTTGGTTTTACAATTACTTTTGGTCATTTCGGTAGGGTAGGGATTACCACTGCACCAGTCTCTAGTCCCAGATAAAAGTTTAGATAACTCAGAGCTTTTGCTTTCACGTTTTATTCTCGTAAACTATCGTTTTATTTCGTAAAACGAGCTTTTACGAGTAAAAGCGCAATTCGCGTTCTCCACTTTTAATGGGTTCCCTTCCAGTAATATTTACCACGCAATATAAAAAAGAACTTTTTGAGGTACTGTTCAAGATACTCTAACCCTTCCATCCATCCTTTGGCCAATCAGAATGCCCGAGACGTCGTCTGCTAGTCTCGTATAAACGACATTCCCTTTTTAGCCCAAAAGGCGGTAAAACACGCCCAGGCTAGTTGGGGATGGATGGGACGGGTTAAAATCAAAGTTAAAAGTGGAGAACGCGAATTGCGCTTTTACTCGTAAAAGCTCGTTTTACGAAATAAAACGATAGTTTTACTTCGCAAAAGCTTTGAATTCGCTTATCTCCACTTTTAATGGGACTTGAGTCCGGAGCAGGGGAGCCTGCCATTCTTGAACTGCCCAAAAAGGTCGCGAATTACACTATGGCTTGTAAAAGCTCATTGCATGTAGGCGAGGAGTGCTGTGCACTCGACGCAAAGAAGAAATAAAACTTGTCAGCTAAGTTTCAATTCTTTAATGATTTCCTAAATAAAGTCCGGAGGCGCACCATTCCGGTCTTTCAACATAAGGTAAAATCGTAACAAAGTAAAAATATCACAGCAACTGTCAGTTGAGATGAGAAGGCTTCCAACCATGCCATCATCTTTTTTGAGAACTATCACCATCCCCCTCCAACCGCCCACCGGATGGATCCCTTCCTCAAGTTCTCACTATTCACTTGCTATGTATTGATGAACAATTAGGTTTATTTAGAAGTACAACAAAACGATCGTAAATCCATAGGAATTACGCAAATAAACTCTTTGACACTTCTAGTAAAGTGACTGAAGTGTCTTACAAGACATGCAATTCAAACTTGAAAAAAGAAAGCGAGTCCGCTGTCTAACTTTTCTTCTTCTCATTTGATAAATTACAACGTTTATTTGAAATAAACTCGTAGCGATTGACTAGATAGTACTAAAACTACTGTAAATCGTCATAAAATGAAAAACAGAAAAATTTTGCTTATTTATGACTGTTTTCCTATATGGGGCCGTTATGGTCCCATAAGCCCATAATGACACTATGGTACCTCATACCATGAACCATAAACCGGCTTTCGGCCTTCCGGCTACAACGGGTGTACGGTCACTGGGTACGTCTGGGACCGACATGGTCCCCCCCCTTTCTTTCTGAAAAACATGAAGAAAGGAGATCAAAACTTAAGCATCCGAGTAGCCGTAAGACCGAAGACTGGGCTGTACTCATTACACATGCGATCCTGAACACTTCGGAGTAAATAAATGCTTAATTAAACATAACCGTCCAGCGTTCGTCCGTAACTTAATATAAGCACGGACCGAAATGGTCCGAAGGACCTGAGCGAAAGGCGAAATGTTCAGAGTAAGAAGGAAAGACCTTCTTGTAGGTTGTTACTTTCGTGGCTTGTTGTTGTTGTTACTGTTCCCATTACGGCCCTTGGAGAAGTTACTCTTGTGCTTGCCCTTGTTCTTAAACTTGGGAGAAGCATTCCTACAACAGAAACACTCAGCCTGTAATGGTCGTTTCTGAAGCCACGAACGGTCCTAATGAATATAAGCCAGACAATTCATCTTGAGAAAAATCTTTCAGATAGTATTTAACAAACGAGTTGGAGGAAACCCAACAACCTGTTTTTAATATATCCGAAAGGGACACGTTACGTACCGCCCTGAGGGAATTGGCTACTTGCCTTACCTGATGGGCTTTGATGTTCGATTCCCCTAACGGGTTAGGGTCGATTTGTGCATCGTCATAGGCTGCCAAAATGATCCTTTTAATATAATTTGAGATCGACTGTTTCGAAAGATCTTTGCTAAATTTCGGCATAAAAGAAATGATGAGAGCCTTCTGATTTTTTTATTTGTAGGCCTCTGACATTTCTAAATACTGTTGCAGCGCTTTGACGGGACACAAAGAGACCAGACCGTCTGAGTCGGGGTCATCTGGTAGGGATGGGAGAGTAATGTGATCGAACGTTCCCATCCCTTGGGTCATGATGTGGGTTTTTCCCATGAATCCTGCTCTAGGGACTAGGGTGACCTTCTCCCATGTACCCTTATCTTTATTTACCTTTCTGTCCAGGGCATGGATTTCGCCTCTTCTTTTGCCCGAAGCTAAAGCCAATAAAAACGTGAATCTTAACGTTGCGTTTTTCGCTGAAATCACGTCCTTACTAAAACATCTGGGCGCTGAAGATACTGTAAGACTAACGATAAATCCCACTGCGCTATGTTTGATGGGCAGGGTGGGGAGTTTACTTTAAAATGTCTTACTAGCTGTGATAGGGATGTATCTTCGCCCGGGTCGTAGCCTGTAGACGCTTTGAGTCTTGACCCTATAGCGGCCCTATAGCCCTCGATGGAACCTACCTTTAATTTCACCTCCGTGAAAAGGTGATCGAGGAAATCCGCTACCACTGCTGGGCTAGCCTGAAACGGATCTAGCTTAGAAGTGCTACACCAAGCGGCAAATTTATTCCACTGCGACCTGTAAACTTTGGCCGTCGAACCCTTGTGACTGTTTACTATTTTCTCTCTCACCTGCTTAGAAAAACCCTTGTTTTTCAGAAAGGTCTGGTCAGACACCATAGGTGGAGGTTCAGTAAGCGAGGGGAGGGGTGGAAGTGATGCCAATGGGGTTGTGATAGCAACTCGTTGTGGCATGGGATCGGTATCGACCTTACTACCTTGCAATGGAGTAGGAGGGCGAACCATGGGGCTTCCGGTGTCCATGGAGCAATGAGTAATAGGAACGGTGGTTTCAACTCGATTACTCTCTGCAAGACTTGCCCTAAGATCGCTTGTGGGGGAAAAGCATACAGTACCTCGTCCCGTGGCCACTGACAATTGAGGGCGTCTACTGCCCAAGCTGCTGGGTCCGGGCAAGGAGACACGTACCGGGGAAGTTGGGTGGTCATAGCGTTTGCAAACAGATCCAGAGTCGGGGCACCCCATGGGGGTTGGTGTGTCACCCACTTAAAGGACCGAGGGGATAGGCACCACTCGGTGTTGATAACTTGACCCTGTCTGGAGGCTAAGTCCGCTAGGACATTTAATTTCCCGGCCAGGTGACGGGCGGAAACGGTCACCTGTTCCTCCCTGGCCTTTGTAAGAATTTGGAACGCAAGTTTGGACAGGGACCGTGATTTGGTACCCCCCTGCTTGTTGAGGTAAGCTATGGCTGTGGAATTGTCTAACCGAAAGAGGACTGCCTTGTTTCTGAGTTGGTTGGTCAGTTTGGTTAGGGCAATCCAGACTACCCGAAGCTCCAGCCAGTTTATGTGGTAGGACTGAAGCGAGGGTGGCCATTTGCCCTTCCATACCTGACCATTCCAATAAATTCCCCACCCCGAATGGGACGCATCGGTCTGAATCTCTATCTCCGGGGTGGGGGGCTGAAATGGCATTCCTTCGGACATAATTAGAACGTCGCACCACCACTGTAGGGCTTGTAGGGTTACCTGTGAAACTTGCATCCTTGCTGCGGGTGAACGACCCTGATGCAACGCCCATCTTACCTGGCTTTGAAATGGCCTGTAATGGAGACGGCCCAGGGGGACTGTCTTCTCTGTTGCCACTAACAGGCCAAGGAGAGATTCCATGGCCTGTAATCTCACCTTCTTTCCTTGGGAAATACCTTTTATGGCATCTGCAATTCTCTGGCGGCGTTCTGGCGTAGGGAACGCCTTTGCTATTGCCAGATCCCATAACTCCCCTAGAAAGGTAATGGACTGTTTGGGGGTTAGTTCGGACTTGGCTAGGTTTACTACTAGACCTACCTCTAGTGCCTTGCGAACTAAAGATATTGTATGATTCTCGGTTACCTGCCTGTCTTGATTCGCCAGAAACCAGTCGTCCAGATACTGAAAGACTAACATCCCTTCTAGCCGTGCCAATGTTTTCAGTACTTTCATGACCTTGGAGAAAACGTACGGGGCCGTAGCCAGACCGAAGGGAAGTGCCAGAAACCAAAATCGTCTTTTCCCTACTTGAAAGGCTAGGAATTTTCTTGCCGAGCGATGAAGAGGAATATGGAGGTAAGCATCGGAGAGATCTATGGAGGTACCCCACATCCCTTCCCGTAATGACCCTTTTATCACCTGGGCCGTGTCCATCTGAAAGGTGATCACTCGGAGAAAACCGTTTATGGGGGAGAGGTCGATTACTAGCCTCCACCCTCCGGATTTCTTGGGAACCAGAAAAACCCTGCTGAAAAAGCCCATTTGATTTTCTGGCATTTCCTCTATCGCCTGTTTTTGAGACAAGCTCAATAGCATTTCTTGGAGAGCTCGGTCTTTTTCTGACCCCTTGGCGTAAGAGGTGACTAGTTATCTTGGCGCATGGGCGGTTAGGGGAATAGGGCACCTGAGCCCGTTCCGGTCTCGTTTGAAAGGTAGGGAGTAACCTCTCTTTAACCAACGTACTACCCTTCGAGACGCCCCCATTTCTGCCCATTGCTGCCAAAACTTTCCTAGTCTTCCTCCTACGGGCAAGGAGGCGTTTAAGGAAAGTAAATTTTCCAAGTCTCTTAAGTTTGCTAAAGTATCGCCAGGAGATGAGGGAATCTCGTGACGGTACTTTGATTGGCTGCTACCTGAACGACTGTGGAGCCGGACCCTCTGTCTTGCTGCCGGGGCTGGGTTTCGGTTTCTTGACAGGGGGCTGTTGTGGCTGCGCACTCGGCTTAGACTGTGCCGGAGAGGACTGTTGTGGTCTCTTCCTCTTCAGTGGACGTTTGAAGGAGGAGCGAGACATCCTGGACATCAGGGCATAATCTTGCGAAAGCGAACGACTTTCCTGGTTCACCCTCTCTATCTCGGCGGGAGGAAATAGCTCTCGTTCCTCCAGGATAGGGGCATGACGCAGATCCCGTAAACCTTTGACACTAGACCAGCAGTGCTGGAGAAAGGCATCTCGACGTAGGTAGACCATTGACGTCATCAAAAAAGTGGAAAGTTTGACCACGTCTCGGGTAGCTAAGGCCAGGCATTCCATCAATTTAGCAGACACGGGATCACTAAGGCGAAGTTCTTCCCAACGCGACTTTAGTGCTTTAAGTGCATGATCTTGAAATGACATAGTGTTCAGGATGTGGCGAGAAGATGCCTCGATGGTCTTGGCGTCTTTCTCCACTAATGGAATGTCTGAGTCACTACGCACTGTGGGCATCCAGACTGTACGCTTCACGGGCTGTTCCAGTGCCTCTAGGGGAATTTTTTCATCCGCTGACCGATATGGGCCTGGTCGTACTAGGCAATGTTTAGATAAATGGAAACGCGACAGTGTGCGACCCTCACCGGCGTCCATCTTCTTGAACTCTTTCGCGCGGACCGTGACAGCATGAGCAATGCCCTCGCTGGTGGCTAGTGCGATAAAAGAGTCCTGTTGTGGTGGAGCGGCCTGAGATGTCATACGAATGGGCGGATCCTCCTTATCTAAATTTGGGGAGCCACAGGAGACCTCTGCTAAGCGGGCTATCTCTTGAATGGCATCCCTGAACGGCACGTCTTCTGGTGCAATCGTAGAAGCAGAACTCGAGGGGGCCACGTCCTCGACCGATGGGGCAAGGTCTGGTGGAGAGGGAGTACGGATGGGCCGTCTGCCCGCTGCCGCTGGATCTCTCCAAAGTCGATGCCCTTGGCCGGGAGAACGCACCTGCTCCACTGCCCGTAACGGCAAATGACAACGAGAATGTACTGACGTACCCTCGGATTCTTCTTCCCCGTCTTCCACCTCCGACTCCTGCTCATCAGATGCTGCTTCTGGGAGTTGGGATTGTGGAAAATGTGACATGTGGGGTTCCCCTACTGGGGTGTAAATTTCTTTCTCCCTGTTGCTTGGGACTGCTGCTAGGGGAGAATTTTCCATCGGCCCGATTTCCTCATCATCTTCCAGCAATGCAGAGACTTGGCCCGAAAGGGGCACGCCCACGGAATCCTCCTCGCTGATGGTGACCGTTTCGGGAATATCCACGTTAGAGTCCAGCGGGAGGTGAGGTACAGGCGAGCCCGACATCGCTGCCACTGACTGAATCTCCGGAGGAGGACGACAAACCGTAGCTTATGGTTTAGGCTTTTGTCTTTGACTAAGCAGACTCTCCTGCTTCTGAACTTGATTCTGTAAATCCAAAAGTTGCTTTTGCAGTTGCGATTGCATAGACAAGAACGCTGAAAATTCACTCGGGAGACGCTGTAGCTGAGGAGGGGGGATAAGTCCTCTCGCGGGGGAATGCCTAACTGGCCTGTAACCGCCGAAAGCACTATTCCCGTATCTTTATGCGTTAAAGTCACTTGTTCCTCAGACGGGGACTTAAACGCCCCTCCTGGACTGCCACTGGGTTTCACTCTAGGAGGTGAGGCCCATGCCTCGCGGAGACGATCCCGTTCTTGCCCTTCCGGGATGTCCAATTCTGCTACAGTCTCAGAAAATGCACGTCCTTTACTCTTGGATTTTTTATGTCTCTTAACTGGCGTAGCGGATTCCGATTCTGCACCAGTGTCTACGTGTACGGGGGTGGAGACCTGGCCCAGAATAACGCAGCTAGCCTTCTTCATGGTATCCTGAATAAATTCACGAGTAACAAACGAAGCTGACGAAAGGAATTTGCGCTTATCCCTCCTGCGCTCGTTCTTGGTCCTATTCCGTAATAGGACTTTCCAATCCTCTGGAGTAAGATGTAGGCACTCGCCGCACGGGCTGTCTGGCTCGCACAGAGGTATTCCACTATTCCGTCTACAGCGGTCGCAGATGGAGTGGAGGTTACACGCAGTTGGAGGATGGATACACTGAGGCAGTAACGGTGGAGAATGTAGACTGGCCTCTGTCACATCTGAAATGCAAGCAGAGAAAAACAACGGTGAGAATATGTAGTATAAAACAACGCACAACACTACATTTCTCAGTGCTTTGCTTCAACTGCAAGCTTTAACCCTCCAAGCTGTGTTTACAATTGCTTAAACACCGCAATAACTCGCTGGGTCTAAGGAAAAGACGAAAAGAGATGCTTCCCGGAACGGTAGCGTTCCCGGGCCGTAACGGGCTGGACCGTAATGGCACTACCCGTGTCGGATATGCATCTCTCTTGCCTCAGATGCACCTGGGACCATCGGACCGTAACGGGTTTGTGAATCCCGTTGGACCAGAATGGTCTTCTCGCACCCGTGACCGTATGACCACAATGGGAAAACGGTCCTGGCGGAGAAAATGACCCTCAGACGTCACAGAAAACGTCTCTTTTCGTCGGAGAACGCTGTCAGACTTGCAGAACCTGCTCTACGAAGACTGAGAAGCGACCCATGGAGTAAAGCTTAAGCAAAAACTGGCCATTTCCGCGATGACACAGCTGGCTGGTAAAGCTTGGAGTCTGATCAGGTCCAGCAGCCTGAAAAGATCCTACTCCTAGACGAACTGAGGTGGAACTGGTAAGTTCCTCGATCTGAATGAAAGTGGAGAAAGAGGCGCACTTCTCGGGACTAGGAAAGTGTCTCCGTGATCGTGCAAACTCAACCTAATCAGACCGAAGAGTAAGATGTCGAATAAACACACTTCGGCTCCATAAATTTATCCCAACGCACAATAATAGATAAAATAATCCATTAGGCAGTGGTTTAGTAAAAAATGAAGCAATTCGCACCTTAAACCAGTTCCCTTGCTGCAAAAAACCGGCAGCACACAGAATGGCGTGTTGTACAGACGCCACGCAAAAAGGGAATGTCGTTTATACGAGACTAGCAGACGACGTCTCGGGCATTCTGATTGGCCAAAGGATGGATGGAAGGGTTAGAGTATCTTGAACAGTACCTCAAAAAGTTCTTTTTTATATTGCGTGGTAAATATTACTGGAAGGGAACCCATTAAAAGTGGAGATAAGCGAATTCAAAGCTTTTGCGAAGTAAAAACGCTCTTTTACGATTAAAGGCTTTATTCGTTTCCTCCGCTTTTTCTTATGTTCCCACCCACACTACCCCTCTTAAACACGGTTGGTACCTAGGAGCAAAACTCGAATGAGGCTTAGTACAAGTGTGCCTACGATTCTGATGGCCAGTATCTGGGCCGGGAATATTCGATCTGGGTGGAGAAATTTCTGTTTTAAACTGCGTCATTAATTTAGAGTTACACGAGAAACCCACACTACAATGACAAACACGATTTGCATCTTTAATTATAAAAAGAGCGTTTTGCGAAAATAAAACGTCAGAAAAATGAGAAGGTTTTCACCACTTGCAAAAAGCCCCAAGTATGACGTGTATTTCTGGTCATGAGCTCTTCGGCACGTACTTTGTCAAACAACTGGCTTCTCAGTGATTGCAAGTAGGCTTTCTCGACTTACTGCGAATAACAACGTATTAAGACTGTCTACAAAGGCAATAAAGATAGTGCTAGCCAGCGAGTTGTCCCCATGCATAGTCCTATTCCCCTCCACCCCCCCCCCATCCCACCCCCACCCACCACTCTGTGTGGCAAATGAGAGGCTTCGCACGCCAATGTGCAGTATTGTTCTCATTGAGGAAATAATAATACGATGGTGGCCACGAGCCTCGTTTTCTTTGAAGCTTTCAGCGCAGTGACTTTGCACACAGCCGCTGTCACCTGTTCATGGGGTTGTTTATGTGTCCGTTTATAAGCAGCAATCAGAATAGTACCAGATCAGTAGATGCAGGCAGTAATGTTGATAGCATCAGTGTTAGAAAAAAATCAAAATTTCTGTTTGGATGAGGCCCAGACATAAAAAGACAGAAATAACCTGGGATAAAATAGTTCTTATGAACGCGATGCCACATTGGAACATGTCATATCTTCAAAAAAGAACAAATTAAGGCAAGTAACATGACAAGATTAAAATCCGTTGTCGAAAAAGTAACAAAATAGAACAAAATTATTTTGCTGTTGAAAATGGTACAAAAAAGGCGTCAACGCCCCATTATCGACGGAAGAGCGTACGTCAACGGTTCTAGTCAATTCTGTGTGATCCAGTATATTCACTGTCTTTTTAGAATGCACAGTTTTAAGATGTACACGAGTGGGCAATATGTCTGTGTCCGTTTCATTGTAAAGACGTGACATGTGTCGCACGTGTAGTTGGCCGTGGGTGCTGGCTCGAGCCTTGAGCTGATGACAGACATTTCCCTCATGTTATGTTTACTGTGGGGTGAGTGTACATCAGGGGCTTTAGGTTGAAAACAATAAATACATATATATAGAACATTAAAATTTTCATTTCAAGTTATGCGTGAAATACACAAATTAAAGATTCATTGGAAATCGGTGTATTTCCGAAGTTTCACCAACAAATATAACTATATGTATAATATACGTATATATTTATACGCATATTACATGCTTTTAATATCTCAAATAAAACAAATAAAGTTCCGTCGGAATTCGGTATATTTCCGACGTATAGCCGATGCAGTGATATATTTGTATATTATACGATTATTGTAATGCGTCCGTTATACATCACTAATATCTTTTTCAAAAACAAGTTTTGTTCCGTCGGAAGTCCGTCTATGTCAGACGTTGTGCCAACATATACAAATATATGTATAATATACATATAATTAAATACATCGAATATACGTATGCAATATCCGTTTCAAATTTTTTTTACCATTGGTCGGAAGTTTATCTATTTCCAACGTATAACCAATGCATAAAATATATGTATAATATATGCATTGAGAAATACGTATAATATATGAATATAATATTTTTTTTTTAAATTCCCAATTGGTCGGAAGTTCGTCGGAAAAAGATGTCGGCCCGATGAATATTTGCCAACATCTATTAAACTGAGGAAAATAATCATCCGGTCAACGTCGGTAACCGATGAACTTCCGACGGATGGGGAAAAAATGGAAATTCGACTATTGCCAACCTATAACCGATGCATTACCGATGCATCGAAACCGATGCCGACGTTTTAAGACCTGGTTTATACCAACCATTCCGACGTCGGCCCGACGTTACGCGAGTGTTCGGGTACATGCAAGTTAAATGGTCTTTGGCACATGGCCTATAATGCTGTTCTTTTTTACCCGGACTTGCTTTCAGCAGTGTGGGTCAGCTATGCTTGGTGCTATAACGCGATCGCATTGAGTTTGCTAATTAAGCTTCGTGCATTGATGCAGTACTATACGATGGCACTGGTGTTAAGGGTGAATAACTACTACAGAAGGAATGCAAGGCATGGGATCCCATCTCCCCCCCTCACCAGAGCTCTGCAGGAACCAAAAAATGTATGGATCCTCATAAAAACTCACATTAGAACCATTAAAAGATACAGACCACAAATATTGCGGAAACGAAAAAGAAAGATAAATTGTGTAAAATTTATTCACGCGAACACACATTTAATTTCAAATTTGCCCACAACTTACCATTCCAATAGATATTTGATGATGATGATGATGATGATGATGATGATGATGATGATGATGATGATGATGATGATGATGACGATGATGATGATGATGATGAAGATAATGATCATGATAATTTTGATAAGAATGACAACTATAAGATTTCTACCTTTCCTTTTTTTGGAAATATATATATATATATATATATATATATATATATATATATATTTATATATATATATATATATATATATATATATATATATATAGTATAAAAGAGCATGAGGTAACCATTCGGTACTTTACTCTGGGCATCATATATGTTAGTAGTAGGAAAAAAACAGTTCTGGAACAGGAAGTGACGTCATAATGACGTCATATAGACTATTTGCATACTTGGTTGTAAGCATAATTGAAACTTTGTAAAAAGTGAAAAAGTGGGATAACTTTTGTTATAGTTAACCGATTTGAATGAAAATTTTACCGTGTGATTCAGTTTTATATCTAGTTTTTACATAAAGTGAACAAAGGCTATTTGCATAATTGATTCACCTTAAAATTTTAACTTAAAAGTGAGATAACTAACGTCATGGTTAACCGATTTGAATGAAAATTTCACCGCTTGATATAGTCGTATGTTTAGTTTACAGTGATTATAGAGACTATTTGCATAGGTGGCTGTAAACACTTTGTGGGAGCACACCCCCCATTCAAAGATGGTGTTCGAATGGCAAGCACCCCTCCCCCTCCCATTCAAACATGTGTTCGAATGACAAGCCTCCCATTCAAAGACGGTGTTCGAATGGCAAGCGTCCCCATTCAAACATGTGTTCGAATTATTTTTTTATTTTTTTGGAACATATTACGTCATAGTATTGTTCAACAAGTTTTTTTTTTCAACAAGTTGTTAAACAATTGTGCAACAAGTTGTTGTACAACAATTGTTCAACAGACTGTTGTTCAACATGTTGAATATGTTGCTCAACAAGTTCAACATGTTCAACATGTTGTCTAGGGTTAGAAGTAGGGTTGTGCCGCTTAGGGGAGTCTAACGTCATGACGTCTTTATGACGTCATCATGACCCTAACCCTAGACGTAGACAACCCTAGACGTAGACAACATGTTCAAAAACAATGTTGTAATATTGTTATAGATTTAAGCTGTGTGTATTTAAGTGTATTAATAAAACTATTCAACATATGTCTTATTTTTTCTGAACTGGCTGCTATTGTTGCATCAATTGCTTGAACTACAACATGTTGAACAATATGTTAGCAACACTTAGTCAACAACATGTTGAACATGTTCAACTTGTTCAACAACATGTTGAACATGTTGAACTTGTTGAACAACATGTTCAACATGTTGAACATATTGAACAACAGTTTGTTGAACAATTGTTGTACAACAACTTGTTGCACAATTGTTAAACAACTTGTTGAAAAAAAAACTTGTTGAACAATACTATGACGTAATATGTTCCAATAAATAAAAAAATAATTCGAACACATGTTTGAATGGGACGCTTGCCATTCGAACATCGTCTTTGAATGGGAGGCTTGCCATTCGAACACATGTTTGAATGGGAGGGGGAGGGGTGCTTGCCATTCGAACACCATCTTTGAATGGGGGATGTGCTACCACAAAGTGTTTACAGCCACCTATGCAAATAGTCTCTATAATCACTGTAAACTAGACATAAAACTAACTCGAGCGGTGAAATTTTCATTCAAATCGGTTAACCATGACGTTAGTTATCTCACTTTTATGTCAAAATTTTAAGGTGAATCAATTATGCATACAGTCAAATGTACAAATAGCCTGTGTTCACTTCATGTCAAAACTAGATACAAAACTGAATCAAACGGTAAAATTTTCATTCAAATCGGTTAACCATAAAAAAAGTTATCTCACTTTTTACAAAGTTTCAATTATGCGTACAACCACCTATGTAAATAGTCTATATGACGTTATTGTGACGTCACTTCCTGTTCCAGAACTGTCGCTTTCCTACTACTTATGTTTAATTCTGTATTTTTATGTGAGTTCAGGGAATGATAGCAATATGCTCATCACTGTGGTTACCACATGGTGTCGGTGAAATTTAGCTGTGTGGTTACCGCATGGTGTCGGTGTAATTTAACCATGTAGTTACCACATGGTGTCGGTGTAATTTAGCCGTGTGGTTACCACGTGGTGTCGGTGTAGTTTAGCCATGTAGTTACCACAAGCTGTCGGTGTAATGTAGCCATGTAGTTACCACATGGTGTCGGTGTAATGTAGCCATGTAGTTACCACATGGTGTCGGTGTAATGTAGCCATGTAGTTACCACATGGTGTCGGTTTAATGTAGCAATGTAGTTACCACATGGTGTAGGTGTAATGTAGCCATGTAGTTACCACATAGTGTCGGTGTAATGTAGCCATGTAGTTACCACATGGTGTCGGTGTAATGTAGCCATGTAGTTACCACATGCTGTCGGTGTAATGTAGCCATGTAGTTACGACATGGTGTAGGTGTAATGAAGCCATGCAGTTACCACATGGTGTCGGTGTAATGTAGCCATGTAGTTACCACATGGTGTCGGTGTAATGTAGCCATGTGGTTACCACATGGTGTAGGTGTAATGTAGCCATGTAGTAACCACATGGTGTCGGTGTAATGTAGCCATGTGGTTACCACATGGTGTAGGTGTAATGTAGCCATGCAGTTACCACATGGTGTCGGTGTAATGTAGCCATGTAGTTACCACATGGTGTCGGTGTAATGTAGCCATGTAGTTACCACATGGTGTCGGTTTAATGTAGCAATGTAGTTACCACATGGTGTAGGTGTAATGTAGCCATGTAGTTACCACATGGTGTAGGTGTAATTTGGCTGGGTGGTTACCACGTGGTGTCGGTGTATTTTAGCCATGTAGATACCACATGGTGTTAGTGTAATGTAGCCATGCGACCATAATATTCGACACAGCCTAATAACACAAAGTCACCAGATTCTGGTAAAGTATATGTTCAATATATGTAGACATATTGCTGGGTGGCTTGAGACGTTTGGCGAAAGTGCCATCTTTAATTATGGGTATTTCGGAATTTTGATAGTGTAGTAGTAGTAGTAGTAGAAGCAGTGGTAATAGGAGTAGTAGTTTTGGTGGAAGCAGCAGCAGTAGAAGGAGTTGTAGTAGAAAAGTAGTAGAATTAGAACCAGCGTATCTTTTACTGACATTTTAAAACAAAATTCGATGCTTATTGTGTCATAAATATGTTTGCAAATTATGACTTAAAACTGCTTAAGGACACAGGTGGTGGTGGGGGGGGAGGGGGGGGGGCGGAGGTAGAGAAAAGCTGTAATATCTTACAGAATGATATGTATTATTTTATTTGGCGTCACCGATGTGTTTGAGTCTCTGTGTCGTTTTGTTACAGGTTCAACATGATATCGGCACCAGAAAATTTTAACTTGGTCAACTTCACGTTCGATCAATATCTGGAGTTTATCAAAGACAAAGATGCTGGGAACGATCACGTGTTGACCCCAGTCACCGAGAACCTTATTATCTCCTCCTACGTCTTTGCCATCACATTTGGGCTCATAGCAAACGCCGTAATATGCTTCGTCATAGCGAAAACACCGTCGCTTAGGACAACACGAAATATGTACATAGCCAATCTGTCATTTTCTGATATTGTAATGTGTCTGGTGTGTGTTCCTTTCACGTTGGTGAGGATCTTACTGAGGAACTGGAATCTGGGACTTGCCCTTTGCAAACTAATTCCTTGGTTACAAGGTACTGTTGTGTTTTCATCCACCATAACTATAACAGCAATAGCAATGGACAGATATAGAGTTTTGTTAAATCTGAATTCTGCAGGAGATACAGCATTTCATTTCAGTGCTACCTTTACGATTGCTGTTATATGGATTGCCAGTTCGTTAATAGCATTGCCATTGTTCATTTATACACAGCTGGAGACGCATGGCAACGAAGAGACGACGCTGTTCAGTGTTTGTTTAGAGGTTTGGCCATCACCCTGGAAGCGATTTGCCTACGCTGCAGTGATAATGTTGCTGCAATTCGCCATTCCCCTAGCCATACTTTCCACGCTACACTGGAAGATTTGTACCATCTTAAAGTACCGAATTAACGTTAACCCGCGTTCCTATTCCGAGATGCGCCGTGCAATGAATGACGCCAGACGCCACAGCAAAAACACGGCAATGCTCATGACGATTACGATCATGTTTGCTCTGTGCTGGTTCCCTCTTACCTCGCTCAACCTGATCGCTGATTTCGACCAAAATATCTTTCTAGAGAGCAATTTTCTGCTCACGTTTACAGTGTCACACTTGTTAGCGATGCTCTCTGCCTGCATTAACCCAGTCCTATATGGATGGTTTAACGCGACATTTAGACGTGAGTTCGTACGCACGCTTTTCTTCTGGCGGAAGTGCGAGGTTAGTGACGTCATGTGTTCGGAAGCAGAGAAAGAGACACCCGTCTCGGAAGCCGAGAGGGTGGTGGTCTATAATCGCAATGTAAGCTTCAAAGCCGTTCAGACTGAAGTCCAACCAGAAGCGGAGTTGGGGCATTTACGATCTTACCACAAGTGTTATGGAACCATTCCATACTCAAAGTGAAGAAAGTTGATTAATTTCAGCCTCAGAATTTACATCGTAACCAAGTAAAATGCTACTTTCGGAGTACGTGATCAAAAGACAAGAGGCGAACTTTAAAAAGTTGGGCCACAGCTAGTTATGGGTCTTTGTTTTTGAAAAACAAGACAGCCGGCGTCGAGCTAAAATCTCAAGCTTAAAATAAAACAAAATTATTTTATTTGCTTATTTTAGTGGAAATAACTTCATGGATGTGATATTTATTTGTTATTTCAAATTTCTTGTGAAATAAATATCGTATTACACTGTCAAGAATCGCTAGCTATTGGAAAGTTGGGATGTAACTTGTTTGTTAAATTGCCTTGTAATAAACGTGTCTTGAACCAGTTGGTGGCAGTTCTTATCCCACGTTTTTCGTGCTTTAAACATTTTTTTCTGCCTGTTACTGAGGTTCTGGGTTTCTGGCCCATTGTTTGGTTTATTGAATATTCAATATTCGTACACAGAATATATACGTTTTGCATTAATCAGTGGATTTATTATTGTTGCAGCTTGTTGAATGTCCCTAGACGCATGCCATGTCTGCTAAACATCTAGATACTTGGCTGTTAATATGATTTTAGTGCCAGTGAAGTAAAAAGAACTACTTTCTGAGCATTTCTCTTCTTCATCAGCACAGCAATATCACGGAGCGATATCAGCACACTACCCGGTGCTGTTATAAAGAAAACCAATCAAAAAGCAGTGGTTTAATGCCATTTAATGATAACGACGCCTGGTGTGGAATCAGAAAATTTCAGTGCCAAAACTTTCCTTTATTGTAGATAAAACACTAGTAGGATCACAAGTGTATGCTTACAGTCGTAACAAACTTAACACGTAGTACTCGTTTAATCAAATGTTGCTCATCACACAATACAGTAAAACTAAAGCTCAGTAAAACATAGTTTTCATTGAAAAGCATTGTTAACAGACCCTTGCAGATAAGCAATAAGAATGATTAAAATGTTACACACATGTTTACATTCAAAGATCACTATTTCATGCCAATGTGCCTTTTATACCTTCAAACACTGCATCGATATCGTGAACATACATAGAAAGGTATACGAAAAACGTTACCTGCTTTGTGAACACGATTTAACGGCCTTAGAACAAACCAGATTTAAAAATGCTTAAAAAATGCAGTACTATACCAAGCGAGCGGTGATAACAGATTTCATACGAATTCTAAATCGGAATATAAAACGTCGGTGTTCATTCCGGCTGCTTGGTTTGGGTTCACGACAGCACGTTGTCGCTGTTTACAGTGGTCAAACAAGGCTTGGTTTTTCTTTTGTAGATTATTGTACTTGAACGACAAAGAATTATTTACTTCCTTGTCATTGTCTTTTCTCATCTTCAGATTTTCTTTACTTTTATTATTTCCTTTCAAATGTGTTTGGTTTCTACATTTATGTTTTGGCGCAGAAGTGATAACCACTAACACATGATCAACAATTAATTCTAAGAATTCGCAGACCGTAAGAACTCCAAACCCGAGCCATAATCCTAAAATGCCTCCTATATCCGACACAAATTGCACATTCTAAAATTAAAAAAGAAAGAAAATGTCATGCGAAATGTTTGTTTTCTTTTCATCACGAGAAAGAGATTTTGTACCATGGTTTACAACAAAAAGGGTTGTTGAACTTTTGTGCTAATTGTTTAAGTAATAAGTCTAAAATACTCTCCAATACTTACAGTATAAGCTGGAGTTTCCACATATTCTTTATAGCTAAACCTCTCGTAGAAGACTTCAATTGTAAGTAAGTTCCTTCGAAGGATATTTGAATCATCGTGAGATAGCAGGTTCGGAATTTTGTCTCTGATGTTGTGTAGCAACTTCTCCTAGAATACATGAAATGCAAGTTTTCGAAGAAAACTACTAATACAGCCTATAATGCATTTTGTAATGGACACATACATTTCCTGCAAAAATTGTGTAGCAATACTAAAGCACTGACTACCTTGATTGGATGTCTAAATAGTTAATGTACAAAATAAGCTTATATCACAAATATTTGTTGTTCTTAGGAAAGAATCTGAAAAGAGCTTATTGCCAAGAACGCAATAATAGCTGAAACCGATAAAAATCGATTTGCCGATGTTCCTGCTTACACAAGGGGGGGGGGGTATGTCTCCCCTTGCAGCTATATAAACACCTAGTAAAACTTGACAGCAAGTTCGCACAAAATAAGCGTCGAAATGGCGTAGACCAAAATGTTTCATTTCTTGGAACAATATATTTTAGAATTTGAATGTCATCCATCCAGAATGTTGCAACAATTTTGAGTTATTACTAAAATGACAAATAACTACACGTTGTCATACTTATGATTGGTTGGTTGGACGGACAGAACATGGATTATTATGATCCCTGAAATAATCCCAGATCGTATAATATTTGTGACCCTTGGATAACAAAGAGTCTCAAGTTGCAATTGTGTAGCAATACTAAAGCAATCCAGGAGGATTTAGTCGAGAATTATTTCGATAATCATTAGCAGAAATTACCATTGTTGATAAGGTGTTAAAAAACGTCACGAAACAATATACTCGGTTGATAAGAAGCAATGCGCTTGTGAGCACAGGAATAGTCATTCAAGTAAATCGACCTGCCTTACATTACACTATAAACCACAGTTTTGTGTTTTTTTTCAGGAATAAAAATCTACTCATATCAGGCCGCGAAGTCACCGAATTGGAACTGGTTATTGCATATTCAAAAATACAAAAGATTAAACTGTCTGATTTAAATGATGCAGCCCACGCGTAATACAAATTAGACAAACCAGGAGTAACTCCAATGCAAATAAATTTGCATAGAATGTTGTCTCTCAGTTTGGCTAACAATGCTGAGGGGAAAAGAGTAATACAGATTTCGATATCAATGCCACACACACTTACAAGCAAACTTTCTACTAAAATTGTCCAAAGAGCCATGGCAGCGATTCCTAGAAATAACGAACCTAAAGAGGTGTGAAAAATACAGTGGCCATTTTGCTGCCATTCTTGTCTGGTTTTCTCCAAGGGTGCACTTTTTTATTCTCAAACTCAAAATTTTTAAATTGGTTAAAAAGTTTTCCAAACTTATAACGATTTTGATTACATATTATTGATTAGAAGCAGGACGCTATTGGGAGCACTGATAGCTTTCATTTGGCGAAATTTAGGGTGCCAATTGGCAATTCATAAATAAAGGCAGTGTGCATTATACAGTGATGCTGCTGAGCCTTAATTCTGTATCCAAAAGAAGAGCTAATTTCATTTTTTAAAATATGCAAACCACGTCAAAAAGAGTAAGCAAGAACTATCCTACTGCAACCTATATTTTTACAGTCGATTCGTGGATTCGAGGTGAAATAGACACATTAAATATGCAAAACCAATACCTGATAATTCTGTGATGGCCATGCCGCCGACGAAGTGCTCACAAGAAAGTACTCATCTCTGCGATTGATCAAAAGCTGAACTATTATAGCTATTCATGTTATGTCATGCTATGTTACGTTATTAGGCCTTGTATAAGCATACAGAACTTACTTCTTTATGTTTGGAAATTGCTATCTTGTCTTTCATTGTCTGTGATTTGAAGTAACTCTGTTACTATTAATAAAATGTTTGTAGTATTGTCAAAAAGTTTAAAAGGTTACAAAAAGTTGTTTTTGTACAAAAGTTCTATATATTACAATATTTATAACAATACGACATTGTTTGAGATATAAGATTAAAATGCCCTTATGCTTGCTACCGGCAAGTTTCAGGACAACGTGTGTCACAACCAAGTTCGTTGCGAGAAAACTGCCGGTCAAGTTCTGTCTTACAGGCACCTTAATTAGAAAGCAAGGAGTACTATTTTAACATAATGAAAGCCCAAATTAAGGTGCATGCCGTACATTTTACATGTTAAAGTTTATCACATCACTATGTATGCACCACTGAAGTAATAGACTGAGAAAACTAAAAGAAAATACTGAACAACCTTCTTTGCCATTAAAATCTACAGTTATAATCATTTATTTTATAAACGAAGCAATTTAGCATTAGCCATTTGAATATTTATTATGTATGTGTATGTTGTGGAAGCTAGTTAATCCAAACTCAACTAAAGAGAATTAAATTGAATTATTGAATGATCTGCTCGACACAGCATGCCTCACAATATTGGTATGTTTATGCAGAATCTTGCATATAGGAATGAGAATAATGGAGTGATACTTAGTTTAGACAAATAAACACAGTACCTAACAGCTTATGTTATGGTAATTCAGTGCATTTATTTACCAATCAAACAAAAATATACCGTTGATTGAGTGGAAGTATCAATACTATTCATTGGAAATAGCATACATCCATGTAATAGAATATTTCACTGATATATATTTATAAATGTGATTCGAAAAACTTCATTTCTAAAATTCCTAATGCAATGAGGGTGTTAAGAAAGCAAAAGTAACGAATGACATTCGAAGCAAAACTTTTAACTTTAAAATTTATCTGAATAGAGGTTATTCCATCATGCTATACCGGCTAAGATCTGTAGATATTAACGAGCTTGTATTGTTTTATATTGTACTTTAAAACTGTTAATGAATACTTTGCACGTGGTCTGCTATCTCGCATACTGGTATATTTCCTACAATCGGATGATACTGGCTTGCACAATCACACTTTCTCACCAAGTTATCTTGATAGCAAGTTTTCAAGCAACCCTGTGTATGTGTTATTATTTCCAATATTAGCAATTGCAGGCTAGCATCTTTTCCCATTCAAAAGTAAAATAATCAAAACAATTGAGAGAAGTCAAATATTTAGTCTTTTCTTTACTTTTTTTCTTTTTCAAACATCGTTTACATTTGAATAAAAAATTTTCTGGCAAACTGGTCTTCACAAAGTGCCATACTGACAGTAAATTCTATGCTTTACATATCTTTGCCACTTTTACCGTAAAAATAAAGTGTCGATCAACTACCTTTCTAGTATAATAAACAGGGAAGAAGTACGTGTAACTGTCTTTGTGACTATGGGAAGACTTCGTGCAGTTTCCATATGGTTCAGGTTGCTTTATATGAACTTCCTTAATAAAGTCCGTAATGATGTGAAATGCAAAGTTTAAAATTTCATCGATTACTTTAATTAATATCTATACATATTTATTATCAATTACTGTGGTCGTTTCACATTGAAGCCTATGGAACCTTCTCTATTGGTTTGTCTGTGGGAATACGCACGAATAGAAAATCTATGTTGTGGCTTTGCGCGACGGGCTTCAGTCATTAATGTTGATATCGATTAACTGTTTACTGTAAACTACTTTCTGCATGCTTTTCACACTTTGAAAGAGGTTTTTGTCTTTTTAGTCATCTTCATTACCAATGCCTAGTTTCTCAAATATTAAAGGTAATAATAACTTGATATCAAGGAGTTATTTGAAAATTGCAACAGCTATTTAAGCTATTACAGCAAATCATTCTTTGTGTAGACTGTGTTCATCGTAATTACAATGAAAATTGGTTCCCTGAGCACTGTATTCAGAGCAAAGTATATTACCCTTGTAACTCCAATAGATATTATAGATCCAGGCTGCGCTAGAATTCCTTCGTCTTCTGGAAAAGGCATGCTTGTTTGTGGATGGATAACTATTCTTGCGGCTGCAGAACCGCCAATGTTATCCAAATACTCGTCTTCGCCAACATTTAGAATAATCTGTGTAGCAATACTAGACGCCAGTAAATATAGAAATGCTGTTTTATTTTTAAAAGCGCTTGGTTATATGGCAAATATTGCTTTGGTGTTCGTCCATTTTTTTCGTAATTTGTAACTGACTGATACAGCCGTTCTGAGCTGTGTAGATGTTGAGCTGAGCTGCATAGAAGTTTTGGCCTCCAACTGGATTTATTTGCATAAGGTAACACAATGCAATAATTCAGCCTTTAAAAAGGCTTCTATTATTGACATTTTTGAGTTGTTAGTTTAAGTGGTGTACTGAACAGCAGTTGAAGTTGACGTCAAATACTAATTGTAAACACTAGATTCAACAAAAGAGTCTAGTGAGTACGATTATTGTGGCAGAAGTGTGCTTTAGCCACCAAGGTATCAAAATAATTATGGTTGGAGATGACCATGGCTGTTACGTATATCTATTTATAGAAATATTCAGAGAGATTGTCCAATTAGTAGCAAACTTTAAAAATTGGATACATTTCAAATAATGGAATTTTCTTTTTAATAAAGAATAAAACCCAAAATAGTTGAATAACAGAGTTAGCTATATTATCTGCAGATAAAAAATTAAGAAGGTGGTTGCTATATTGAAATACAGTTTGAATTTAATGCTTTTTATAATGATTTTTAATTAAAGAATACTTTACGTCTTTTGTTGCAGCTGTTTCCAATATACTGATACGCTTCATCGTTTGCTTCAGTTTATGAAACCAATATTTAAAATGGTGTAAAATTACTTATAAATGGCACGATAAAAAATCGACAAAATGATAAATTTTAATCGACCTGCAGCCCGTAGCGCCTTCCTGTGCGATGACTTAATAAAGCAGGTACCGACTTGTTCCATCCAGAGTTAAATGTGTAACAGTTTCCATAAATAGGGTGGCTGGATAGGAAAAAATCTCTGTCAAAATGATGAAAATTTCTGTGTTAGCTCTATAGAACAGCAAAATATTAATTTCGCCAGGATAAAGTGGGTTTATCGCGTAACCAAACGATAAACACGTTTTGAAAAGTGGCGTTGAATTGTCTGTGAAAAACAAATAAATAATCACCAGTAAAAATACGCACAGAGTCCCAAAATATTTTTAATTATTTTTATAATATTTACTAGAAACGTTAACCAGGTCAGAACTATATAATTGAACCAGAACCCGGGATAGGGGGTTACACCCGCACCAATTTGTTGCCATGCATGCCTATGACTTTTTGATACGATCACTAAACACGGAGTGCTACTTTTTAAAGTATACTCCCTTTTGAACCGAACGAAGAATAAAGTTCTCGAAAGAACCGTCCTTTTAAGCATACACATGGTAACGTATATGATACTAAGTATGCCCCAACTCCACCCCGGAACCAAAGTTCTATTTTGAAAAGCAAATCTGATATTGTTTAATCACCTGGCTTAATTATGTTAGCCAACTGCAAAATCAATTTTGCTGAATGAACTTTTTAAAGTTTAAGTAGCTTTATTATATAAAACATTTATATTACTCTTACTGATCTGTGCAAACAGTTCCCTCGTACTGACAACCAACAATGAACTCATAGGCCTGATATCCTAATGCGACTCTATTCTGAAGAATATAAGACATTTGTCGTAATTGAACTAGCAATAAACTATATTGATATAAAAAAACTCCTAATGTTTGTTGATTATTTTTCATGTACTTTCTTCTGCTTGTTGTTTTCCTATACCAGGAAATGAATGGGTGACGTTTTGGATGCAAGAAAACCAAGTTGACTTATCTGCACTTACCTTAACGATGACATATTCCCTTTGAATATGTGCGTAAGACAAGAGCATTGTTCATTTATCTCCATAAATTGCGCACAGGAGAATGATATTTAAGATTTCTCGTACCTCTTCATCAAGTTCAGCCAGATTTGCAGACAGGATTTCTTGCAATAAAAATTCTTGGTTAAGAGTGTGTCCATCGGCTGTCAAAACTTAATTTGAAAACACATGTAGAAAAACAAAATGCTTAATAATTTAAAATATTTCTTTGCGGATGAACAGTTCTGCCTTTGGCGGTGAAAGATTGAAAATCTTTTTTTAATCATTCTAAGTTGTCTATTGATTGTGTCAGCCTAGTATTTTTTTGATGTTTTAAATTGTTCTGAAATTTTGTTTAACACACACACACATATATATATATATATATATATATATATATATATATCCTTAAGGCTATTTTAGGCATTATTGGGACCAGGCACCCATATATTATATATATGGCATTATCGGGACCATATATATATATTTTATTTTTAATGTTCTAATGTATTTTTTATACATTTTTAGTGGTTTTGATTGAAAGTCAATGTAACAGATGTAATATAATGTATAAAATAAATAATAAAAATTATTTAGATATATTAAATAAGGTATAAATTCGAGATTTTATTGCGGTCTCGCTAATGACTATTATATACAATATATAATATATACAACACAAAGTAATAAAACTTTAAAAATATCAAAAATATAAAATTTTGCGAAAAATATTGGAGTGCAAATGATGTCCTAATGTTAATTCTGTACAACAACATTAAAATTGTAAGATTTCAACAAATATGTCACACATAGTATCGAAATCAAACTTATCGGGGCCGGTTTTTGGTCCCGATAATTGCCCGGTGTGGCTAATGCCTAAATTAAAGGACAATTGGTCCCGCTAATGCCGAAATAAAAGATATATATATATATAATGACGTCATGTAGTACTGTATTTGTTAATAAATATATTCTTCATCTAGAACACATCTTTAACAATGCAATGGAAATGCAAAGTATTTTCGAAGAACACATTAATTAAACAACAAAAACAACTCATTTTAATTACCAATGACTTAAAATTAACACCTGGTGCTAATGTTGAAATGTTCCTTGTTGTTTCGGTTGTTATATGCCCATTTCTGGTGTGTGTGGTCATTGCTTCATACAGTGGTGTGCCATGCTGTTGTGTAGTACTTTCGTGCGGTACACTCCATATTTGCTGTGTTGCATGTAACGTTTGTGCAGATTCTGCATGTGACGGAACAGGCGTTGCATATATGCCGGTCGTTGATTGTTGTGTTGTAGCTAGCTGTGATGTGGCTTGCTGTGGTGTGGTTTGAGGTGATGTGAACTGTTGTGGGTTAGCTTGCTGTGAGGTGACCTGAGGTGATATGGATTGTTGTGGCGTGGCTTGCTGTGTTGTAGCTTGAGGTGGTGTTGATCGTTGTGGTGTGGTTTGGTTTGGTGTAGTTTGAGGTGATGTTGATTGCTGTGGCACGGCTTGCTGTGGCGTGGCCTGAAGTGATGTGGTTTGCTCTGATATAGATTGTTGTGGTGTAACTGCCTGTGCTGTGGCTTGCTGTGATGTGGCTTGAGCTGTCAAAAAATGTTGCTGTTATTACTTTTGGAATTTAATCTGTTTCTACTCTTACGAATGTGCAACAGCATTTGCTATTAGTGTTTTTCTTCCAGCAAATAAAAAAGAATAAATTTTTTCAACTTATATTAACTTTCTAAAGAAAGACGAACATTGAAAATTTGTTATTTCTTACAATTTAAAAAAGGTTGATCAATAAAACTCTTGCATTTAAAGGAACAAATGAATCAGCATTCAATTTTAAGAATTAAATTTACTTATTTCGTTATCCTGTTCTGTCATATTTAATACCTTCACATAGTGGCACATTGCATAGTTCCGGGCTAAATCCGCTTTCTGTTGAGACTATGCACCAAACGGTTATTTCCATGTTGCCAGGATTTCTGCAGAAGTTTTGGGCTTCTTCTACAGTGTTATCTGTCAAGAAGAAAGGGATATTACGAACTGTTTCTCATCAGCTGTAATTTATGCCTTTTACTGTGTGCTTTTTGTATTTTTATTTTGATTTTTTGTGCATTATAATAACTTATATCTAACTTATATATAGCTTAGACAATATATCTCTTCAACAGACTTTAACAACTTTAACACTCATATTTATTTATTGGTCTTGTTTGGCACGGAATAAATAATATAAGCTAAACATCAAAAGGTATAGAATTTTGGTAATGTACTGTTAATTTTTTGTTGTTGAAATAATAACGTCAATAGTTTTAGTAACTTTTAATAACATGTTTACTTTATTTTTTGCTTTTAGACGTGTTCTTAGTTACTGATGTATTTCTATCTTTTTATTTAATTGCTTCAGAATAAACATCGACCCCGCCAGTCATATGTAGGCAATTACCAAACCAAAGTGGCCATGCAAAATAATAAAGAATAATAAAAACATGAATTTTTGTTTCATTTGGGATGATAAACATTTTATGTGTTTCATGTGTTTATATTGCGAGTTTGAAAGCGGTATTTTGCAAGAGACTTCGCGATACTTCTCGTTCATAATTTTATTCAGTTTTCTTACCATATGCTGATGCCCACAGCACTAATGCTCACAGCACTAAAATAACGCAATGCAATAAATTGCAATTTTTATTTATTAATAGAATTTTACCTGGGAACATGACCGGATCTTGCATAAATGCTTCCCAATATTTGCATGTTCTACCAGTTTCTGTTGTACTCTGCATTCCCCTGTAGCTCCATCCATCTACGGTTTCCAGGCAGTCTGTTAAAATAGATGAAGCTAAGTTTAAATTTGACATAATATTGCAGTATAGATTATTAACGTCTATTACTTCTGTGAATTTTTTATTCAAATTATGAGTATCATCAAGTAATTAAAATGAACGAAGTTTTTGAAAGCCCAAAAGCATAAACAAAGAAAATTTAGAATACTGCGTGCACCTCTTTGGGTATAATTATTCCACCTGCATAACTGACTGTCGGGAGTACTTTATGATAATTTACTATTACAACATGAGAAGTCCAAGATTGTTCTATTACGAGCCACGAGCACCTGCCGTACAAGCTCTATTTATCGAGCACAGACCGTTGCACTTGTGTCATTTCCTTGAATTAAGCTACCTTCACATAAGGGGATATTGCATAGTTCTTGAGTGTGCCCATTTCCAGTTGATATGATACACCACGGAGTTATCTCCGTATGGCCAGGATTTCTGCAGAAGTTCTGTGCTTCAGCTACAGTAGTGTCTAACAAAGACAAAGCAAGGTGGCATAATAAATACACTGCCATCTTTGCATATCAAATATCCAAAATTGCATTTCTTAAGCATTATGCAAACCTATGTTTGTTTTATTGATCACAATCATTTACAGCCGCAACATTTTGCACGGTTTGAAGATGGCGCAATGACTTTTATTTGTGTAGCTGAGGTTGCTCAGATGACTTGTTAACAAATTGTTGTTGTGCCGAAGATGTAACTCATTAATGCGGAAAAAACTCAAAAAAAAAATAAAAGCTGAGATGTTAATAATAATAATTAAGAAACAAAAGACAGTGTTAACGTTTAGTGGTATTTTATATGTCTTCACTACCAGGGAAGAAGGTTGGATCGTTCATAAAATTACTCCATCGCTGACAAGTCACACCAGTTGCTGTTGTACTTTGTGTGCCTGTGTAGCTCCACCCGTCCATAGTTTCTCTGCATTCTAAAAAAAAGTTAAAAGAGATTGGTTAAAATATATTTCAACTGTTTTAGCTTGAAATTTGAAATATTTTCATTTTTCATTAAAAGTATTATTTACTTTACCGAATGCCATTACATAGGTCTTTATCATATTTGAAATGCTGAAATGTGACAAAAGGCTCTTGAAAAATGCACTTGAAATAGTCCATATTAAAAATGCAGTTATACATTTTATTTGAGACTCAACGATGTGATTTTAAAATACTGAATAAGACGTATGAGATTAGACACAGAAACAGCTACTGGTTGAACAAACAATGGATCGGGAGTAATTCGAAAAAGTTATCGCCATCGAGGTAAACTAAAATAGAGGTTACTGCTTGTGGCAATTGTGATCAACTAGTAATAACAGCGTTTAGGGCTACCATCCAAATGAGATTTTAGCCGTCAGTTTATCTAAGCGTTGATAGACGCTGGATAATTAAGCGATTTATTTTTGTATGTTGGTTTGTTTCAATAGATGCAGAACTCCTAGTTTTAATTGTGAATGCCAGTAAGAAACATTGAATCACACAAAAACGTGAAATTCTTAAGCGAAAAAAATCCCTTTCAATACTGATCGCCTGCTGCAGGATGTATCCCGTATATTTTAAGTTGTAATAGTCAATTCTGTTGGGTTATCAAATTGCTGTTGGTCATTTCGGGAGGGAAGGGGAAAATTGTTTGCTACACTGTTGTTAGAGTAATGATGCTTAGGCATGGTTACATGTATATCACGCCCAAGACATTGATAGGTTTGCATTCTCTTTTCACCTGAACTCTTTCAAATGCATCAAATCAATATTCATTTGATACACCCACCTTATTGAAATATAAACTAAGATGACAAATAACGAAATTAAAAAAAAAAACTCTTATTGAACCATTTCTCGTTTTAAAATATTATTTATCACGTTTACAAATGGCAAAGCACAACCATGTAATTGTGAATAAAGTTCATTAGACATAAACTGCTTAGTTGTTGAAATTAGTGGGATTTGAAAGTTCATAAAAAAATTGAACAGAAAAAGTTCTCATTTTTCACATGAAGGTTATTACATCGTCCATGCGATTATTACATAAGACAAGACGCTATTTTGTGCAAAGTAATAAATTTTGGAAAAGAAAATTGGAAAAATTCGATTTCATTTCATCGACGGTTTTCTTAGTTATAAAGTAGTCTCCTTGTAGCGTTCCTGATTCAATGACTGTGACATGACATCAGTTACTCTTTGTTGATTTCTTTGACACCCTAGGATGCCTGTGCTCATAAGGAAACAGACTAATTTATTGCCAGCCACAGCTCTTTACTGTCATTCATTTCTCAGAATGATAGGCTGGTTTATCCATTTCAATATTCACCCCAAGATTAAAATTCTGTTTACTCATAGTAATTTGGCTTGTGTAATATCGGTCATTTTAATGTCATCATTATCGTTTTAATTGATTGAATATTTTTATTTCTGTTGTTTCGATTTGCTTATTGTATCATATTTTTGGTAATATATTTTGATTTGGATATATTTAGCGTGATGATCTTGTAATATGACTCATTGTTTGCAATGCGTAACATTCCGGTAACATATCTTTGATTCTCAGAAGATCGCGACAGGATCTACAGATCTGATTGACAATTAATGGACAACCTCTGGGCTGTTTTCATCTTGTCACATATTGAAAAGGGTGAGAAAACGATGACCTACCCGCAGAGCGCTTTCTCCTCCCTCGCCTGCTCGGTGCTCTGGGGAGCAGCATTAGTTCTGGATTGCCTTCTAACGCTGTCTTCTTGATAGGATTTAAATTACAAATAGTTGTTGCCGGAAAAATTTGTGCTTTGTTGTCGACGATCTAAAATATGCAAATAATATTCTGGTTTGTTCTTGTTTCACGTGGGTCTAGATAAATTTAAAGTGTCCGCTTTGATCAAAATAACCTTTGTCATCAAAGCATTTTTTGCAAGATAAATACATTCCCATGATTTTAATATATATATATATATATATATATATATATATATATATATATATATATATATATATATATATATATATATATATATATATATATATATATATATATATATATATATATTTGTTGATGACTGAATATTCCACTTAATCTGTATTTAGCTGTACTATAAAATTTACTATGTGATTATCAAATAAATGTGCATTCAGCCCTATTTTGCCACATAACAGTTTTAATAAATAGCAAAACCCTGTGGATATAATATTTTTCCTCTTTCAAAAGAGTGTGTATGCAATATTCTTTCAATGTCAAAACAGTGTGATGCAATTTCGTTTTGATTTCAAATGGTTTTCATAGGTTGGCTTTTTAAAGTAAATTATAGGAATCTTAAGCCTTCTGTATATTGGTCTGATTTTGAAATGTGACGTCAAATTGGCCAGTTGTCAATTTCGTTATTAAAAGTAATATCCAAGTATCGTTTTTGCTAAACAAATTATTTTCATAAAATATAAATATTCAATGTATCTGTAGCATTTGTTGCGTTGGTCGACTGATGTTCCACTGTGACACACCGTGATTCACGAAACTGAATGTTACATGGATCGGTGAAGTGTCAAATGTGAAGTGTTTAGTCAGTAAGTAGGTTTGGAAAATGTAAACTTTTAATAAATATATGCTAAGATTCACTTTACCTGAAAAAAGTTTTGGTTTTGCGAATATCCCACATTTTAGAATGCTTATGGATTATGAATTTCAAAGGTCTTTTCAACATCGTTTTGAACTTGCCATAGGGAGTACTTTCTACCTTGTGCGTACACTCAAGGCTATGATAAACGGTGGTGACACTGCATCGGGGCAAGAACAGCATTAATTCATTACAATATTTTCACAGAATTGTTTTAGGTCACAAACAAATCTCTTGAGCTATGTCCAGAGCTGCATTAATTACCTTGATGTTCAGGTTGATGTTGTAGTCCAAATATGTCTCCGCAATTATGTAAATGTGAGCAGACAGGCAACCAAATCCCAATAGCACCAGTGCAAGCCATGGACATTTCTTCAAGATACCTGATGTCGGTAAGAAATTTATGAAGGACACGGTCAGTCAAGATTCCCTCTGCATTTCTTCTCTTTAATTTTCCGTTTCGAAAACAAAATGGGAAATGGAAAAATAAATCAATTTTTCCATTTTTAACTTTCTGTCGTAACATGTAAAAATTGAAAATTAGTTTTTACTTAAACAAAATTGGACTTTGGCATATCGACCGCAATTTCTAGTGTAATAAAAGTCTGTTATAGGTATTACAACACGTGACCTTTTTACTTTAAGCAAATGCTTAGCATCGATCTCTTAAAAAATCACTTTCCACGGGAGCGATTTTTTCGGTCCTCGCTTTCGTTGTATAGTAACCCCCGCTTCTGCCTTATATAAATACAGCGACACATCATAAAGGCAAGAATATTTGAGTATAAAAAGAAATGCTCAATTCCTGGCAAAATCAACGACTACATCGTTCATAAATGGCGTTTTACCCTGGGTAGCGTCATGTTTTAAATTATCTTCATCTAGAAGTATATCATTCTATTTAACAACTTGCCAAAATAAAAAGGGAAAATGAATTCTATTTTCTATTATTTGCGATGGAAAATCCAAAATGAAGCATCAATTCGTTTTTTTCATTTTGATTTTAGTTTCACATAAATGTTATAATCTTTTCTCGAGAAGCCTTCAGTTATTTTTTCTATTGACACCCTCACTTATCTTTCAGTCTTTTTTTCGAGTCCTGGGTAACCTAGAGGAAAATACCAGTTAGAAAATACTCATTTTACCACATGCTTATTTTATCAGATGCCCATTTTACAACATGCTTACTTTACTACCTTCTCATTTCACCACATACTCATTTTACCATATACTTATTTCACAACATGCTCATTTTACCACATCCTCATTTTACACCATGCCAACTTTTACCACACACTCATTTTACCACATGTTCATTTTACCACACACTCATTTTTGCCATATACTCATTTTCCCACATGCTCATTTCACCATATGGTCATTTTACAACATGCCCATTTTACCACATGCTCATTTTACTAAATGTTCGTTTTACCACATGCCTATTTTACCACGTGCTCATTTTACCACACACTCATTTTACCACATGTCCATTTTATCACATACTCATTTTACCACATACCCATTTTACCAAGCACTCATTTTACAATATGCTCATTTTGCAACGTGCCATTTTACCACATGCTCATTTTACCACATATCTATAAACTAGTCTATTGAGTCCTTTCAAGATTTTTATACACACTCTTTGGAAAAAAAAGAATTTTCATTGAATTCATTGTAAATTTTAATGCAATTAAATGCTCTTTAAAATCAAAATTTCAATTAAAATAGCAGCATCACAAAACACAAGAAAACATAATAATAATAATAATAATAATAATAATAATAATAATAATAATAATAATAATAATAATAATAATAATAATAATAATAATAAAATGATGATTATGATGATGATGATGGGGATGATGATGATGATGATGATGATGATGATGGTGATGCTGATGATGATGATGATGATGATGATGATGATGATGATGATGATGATGATGATGATGAACAACAACAACAGCAACAACAAAAACAACAACAACAACAGCAACATAAAATAAAATTCTATCTGTTAAACAAAGAAATCTTTGGTAATTTCAATAATGTGTGCAAATTCTAGAATGGTCGAAAGGCATGGAAAGATTTTATTGGCAAACTCACCTTTCAAATAACGACAATTGTAGCGTCAACAGCGAAAGAAATATTCAAAGTAAACAAAATAAAACCAGATACCTGCGGAATTGCTAACTCGTGGAATTCCATGGGCTGACGATTTTTGAGAAAATTCCAACAGCTTTTGTCGGTAAAACGAACACCCGTCTCCTCTAACGTGTTTGTTGCCGTCCATGTTCAGAAGCTTATGTTTGTATATTTACTTCAAGCACATGTCATTCTTCTACATCTTACGGTAACAGCAATATATTTCTCTCACATTTTTTTGTTTCATTTAGCTGAAACGTAGTCCTTCGTCTGATAATGTCACGTGGTATCCCAGCTGGGAAATGACTGCAAAATTCTGTCAACTTCCTATAGTAGACTGACTATATCATTACTCAGCTATTCGATATGCGTTGGCCTATAAGAACCACCTGCTATTTATTTTATTACACTTGGAGATTTTCCAAAATCGCTTAGTGTATTGAATCTGTACGAAAATTTTAGCCACAATTATGAGCATGTTTTTTTTCGTTTTTTTTTTAGTTTGCCCGTGGAACTAGGCCGCTAGGGCTAGAAAGATGAAATTTGGATATGATAAACTTCAGTATGTACAATTGATCATCCTGTATTTTTTAAAAATTCGCTTAACTTTTCAATTAAAAAACGACAAAACAAATTCGCGAAACAGGCGGCAAGAAGCTGAGAGCAGTAGTTTAGCACTTGACAAGCCTTTGGCTTGCAAGGGCTATATGCATTTGTGCGAGCAGCCGTTGGTATCTTTTTTTCTTGACTGTGATCGGATTTCTTGTGTCATCTCCTCCGCTGGCACTACGGGCCCTACGGCCAAGAAACTTGGGACGTGGGTAGAACTTGATATGAACGTGTGCACGACACTTTTTATTTTCGCCTTCGATTTCGTTTTCTCGTTTAAAACACCATGTGAAAAGAGTGCATTTTTTGCAAGTAAACGCGGAGCATGTAACGCGCAGCTCAGAACGCACAGTTGCTCAGCTTTGTGCGAGCTCTCACTGCGTAAATAGATAACACGGCGTATGCCTAATCAGTCAATAAAACCTTAGGTCAACAAAAACCAACCACTACTCGGCTTATAAGACGTATTCAAGCTGTGTTGTTTGCAACATATTATTAAAGAAATAACCCATTGAAAGAAGTATTTTTGCGTTTTAATTTTTGCCAAGTGTTTAACATTTCGCTGAGGATCTAGTTTAAACTGGCATGATATCAGCCTCGGTGTACTGATCGCCCAACTCTCAATGAAAGCCATCACAGCATGCGTGTGCAAGTTTAAGTCTCTCCCAATTAAAGAGTGATGAAATTTGGCTCACTGACAGAGGATGATTAGACGTCGTGAAGGCCACATTTTTAACCATGACCTTAGAAAACGATTGACAGCTTCCACCATGGTCAATGTCAAAAACCGGAAGTGGGCCATTATCTCGAAAACGGTTAGATATAGAGCGATTTTGAGCTTATTTTCGACCCTTTGGGCCAGAAAGGTCATACGTAAGAGGTACCTCGGTGACCTTGACCTCCTCGGACATGGTCAAAGTCAGAAACCGAAAATGAGCGATTTTGAGCTTATTTTCGACCCATTGGGCCTGAAAAACCATATGTAAGAAGTACCTCGGTGACCTTGACCTCCTCGGACATAGTAAAAGTCAAAACCGGAAGTTGGCCATTATCTCGAAAGCGGTTAGTGATAGAGCGATTCTGAGCTTTTTTCGACCTTTTGGGCCTAAAGGACGATATATAAGAGGTTCAGAGTTGAGAATCCCGAGTGTAATTTTCGCTACTCGGTAGCGAAAACGGTCTAGTTAACCACTGAATTATACTGGCATTGCCACAGAATAGCTCATAGTAGATATACATTTTTAGACTTAATGTATAGTGTACGACTTCCTTAGTTGTACAAGTTTCCAAAATGCTGAATAATACACGAAATGTTACATAATTCACAAATATCTGTCTTAAATAAATAAAATATTACTTCAAAAACGAACACCATGTTTTCTTACATGATGTTAAATGCTACAGTCTGATTGGTCGATTTTTAAATCAATAATTTTTCAATGTTGATCAGAAGTCCAAGGATATCGCAATTTTTGTAATCAAAATGCCAGTTAAATCATGAAACAAAGTATATACAGTGGAATCTCAGTTCGGACAAACTTCGATACATTACACATCTTACTAAACCGGACAGTTTTTTTCAGTCCCGTTTAAATTTCCATAGACTTGTGTATTAACAAAAACTTGGAAAAGCGGATACCTCGGAATTCCGAATACCGGACATTTCCAGTTCCAAATTAAGGTTTTGCTGTATAAAAATATTCAAAAATACCGGCCTTTCCTAATAAGGGTTAATATTTATGTTAGGAACCCAGCATGTTTGTCTATTGTATAACACGCAGGCTGTCAAATTGCGAGATGTGCCTCTCTGTTTAACATCACCATTAACAAAAAGTGTCAAGAAATAATCCTTTAGGCACTGAGTACCGCACTTGGGGGGGGGGGGAGGGGTTGAAGCGAATCGGCATATACTTTATGTCTTGATGCTTCGGCTAATTCTTTGCCCGCTACAATCCCTTTGCCGCTGGATACTGCACTAGGAGGAGGGGGGAAAGTGAGGACGACTCGGCATCTACTTAATCTCTTGATGCTCCAGTGTCACAGCCTTAGGCCGCAGAAGATGTTCGCAAAAGATAATTGGAGAACCAAAAATGAGACAAAAAGAAAACGGAAGGGGCTTAATATTGGTGAAAAATTAGGTTGATTAATGCGAGCAAAGGAAAAACCATAATTTTACATCAGTTAAAAATACAAATGCTCGAAAATCCGGACAACTCGAAATACCGACAAATATTGCCAGTCCCACCACAGTCCGGTTTTCCGAGGTGCACGGTATTGACTTCTTGTAAACATGAAGATATTATTGACCAAATAAGAATATGTTGACCAAGAGCTCAACATTTCTTACGAGTCAACAGCGCTGCATGCTTCAAAAGTAAATATCTGCTGTCTGTATATTGTAATTTGAAATTTGCTTTGACCATGCTGTAAAGTCACCTCTACCTCACTTAAATTTCTGCCAGATCTCATCACTTACCAAAGAAGAGCCATAAAATAAATGAATCTTTACCACGTAGTTAATGAATATACTAATTAAAAACATCAATATTTTTCATCTCGACACGTTCTTTATAAATGAGATCTCCTCTCATTCTTTCTTCTCTTTATTTTTCCTCTTTCTTTTTAATCTGTCTTTCTTTCTTTCTTTCTTTCTTTCTTTCCATTTTTGTACGGAATAGGATTTCTAAACCTGGCGCGTATCTGTGGGAGGGTGGGAACTAAGCAAACTTGGTGTATGATTGGAATCCGGGACAGAAGGGCCCTGGACAAAAGGGCCTTGGACATAAGGGCCTTTCCCAAAACGGCCTTTTCCAAAAGGGCCTTTCCCAAAACGGCCCTAAATGAAAAGTTGGACAAAAGGGCCTTTAGAAATTTTTTTGCGATATGGTTCTCACAATTATTTTTATTTTTTGTGTAATAAAATAACAGCTACAAAAACAAAGTTTATTGATGTTATTGCCTGATTCATCCATTGCTTGTCACAGTTCAAACAAAGACCTGAAATTCAGCACTCGTATATCGGCAAGACACTGACACGCCAACATCATCCGACTTAGCGCATGTGTTTAAACAGCACATTGCAGAGGAACGAAACAAAGGACAGAGATTATCTTTTGTGGCACAACTACTCCGAAATCTGGCATCTAAAGACAGTGATGGGAAGTAATGGAAAGAGTCTTTACAATGAGTAAAATATCAAGCCAGTGATTGGTACAAACAGGGATTATCCTGTGGCACAGTGCTTCGGAAATCTCAAGAGAGTGATGCGGAGTAATTGAAACAAAACATCAATGCAGTTATCTTTAAAAACACAATGAAGTCTGTTATTTTACTTGTTATTTTATTACATATTTTATTAAATAATTAAAACTCAAAATCCTAGAAAAAATTCTCAAGGCCCTTTTGTCCAACTTTTCATTTAGGGCCGTTTTGGGAAAGGCCTTTTCGGAAAAGGCCGTTTGGGGAAAGGCCCTTATGTCCAAGGCCCTTTTGTCCAAGGCCTTTCTGTCTGGATACCGTATGATTGACCTTCAAGGTCCAGTTGATATTTTTTAAATAATCTTTGTTTAACAAACGGCAAAATCCAGAAACGATCTTCAGTCTAGTTTTAGCTATTTTGTGCCCTTATTAATAGTTATCGTTACTCCCTATTTGCATATGGAGGAAACACTTGTGAAAGGAAATCACATGAACGCCAGCGTCTCGTCTTCAATTGTTTGGAAAATCAAAACAATACGAACTCCGCCATTCTACTCGCTACTGTACCTATGGTTCACAACAATTAGCAAAGCAAATACCACAATTGGTATTCTTATTTTAGTCATCAGGAAAATATTATAGGCCCTGGTTCTACACAAAGTGTAATTCAAAATGTTGTTTAAATAGCAAATGTATTATATTAGAACTAAAATAACTGCTTTGATGAGCCGGAAGCTGCCTTTGGGACACCTATAGCTCTTTTGAATGCCACAAGCAAGATGCTAATGTGGAGAATATTGACAGTAAATCGTCGTGATAGAGGAGGGGGAGGGGGCGGGAGTGTTTTTTGTAGGTAGAGGGGGGTGTCGGGACAGCAACGTTGCATAGACGTTTGAAAAATAGTACGGTAGTATACTTATGAAGTCAATTTTCATGAATACTTTCAAAATAGGCGGAAAACTTGCGCACTCGTGAAAATGTCATATTTTCGCTCACATATCGTCTATTTTTGGAACGACAAATCATGCTCTCTATTTTTGGAACGACCAGTCATGCTGTCTATTTTTGGAACGACCAGTCATGCTGTCTTTTTTTGAAACGACCAGTCATGCTGTCGATTTCCGGTGAGCGATAAGATGAGGTTGTTTGGATGCGACCCTCGGCATCTATACTACCTCGATTATTCGACGTCTATATAACGTCGATTTTACGACATCTTTCAACGTTGCACAAGAGACGTTGATGAGACATTGGAGGAAGTTATCACAGGCAATGTCTAAACAACGTTGCTTACCCAACGCCAATTCAACGTTGTGTCTGAGAACCATGATAGCGACCATTCACAACCAAATTAGAAGATTCAATGTTGTAGTTGGATCGGATAGGCGTTGCAACTTCAAGTCGATGTTTAGTCAACGCCGGAATATTTACTGAGTGAGTGGTTATGTGCAAAAAAAATTAATAAAAAATGTTCAGTGATCTTTTCAAGCGTGTGCGATAATTTCGACTTTATTCTATAGACCAAAACAAAGCCAAGAGGACATGAAAATGGTTACGACGATAGATGTCACGAGTGGAAGGAATCACTGAATATAACAGCCTTTTCACGAAAAACGATTGACAAGAGCTACCTGAAACTAGACGGAATTCCGCTAGATAGCGGAAT
The DNA here is from genome assembly GCA_949752745.1 of Protula sp. h YS-2021. Classification (NCBI taxonomy): domain Eukaryota; kingdom Metazoa; phylum Annelida; class Polychaeta; order Sabellida; family Serpulidae; genus Protula; species Protula sp. h YS-2021. Next base: position 15,682,088 of record OX457029.1, on the reverse strand, counting down.
GACTCACTTGCAGAACCACTAAAGAAAATATTTGTTTTAAGTTATGATAAAAAAGCTCAAAGTCACGGAGTGCCAATTCATTATCGTCGTTTTCGCCCAAAGAGTCGAAAATGAACCCAAAATCGCTAATCTCTAACCGTTTTCAAGGTCACCGAGGTACCTCTTATGTAGCGTTGTTTAGGTCCAAAGGGTCGAAAATGAGCTCAAAATCACTCTCTCTCTCTCTCTCTCTCTCTCTCTCTCTCTCTCTCTCTCTCTCTCTCTCTCTCTCTCTCTCTCTCTCTCTCTCTCTCTCTCTCTCTCTCTCTCTTTAATCGTTTTAGGTTAATAGTCAACTTCCGGTTTTTGACCTTGACCGTGACCGGCCCAAAGGGTAGAAAATGAGCTCAAATCGCTCTTTCTTTAACACATTTCGAGATAATAGTCAACTTCAGGTTTTTGACCTTGGCCGTGACCGAGAAGATCAAGGTCACCGAGGAACCTCTTTTGTCGTGTTGTTTAGGCCCAAAGGGTTGGAAATGAGCTCATAATTACTCTGCCCCCAACCATTTTCTAGATAATAGTCAACTTCCGGTTTTTTACCTTGACCGTGACGGAGAAGGTCAAGGTCACCGAGGTTTTTCTTATGTTAGGCTTGTTAAGCCCAAAAGGTCGAAAATGAGCTCAAAGTCGTTCTGTCTGTAACCGTTTTCGAGAATAAGAAAAAAAGGCAGAAACTTCTAGAAAAAGACAAACTTATACCCAGTGGGAATAACGCACTTTGAAATAAACACACCACTACCTTTTTTTATTCGCCTTGGTTTTTTCCACGTCAATTTTTCCTTATGCGTCTTTTGCGCAAAAATTTGTATTATAAATCTTGCAACAACAGCGATTCCATTCTTATCTTAAAATCGGTAAAAATCCGGTAAAAATATGTCAAGTTCTTCAACATCTAAATCTTCGAGTAGCTGTTGAAACTCATCGTCTGGTAAGCGCGTGGACAGGAACCTCAAAGCCTGTCGTTGTTCCGCTTTATGACGCACGTCACTCCGTAGACCGGGTTTGTCTTCCCTCCTGGTTCGTGCTCCATCTGAAAAAGTTAATATGCGAGTCTTAATGTCAAGAAATTATCTTTATGTTGCTGAGTTTTGCTGCCCCAAGAAAAACAGATTTGACAGATAAACAGATGAAAATTATGAAAGCACATAGATGTCGACAAATTCCTGACTCATATGACGTTGGCTCTAGCAACAAAGAACAGAAATAGAAGAAGAAGAAGAAGAAGAAGAAAAGAAGAAGAAGAAGAAGAAGAAGAAGAAGAAGAAGAAGAGGAAGAAGAAGAGGAGGAGGAAAAAGAGGAAGGAGACAATAACAACAATGACTGCAACAACAACAACAACAACAACAAGATAAACAAAATAACAACAGCAACAATCACAACAATAATAAAAAACGCCAAGTTTTAGAAATCAAGTTAAATACCATTGAACAATTCCTCATCAACAATGTAGGAGGCGTATTCTCTGAAAAAAGCTGCCTCTTTCTGCCTGTAGTTTATTCTCGCCTCAACGTCATCCCGATGAATCCAGAGATAATTTAACTCGTCGGTAGTCAGAGCTGGCCATGTGACTGGCCCATGCCCTATGGGCGCTTCAACTGGCTCAGGCGTCGGATTGCTGTGACATTAACGGATTACCGGGAAATTGCTTTACTTGTGAAGCATTTGGCCTTACAGCGATAAACATTAAATCATTATCAGCGTATTATTGCGGTTAAAAATTCTTCAATCATTTTCAAAAGCAAGCTTAAACAGAGAGAATGATCTCACATATTTTAGAAAATGTGCATTTGGAAGAGTTATAATAGCAATAAAGCAGGTTGTTACACGACTTTGGTAAAAACTGCAATCTGATTAGTCGGTTTCCGAGTCAATAATTTTTCAAGGTTGACCAAAATGTAAGAGTCGATATGGACATGGATATGGTAAAATATTTGTAATCGAAACTCCAGTTTACCACATAACAAAACACATAGTGACGTATTTCGAGTGACCAAATCATTTAACAGTAAGCACATACTGGCTGACTTTGAGTCAGCATGAGGTATTGTCACATGACTTGTGTAAATGCTGCAATTTGATTGTTCGATTTCAAAGTCAATAATTTTTCAATGTTGAACATTAAAACATTATTTCGACACGGTACGAAAATGTTGATGGTCAAGTAAATATTTCCGTGTCCGATCAATAATTCATGTTGATTAGAAATAAGTCAAAGTGTTTTACAGAGCAAAGTGTTTTACAGAGCACATGCTGTCTTATTTGTAGTAAAACTAGTTCAAGTTGAACTTTTTAGAAATGTTGAGATAAAGGTCAACATTTTAATGTGGTCAACATGCCTTAATTTCCACCCAAACTAATATGCCAATTGGCGCTAATATCATTGTTACGAATAATTTACTGTTCTTTGATATTTCACTTCTTTACTGAGAGTAGGGGGAAAACGACAGTTCTGGGCCAGGAAGTGACGTCATGCTGAGGTCATTGGGTGGCCCAGAACTGTCATGACAGTTTTGGACCAGATGGTGATTGATAGAGCGCGCGCCCGTGTCAATGACGTCATCATGACGTTATAATGACGTCATCATGACATCAGCATCATGACGTTATAATGACGTCATCGTGACGTCATCTTGACGTCATCATGACGTTATGACGTCATGACATCATATTAAGACTGTCCTAAGCAGCATAACCCTAAGTCACCTGTCAATCACCATGACGTCATTAGTCACGTGACCTGTCAATCATCATTGGTCACATGACCTGTCAATCATCAGTCATGTGACCCTAACCCTATATGAGGAATGTTTTCCCGATGTTTTCCCGATCATTAACCTTCCGGCCTGAATGGTTCACTTGGTAGAGCAGAGGACTCGTAAACGAACCCATGATCTGAAGGTCGGTGGATCGATCTCGCCCTCGGGCATCACTTTCACCTTCTGTCTATCATATTATTGGGGTTCTCAATGTGAGGACCTCCCATGGGGTCCTCCATGTGAGGACTTCCATCAGCTGTCAATCATACCATGGGGACCCCCCCCCCCCCCGGGGTCCACCATCATCTGTCGATCATACCATGGGGAAAATTTGTTAAAGTTGGTTTAGAACCCCAATTTTTCCCCTACTACAACATGATAAAATGTTCAAACTTATTTTATATATTATATGTTATCAAAAACTAAATTTGCTAAAGTTGGTCTAGAACCACCATTTTTACACTACTATAACTTCAAAACATTTGAATAAGTAGCATGGTAAAATGCTGAAACCTATTTTGTATATTGTATGTTATCAAAAACTAAATTTGCTAAAGTTGGTCTCGAACCACCATTTTCACACTACTATAACTTCAAAACATTTGAATAAGTAGCATGGTAAAATGCTAAATCTTATTTTAATGTTATGTTTTCCAAAAACTGCATTTGTTAATTGTGGTTTAGAAGTACCATTTTCGCCCTACTATAACATAAAACATAATATTAGACTTAACGTGGGGAAAATCCCATTCCTTCTCAAATTTATTGATCGTTCCCACGTTCTGAACGAGTGCACACTGAAATTTATCGATCGGTTTCCCCCACACTCTGAACGAGTGCACACTGAAATTTATCGATCGGTTCCCCCACACTCTGAACGAGTGCACACTGAAATTTATCGATCGGTTTCCCCCACACTCTGAACGAGTGCACTCTGAAATTTATCGATCGGTTTCCCCACACTCTGTACACATGTACTTATTCCTATGCTGTGTCTGTGTGTGTGGTTATTGTAATGGAACCATTGAAATATGGCTAATTAAATATTATCAGTGAAAATAAACATAGAAATATGACTATTATGTTAAAAAAAGTCACAGAGTCACACGATGTCACAAGATGTCACATAATGTCACATGATGTTACATAGACACAAAAGTAAACAAAAAAAAAACCCCCCCAAAAAAGTTTGTCCCGACCCGGGAGTCTGCGCTTTTACCAAGTGAGCCACGGAGGCAGTTGTATTGAACGATCTCATAATGACATACATACTTTAGACTAATTATGCTCACATAGCAATTACATAGTCCTAACATTGTAATATAGGCATATGATGTTGCATAGTTACATAGTGTCACATGATGTTACATAGTGTTACATGATGTTACATAGTGTTACATGATGTTATATAGTGTTACACGATGTTACATAATGTTACACCATGTTACATAATGTTACATAATGTTACAAAAAAAGTCACTTACCATGACTCTTTTACCAATTCGTCTCCATGTCTCCAATCTTTCACTTTCCTATGTGTTCATATCTTTCACTTCCTTTTTCCAAAGAATAACCAATCTTTCACTTTGTCTCCTATGTGTATTCCAGTAAATCCGTCTTCTATGTGTATTCCAGTCAATTCTTCACTTGTTGTCCAACAGTACAACAGGTAAGAGCAACTGTTTTCACTTTTTTTTCATTTGTATCCAACAGCAGCCAGAGCATGAATGAAACACATGTGCACACACAATGTGCTCTTATAGAGCTACTGAGTCACATCCTAGGGGGGTCCTCACATGGAGGACCCCGGGGGGTCCCCATGGTATGATTGACAGATGATGGAAGTCCTCACATGGAGGACCCGGGGGGTCCCCATGGTATGATTGACAGATGATGGTGGACCCCCCGGGGGGGGGGTTCCCATGGTATGATTGACAGCTGATGGAAGTCCTCACATGGAGGTCCCCGGGGGGAGGTCCTCACATTGAGAACCCCAATAATATGATAGACAGAAGGTGAAAGTGATGCCCGAGGGCGAGATCGATCCACCGACCTTCAGATCATGGGTCCGCTTACGAGTCCTCTGCTCTACCAAGTGAACCATTCAGGCCGGAAGGTTAATGATCGGGAAAACATTCCTCATATAGGGTTAGGGTCACATGACTGATGATTGACAGGTCATGTGAACAATGATGATTGCCAGGTCACGTGACTAATGACGTCATGGTGATTGACAGGTGACTTAGGGTTATGCTGCTTAGGACAGTCTTAATATGATGTCATGACGTCATAACGTCATTATAACGTCATGATAACGTCATGATGACGTCATTATAACGTCATGATGCTGATGTCATAATGATGTCATTATAACGTCATGATGACGTCATTGACACGGGCGCGCGCTCTATAAATCACCATCTGGTCCAAAACTGTCATGACAGTTCTGGGCCAACCTATGACGTCAGTGTGACGTCACTTCCTGGCCCAGAACTGTCGTTTTCCCCCTACTACTGAGGTTCTGCTTTATCAGAAATAGCTCTGTGTTCGTGTTACATTGTAAAGCAATGACTTAGTCTGTGATAATCTTATTTCACTTGTTTACTGGGTTTTGATTTATCAGAAATCGCTCTGTATTCGTGTTACATTGTAAAGCAATAACTTGGTATACGGTGCAATTTCCAAGCCCGTCCGTAGAAGCTTTACTTACTGGTACTTGGCGAAGTTAGTAAACAGGTCCATGGTGAACTCGCTGTAAGCGAAGTCTTCGTCATTATAGTCGATGATATCTATAGGGATCCTGCAGTCAGCACGAACTTCCGGTGATAGTTTCAGCAGAGCCCATCCAAACACATATGGCAATTCGCCGGCATGTGGCACACCTTATGGGGAAAAACTCCACCTATTATTTGTATTTTATATGAAAAGGTGATTAATTATTTTATTAAGGACATGACAGACTCTCAAACAAATCATGAAAAAAATCCACCAGAACAAAAAAAAAAAAAAAAAAAAACGTTTTGTGTCACCATTATTATCAATCTATTTCCACAACAACACAAGAACAACAACAACAACAACAACAACATAAGCCCTTAGGCTCAACAAATTGGTCATACAAACGATGCGTTGTTCAACAACAGATGACTCCTGAAGATCACCGTAGAGGCTACCTTTTAAATAGCAACTAAATACAACTTTAATATGTTGGCGTCACTGTTGTGTCACCTTGACATTGCAAAGCAATTATGTTTGAGTCATAAACTGTTTATTTATTTCCAGAAATGCTCTTTTCAAGAGTGACATAACAACCACAAACTGCATGCAGCGCCAATACCTACCGAAGCTTGTTTCTTTCGCCTGTGCGATAACCAGAGCTTTCAAGTGTCCCTTTTACAAGAAAAGTAAGTCTTTACCTGCCCATTCTGTGTCTTCATAAATGCCATCACTTGTGTTGGAGCTGCGGAATCCAAATATGTAGGAATATGTGGGGGCTACCGATGACTGCAGCTTATACTGGCGGTCCTGAACATACCCCCAAGCTGCATCTGTTGTCATCTGGAACATTGATTAAAAATAAAGTAATTGTAAAATGATTGAAGCAGCAGCAGAAGTGACAGGAAAGGGAATGATTGTAACCATTGGGAACCATTTTATGACTGTAACCACTGGCTATTAAACCATTTCAATATTGTAATCATTGGCCGTGAAACCATTTTATGACTGTAAACCTTTGACCATGAAACCATGTTATGGTTGTAACCTTTGGCCATGAAACCATTTTATGACTGTAACCTTTGACCATGAAACCATTTTATGACTGTAACCTTTGACCATGAAACCATTTTATGACCGTAACCTTTGACCATGAAACCATTTTATGACTGTAACCTTTGACCATGAAACCATTTTATGACTGTAAACCTTTGACCATGAAACCATGTTATGGTTGTAACCTTTGGCCATGAAACCATTTTATGACTGTAACCTTTGACCATGAAACCATTTTATGACTGTAACCTTTGACCATGAAACCATTTTATGACCGTAACCTTTGACCATGAAACCATGTTATGATTGTAACCTTTGGTGCATTCAGTGGTCGGTTGTCTTTTGCGCTGTGTAGCAGTGGGCTGCCTGATATCTCATGTTTGGACATACACTGTGGAGTGGGTCGCACAATAAATAGGATAAGCAGGATTTGGAATGAGAAGCTGGCACAAGAACAAACCAACGATCAGACAAACAAACGAAGGAATGAGCATGTTGTTGGTGTTCTAAACAAATATTCTTTGTCCTAACTCTATAGGGTGAAATAGTTCCTTCTGGTCGAAAAAGCCACCCCTCGCCTCCTCCTCGGCCAAATAAAATATGTAACGTGTAAGGTGATTTAAAAGAAAAGTAATAATATAAAACAAGCGTGGTAAAAGGGGAAACTGTTAGCGCGGCTATCTAAGAGATCTTACATCAACAAATGCATCTCTGTTGAGATCTTCGTCTTCCAAGTAAGGCCAAGGTGTGTACATAAAATTTACAGCATAGTATAAATCAGATGCCTCCTGGTCTGTTAGCTGTGCTTCCCATATAGCTAAGTATCGGTCGTATAAGTAAAACTCAAATTCAGAACGATTGAAACCGCCTTCAAAAGATTCCGGTATGTCTGAAAACAAATTATATTAGTTTAGAGTAACAACAAAATCGGGGGGTAACACTGGATGTTCAAAATTCATTGATATGACTGCAAGGAATTATTTCTAACTTCAATTACAAGTCAACTAACTATTTAGTAAAACAATTTCATCTTCGTAGCAGGGATATGTTTAGTCACTAAGTCGTACGAATGACATACACTTACAGACCAAGACGTAGGCGGAACCATCCTCGGAATTATACCCTCCTAACAGGGGCACCTGGCTATATTCTCCGTTTTCGCGCTGCGTGAGAGGGTGACTGGGGAGGAAGTTACCTGGACCGTCTATGACCGGCGCATGCCCTTGGCAAAACGTACCGGGCTGGAGTCAAATACATAGAAAAGGAGATAAAATATTACATTTTTTTTCTGAAAAAAAAAAAAGAATTAATTTCTCTTGTGTTTTCTGTGTTGTTGCTACCTTTCCAAGTTGCAACAATTGATTATTAATTTTGCGGTCATTTAATTTAAAATAATATTCAGATACTAAGAAATGTGGATCACCGCCTGCGTGCAGGAAGTATGATACTGTGTCTGAAATAATATTGCCAGAACGTTATTACAGTATATGGCGAAAAATCCAGACGTGTAATCTATCTGTAATACAAAATACCGTGCATGTTATAGTTGTGTTGTCTTCTAATTCCTGCGCATCAACCGTTTTCAAGCATTCCACCATGACATCGCTTGGTTCCGTCGGACATCCGACTTTCACAGCTACCTGTTGCGTATAATTCCATGGCTCTTGGCCTGGCCAATTCACAGCCCAAAATGCCGTGTCACAACCACTTTCCTCAATGACCGCGTGAAAAAGACCTTAAAGAAGTAAAAGGCTCCAACGTTTAAATTATCAGCACATAAGTTTTTAATTCAATATTTTGAATCTCGCTTATCCCAATGAAAGATATTAAACAAAAGTAGTCTAAACATTTTGGAAATAAATCTTCTTTGAAAATGTTATGACGCTAGCTGATTGATGTTAAGAGTTATTTGAAAATTTTGGCAATAAGACTAAACACATGGTGTGATTTGCTGATGTCTTGAGGTACACATACCATCTGACTGAGGAGAAACCATGTGTAGTCCTACGCTGCTTGCCCCTGCGCTTTGACCAAAGATAGTGACACGGCCTGGATCCCCACCAAAAAATTCAATGTTATCCCTGACCCAAAGCAGCACTTCTCGTTGATCGAATAAGCCCGCATTTCCTGGGTTGTAGTCATCTTCCGTTGACAGGAATCCTAAGCGGCAAACAATTCCACGCAGCCAATTGGTCAGTTTCGCTCACGTCAAAATGACGTTTTTTTCAAGTGGCGAGCTTCTATGAAGTTTCACCAGGTGAGATAAGTTACTAATTTTACGAATATAAAAAGTTTTTTTTTCATTTCCGCTTCAGAAAAATTACACAGACACACATGTTCCAGTCTAAAACAAAATCTTGTAGTTGCAAACTTATTGATAAGTTTTGGCAGATTTTGAGATTTTTATCTATGGCGCTCGTTAATTCTTCAAGTAGCTGTATTAAAGCTAAAGATGTTGAGCGGCAATTTCGGAATCCATGCTGACTTTCACTTAATATATTGTTACTTTCAGCAAATTTTTTTAGACGATTTTCGAACAATCTTTCCAAGATTTTTGTGAACTGGGGCAAAAGTGACACAGGTCTATAGTTGTTAAGTTTTGATCTGTCACCTGACTTAAGCAGTGGAGAAACTTTAGCTAATTTCATTTTATCTGGAAATATACCGGTTGAAAGTGAAAGATTACAGATTGTAGTAAGGGACTAACAATACTAGACATCACTCTTTTAACGATATCCATGGAAATATCATTGCATCCAGCGACACTTTGTTTTGGAAACCTCTTATTACACTCTCAACTTCCTTGATATCTACTGGGTTTAAAAACATGGAGTTAGGATTTCTACTTCCTAAAAAATCATACATATTACAATTGTTTACATCTTCAATTTTTTCTGCCAGATTTGGTCCTACATTAACAAAAAACCCGTTAAAAATATTAACAATATTCTGTTTACCCCAAATTTTTGTGCCGTCAAAATTTACCAAATTATCTGGATAACTACACTTTACATGCTGGTGCTTCAACACATTATTCAACACTTTCCAGGTACCTTTTATGTTTCCATAGCAAGTTTGTAACATATGCGTATGGTAACTCCTTTTGCAATTTCTTAAAATAATGTTTAACTTGTTTCAATACCTTTAAAACTTGACTTCATTTTGGACTGTTCTACATTTGATTAAATTTTTATGCAATGCATCACGCTTGTGACATGTATTTATAAGACCACGTGTCATCCAAGGTTTATTTGTAGCTTTCGATTTAGATACAACACGTTTTTGTGGGCAATTTTTATCATATAGTTTTTAAAATTTTTCTAAAAAAGTGTCATATGCAATATTAACATCCCTAGGGACAGATAGCTCCGACCATGTACAATCACTTAATTCTGTTTTAGGGCCTCTATATTGTTGTCATTTACGACTCTCCTGTAAGCAATTCTGTCTTTTTTCACACTTAAACCCTGAATAGTTACACACAGAGAAAATATCTAGATGATCGCTGATATTACAGATAAGAATACCATTTGAGACGTTGCTAATAAGCGTATTTGTAAATATATTATCTATTAACGTTGCAGAGTCACTTGATACGCGTGTTAGTCTATTTATCAAGGGAAATAGCCCGTAAAAAGTAAATCCACAAAATTATTTGTGTCAGTATGACTTTCACAATCGAGCAAATTTATGTTAAAATCTCCACACAGAAATATTGATTTACACTTCATATCATTGAGCATTTGCTCCAAATAGTTGGTATATTCAGAAATTTTTTATCCCGGGCAGCGATACATGCAGCTAACAATAATGTTCTTGGCGCGACTGGTGTCAGTTTATATACTTATACAATCAACCAGGTCAGATATAGACGTAGAATAGTTCACAATCTTATTAAATTGTATACTCGAGTCATCATACAAGGCTATCCCTTTTATTTCTTTGATTGACTGAAAAGCATTCATAATCACCTATAGCATATTCGCTTAGGTTATCATCGTCTGTAAGCCACGATTCAGATACAGCTATAACATGAAATCGCCTCTCTAGATTATTAATAAATGTTAACATGTCATCAAAATTTGCGCGCAGACTCCTAGTGTTGAAGTGGATGATTGAAAAACCTTCAACTCTTTTATGTTATAAGTGAAATTATTTACTGTGTAGTACTCACAGTTTAGCAAGACGTCGTAAAAATAGTCGTTATCGGGGTCAATATCATTGCCTAAATCACATTCTCGATGCTTCGTATGTTTAAAAAACTCAAACTGAGCACAGTTTTTTGTAAGCTCATACGTACTTTTAGTAACATCTAATGGCGACTTTTAGAAAAAAATAAACTCGTCGTCGTGTACACTTATGAACGGAAAAAGGCATAAACACGCATGACAGTTGAAATATACTTTGTGCTCGCTGCTTATAGATTTTCTCGTTTTAACAATACATTTAAAATGAAATTTTAATTTGCAGATACTACATACTACATGTGCGCCACATACTGCTCTATTACAAACCACAATTTTTCCCAGCCATTTCTTAACAGAAATATTTATAAATATATTAACATAAAAGTAGCAGCTCCATTTTTTAACAAAAGGATAACATAAAAAGAAGTTTAAATATTTATAATAATAGTTTGACACATGAGCGAAATCCACCTCAAGGGGAACAGCCATGAACATTCATCGGTGCAAAACGTGTGCAGATCTCCTCTTTCAGATAAGACTATGTGTGGTGCAGGTCGCAGTTCATTTAACTTACTCATCTCTAAGTCCAAGTCTTTCAAAGCTATCAATATCTTTGACTGCGTGCACTTTTGCTGTCTCTGTGTTTGCCATTCATTCGTATAAATAAACGACACTTTGAGTCCATGTTGCCTGTATACGTTCTTCTTTCTTGAGGTTTCTGGCCTTGAAATTTTGTGGTTCAGGTTGAGGTAAGGTAAGGGAACGTTAGCTTTTGCGAAGTAAAAGTATAAACCACGGGTATTACAATAACTTCTTCCGGTATAAATTCTAAAAGACTTACCAAAGAAGCCGACCCTGTAGTTTGCTACAACAATGACCACATCCCTCGCCGCAAGGAAGTGGCCTGGATACTGCATATTGCTCCCGCTTTCATAGGCCCCTCCGTGAAAGAATACCATCACTGCATACGGTTCGCTAGGAGACATATTCTAAACAAAACCTCAACGGGATGTACTGGAAATATTTTGAAAATTTTTGGAAATAGCAGAGAGTGTTCAGTAATAACATATTTCAAATGGTCATCCCCACCCACCTACCCACATGTTTAAATTGGTTCCTGAAATATTTGGCTGATGCCATCGAATTTAACTTTTAAAATTAACATTTTCTTTATTGATCAATATTCTTTGCAGCACTGATAAGAAAAACGTTACCTCTGGTGTGAAAACATTTAGGTTAAGGCAATCTTCGCCATAATTCCTAAAACCGGGATGAGTGAGCCACATGCCTCCACCGACCGCCTGCATGCATGCCCTCGTCAGCCCTGATGCTATAATAGGCTCCTCCCACGGCTCTGGCGCTATGGGGCGCTGAAAAGCTTTTATAGCTGTACTGATAAAAAAACGCGCACGGGGACTACGACACTTGGATTATTACTCTTTTTAAAAGCACAAAAGATCATGTGGATTAAAAGAATGTTAGAAAATAGAAATTCGTTAAGCTTTGCCTTCTTGTGCGAATTACCTTCACAATATGGACTTTGAATGTATACTTTCTCTAACAATGAACCCCAAAAGGCTCCACATAGAAATATCTAGATTTTATCAGGAAATGTTTTGGTCATTGGTTTTTTATAAAGGGCGAACAGAAAACATATTGTGATATACTTAAACAGCATATTTTTTACAACAAATATATTCTTATGCAAAGCTCCGCCATCTTCTACAGTGAATTATACCAAACGAACATTAAATATATTGGCCATATTCTTAATAAAGAGAGAAACTTAATTACTCCAATGGAGATAAAAGGTACATTCGATCTTAATTTAAACATATTGAAGCTTAATAGTTTAATAGCTGCAATCCCCAAAGCCTGGAAGCAAGTAATTAACTTAAATACTCAAAATACATATGAAAACTGGAGAAACAATACCGTCACCCTAAAAACAACATTTTATGAATCACCAGTACTTAAAATTAATTCTAAAAATATATATCGCAGCTTTATACGAGAACAATACGTAGTTCGTCCTGTGTGGAACGATGGTAAATTGACGGAATACAGTTAAACATGAAAGACTATAATCAGATATTCATTAAAACTAAATATATTACTAGAGTGGTTAGTATGTGGTATGCTGAACTATAAAATCATCCACAAAAGTTATGCGTCTAAATATATTGTCTCAAAATTTGACAGATCTGTTAATCCGTTGTGCAACAATTGCAAAATAAAAAATGATATTACTTATATGTTCATACATTGCACAAATGTAAAATTACATTGGACTCTATTGGAAAATTTTATTAATATAGTTTTAATTTAAATGAATTCGCCTTTGACGCAAGGAAAAAGATGCTAGGATTAGTAAAAAGCGATTGTATTGAAAAGACCTTCAGTTCCCCATTGAGTATGTCTTGTTACAGGCACATACATTCATACACAGATGCCATTGTAAAAATCGGGAAATATTTTTTACTGAATTTTTAATATTTCTTTAATCTAAATTGCAAATTGAAAAAATATTAAGAAAAAAAGGAAAAAAGAGTGACCGATACTTTAAATAAAATTGAGTCTTTGTTATGAAGAATGAGATACATGTATATTTCATGGTTGTTACAACAAAATTTTCTTAGTACATGATTATTGTATCTGCGACAACAAAAAAATGTCATTTGCAGTAACTATCAGTTTTGATTGAATATTGTTAAATATGTACCGGTTATATCAGAAAGGACAATAAAAAAGTTAAAAACCGCGGTAACAAATTCTGCACCAATGCACTGTGGTTAAAGTAAGTTAGCTACATACTTTACCACTTGGTATTCACGAGCGAAGTTTTATAATATGTTTGCATATGCAGACCACCAAATAGAGCAAAAGTGTATGCTTATTTAAAAGATGTGTGGTAGTGTATTCTTCAGCAGACCGTTTACACAAATGTTAACCACGAATCCACGACTTTTCGTCGAGCGACTTTTCGTCGGCGACATTTCGTCGAGCAAGTGGCTAGTGCGACTTTTCGTCGAAGTGTGTTATTTTACAGGAATAATTTTTCAAGAGCGGTGATATAAAACTGCTTCATTTTGGCCTTCTTTATATATGCATAAATCAAGGTGTCCGGGTACCGTTGGATCATCGTATCAGCAGCCTTACTTGCACGGGCTTGAGCTTTTTTCAATATGTTATAGGAGCGACTGCCGTAATGGATGGATTTAATTTGCCAAACAGTGTTTTTAAAACATCGCTTTGGTGAAATTACTATTAAGACACAATTCTGTGTCTCCGCTGAGTTCTAGCAATGACTTCCGTGTTTGATCTATTTAATAATTTCAATTTGGATATGATTGCGCAATGCTTCTTAAACAGCAGTATCTTGAAAGGGGGCATCAAAGATTTGATTTATCACGGTTTAATATTAATTTGCAATTTGTTAATTGCAATTATATTAATCTTGAGATCTTAGAGCAACTCCGGTCATTGATGGACATGTATGAGTAATCTTTTCTAAAAGCATTATCTGAAGGGAGCACCATTATTTTGCAATTTGTTAATTGCAGTTTATGTCTATCAGTGAAATCTTAGAGCGACTCATGCCACTTTCAACGAAAAGTCGGGATACCGTTAACCACACGATGCAATCGTCGATCTCTGAAAAATTAGGTCAGCAAGGCATACTGGAATAACCTCGTGTTTTGAGCCAAAACACATGTTAAATATGTGCTTGTTCTGTCAGGTGGCGATTAAAATGAGTTAATATGTTTATAGCTCTGTGTTCATACAGTGAATCCGAATGTGATCGTATAAGGATTACCTCAAATCGCAGATCTCCAACAGGATCAGCCGCATACGGAATGCCATAAAAACTGTTTACATATACGTCATAATGGGTGGCTATGCGCTGTCCCTGGACCGGACCGTACAGCGTGTCTACCACTGGACTTTCGTCCTGACCAAAAACTGAACTGACAAAGTACACACAAAGTAAGAAGTATCCTGTCATTCTGAAGCCATCGAACATCAGTATGATCGAATTTACTGTAAAATATAATGAAATTACCAATGATATTGTATGGGAAAACGGCTTGTGGTGTAGCGAAACGATAATGCGGCAAATGTCTGACAGAACCGATTGTAACGCCCTAAATTTCGACCAATTACACCTTTCCTTTCGCCCATGAAATATGTTGAGTGGACTCTGGCTGTTGTTCTGCAATTTGACTAAACAGTATAATCATAGCATAGACATTTTCTTTAATAACCATCTTTCAGGTTGTTACGAAGAGAAGATTTTCTGTCACGAGAAGTTGGTTTTGCAAGAAAAACTTGAATGGTCCTATATTCTAGCTGGTCTCATCATGGGTTCAAGTTTGTGTCTATTTATCTGTCTGGTCAAGGTATGGAAAGATACCCTAAATATTAAGATACCCTAATTATACAGTAACCCCGGCATATGATAACGTGTGTGTTTGTGAGTATTCTGGGCAGGGGGCCGGGGCAGGGGCAGGGGGCAGGGGGGCGGGGGGCAGGGGGGCAGGGGGCAGGGGGGCAGGAGGCAGGGGGCAGTGGGGGCAGGGGGGCATAGGGGAGGCAGGGGGCAGGGGGCAGGGGGAGGGGGGAGGGGGGCCATCAGCGGATTGGCTTGTGAGGGGAATTTTAGGTTCTTTTAGCTACTGGGTTTCACTTCAGTGACCTTAAGTTGTATACTTCACAATGGTATTTTTTTTCATATTCCACCGTCTTTTTGCTTTCTGGCGGCCCTAATCAACCATTTTGTTCTGCTTTCCCCTCATCTAGGTTTCTCCAACCTTTTTATGCCTTTGGACATGGTTATGGATAATTCTAATTTTTATCCTTTTTTTAGTTGCGATTGATTTTTGCGCCACTTTTTACTCGTCGTTTGGAATACAAAGTAAAGCCCTCGCCTACAGCATATAGTGGACGAAGTAGCCAAAGCTGGCAATAATTAATCGGCACCAAATGATTTTTATTCAGTGTTCATTAGTTTTTCACAAGCTGCTGTTTCAACTGTCTTACCAGTCTCTAAAATACTGCAACTTGAGTGTTTCGTAAAACACAAATCATCTGCTCTTTGGACGTATTCACAGAACTAAAGCCCAATAAATGGGTCTACGGTATGCAAAGTAGACTCGGGATCCGACTCTGTAAGGGTGCTCTGTGAATGTATAACTTCTTTAACGCTGGATGAGGCTGTTGTTGAATCTATCAAGGGGCACCTTCTTTTTTTCAGTTCGAAAAAAATAAAACTTCGGGTGGATTCTTCCTGTCACACCGCATTGCCGTAATAAAATATGCTCGACTGTTTGTCCAATTAATTATTTATTTATTTCAGGAATTATATTGAACTGCTCCATTATTGTCACTTTATGACTTAGTTTATACGTTATTTTGGTTGAGAAAGGTTTGTCTCAGAGAAGTCACCTCGAAGCGCAAACTGCGATGAAAAGTAGTGAAGGAATTCCAAACATGGCTGGCACGAGTTCATGCTTTCTTGACATCAGCTGTTCGTATCATCAGTAACAAGTTGCCGATTATTATCTGTTATGGGTGGCTATGTTTGCATTCGACAACCCCTCCCCCGCCCCGCCCCCCCCCCCCCCATCCACCAGCCACCCCAGTTATTAAGCTGATAACAGGACCTTAGCAACAAAGTCTTATTCCAAAGTCGGCAGATTGAACAAAACTTCCAAAGCCTGGGGTTTGCTTTTGGATTTCTTGCTGGAAGTTTCATACATTTTGTATTATGAATGTTAAAGAATGCAGTACATTCAAGTGGTTTGACCTGGTCCCTTAAACGACGGAGGTATAAAAGAAAAGCACACGACTATCCGACTGTGTACAAGTGATATTATTGGATTATCTTCTCGGATCTAAGATAAGAAACGTTAAACTGGTTCTCTTGACAATTGTCGTTACAATAAATAAAGCCGGTATTCTCATGGACTACATATTTTTATATTAAAACTAATCAAGATTTATTTCATAATTATAAATTAAATGACTCCACAAACTTGCTTTAGTGGCACTTAAATCTACCACTTTTGATCTACCCTAAATTAAAAAGGCAGTGGGGGTAAGACTTTTAACTGTTCTAATGTATTTCGAATTCCTATTTTTGTTTTAAAGTGGAATTAAACTTAATGTTATCGATTTAAATAAAGAACGTTGGTGTTTAAAAATCAATCTAAAAACTTAAAATACTGATTCTTCAGATAAAGGATCAACTTAAAAAGGACTAAAGAAAATGTCAGAAGGTTCTTCAAAGCCAAAGCCCGCCATGACGGGGGCCGCCCTGCACCGGCGTACCACTGGTGCCCCAACAACTGACCAGCACGGCAAGGCCCAAGCAGCTCATCGTAGACGCACGCAAGCCCCGCCCCCAGCTGCCGGAAGTCACGGTCCTGCGCCAATCGGCGTCTCGGATACTGCCTCGTCAATAAGTACCTCGACACACACGCGAAATCAGCAATATACGGCACCGGTGAAACTGGAAAACACGTATCGCATGGAACCTCATACTCATAAGCGATTTAAGCTCAAAAGTGTTTATGACGCTGTGACGGGAATCATGAACTCGTACCTAATTGATGTCGAATATGACAAGGACAAATGCCCGATGCTCACTAGAGACTTATCCCAGATGATTAAAAAACGGGTGCAAGAAATGGATTTCGAGCGTTACAAGATCGTAGTAACGGTAGTAATAGGCGAGAACACAGGTCAAGGATGCGAACTGGCATCGCGTTTTCTCTGGAATACTAACACAGACAATTTTGAGACAGTTCAGTACAAAAACAAGTCTCTCTTTGCAGTTGCTTCCGTTTATGGTGTGTATTATGAATAGCTGTAAAGTTTAAGTGCTTCGGATTAAAAATTTCCTACTGCCACAATATAACATTATGTCCTTTATCTGAAACAAAAGAAGGGAAAGACTTACGTAATTGCTAGAAAATTAGTTTTGCCAGGCCCACGACGATAAATTCATCAGTCTGCTTTCGTTTGGATTTAGACAATCAATACTGGGCAATGGATTAAACAATAAACAGCTTGCGTTCACAATTTCCTTCCTATTTTCCTCAATTAAAACGGTGTAATTAAAATAAGAGGACGAATCATTATTCAAATTTCGAGGCAGCCATTGGTTAACATTTAGAAGTAAACTTTCTGCGTAAGTTGTTTAAAATGCACGAACCTGTGATATTTACGTGTGAAAAGTTGCAAGACGAAGCAAAATGAAGCATTTCTTACGAACAATTAGATTTCTATTTAGAAAGTTACTGGTAAAATATCGCACATTGCTTCTCACTGCATTTTTTTCATTTGCCAGATATCATCGGATATAATACTGTTTTTTTTTTGTTTATTTGTGTGTTTTTATTTGTTTTCTTGTCCTGCATATTATTAAATTCAAACTTTTTGTGGCTTGGCACATCGTGCCACATAAAGTATGTCAATAAAATGGAAATAATTTGAAAAAAACTGACAAACCTGTTAGACCACGCCATGTGCAAATATAATCAGATTGACTTTTTTACTCAGACAATTTATTGAAAATCACTTCGAGTGATTCGCCACTAATATTTTTTATTTATCTCCATGTGATAACAGGGCAATTGTGTTATATCTTTTTTAAAGACATCTCAGTTACAGTGGAAGTCGGCGATAGTACCAGCCAGCTAAGTGAGCGACCTTTCATACAGTCTCGCTCTAGTTTTCTGTGAAATGTGACCGAAGACCTCCACTTGATCCTACAACAGGGCCAGTCTCAGGGGTTCCACTGCGTAAAAAAGGCAGCACTTCATTCTGATAAACTGTACAAGTGGTGTGCGTAGCTCTTGAACAGAGTACCTTTTAAACGATCATATTTACATAAATTTTTTTATTTTATATAACGATCTCGAATTATGTTTAATGTCTTTTGCTTAATGGCTAAGCTTTTACTGATTGCTTTGATAACCATCCTGAGCAAACTTCATTATTTAAAAAAGCACTTCATGTGGTCGAAAAAAAAGGGGAGAAGAAGAAAGTAAAAGTCAAATTTTCAAATCACAAGTTTTTTTACCATTCGATTAACTTTTATTCGAGCAAAGGCCGTGCATCATTTATAAACCAATGTGGGCAGGGTATCCCACGCACAAGCACCGTAGAGACATATTGATGAAAAAAGAATTTTGTTATAACGGTGTTATGAGAAAACCTCTTCTTTACTCGCTCAAAACGAGCTATAAAATCTTCATGCTCAACCCGTGACAACTGTTTGATTTTTTTAATACGCCATAGTTTAATCGGACTCAATCCAATTATCTCAGCTCGAAGTTTTCGGCAGTGAAAATAATCACTTCATTGAGGGATACCAACGTAATATGGAGGTTCCGACACCAATAAGGGTAAATCCCTCAAATGAACATATTAGCTGCCAATGATGATCCAAAATACCGCTCCATTAAAAACAATGGACACGCATGGCAAAAATATGCTAACAAGCAATTCTCCCTCTCCCCCACCACCACGGGGGAAGTATTTATAAACGAGTAAAAAACTAAAATTAAACCGATGTGCGGCGAAATACGACTATACGTCATTAGCTTTGTAAATTTATAATTTAAAATTTTAAGTATGCCCATGAAGATTATGGCTGTCCCCTCCACTCCAGATTTCTCCTTCGTCACTGCACACTCATCAACCAAAAACCTTCTCAAACCAGAATCATTTGCTGTTAGTTATTAAAACCTCGTCATTTTCCGAACGCGTATAATTTCAGCTTGCAATGCTGTTTAAACTAGACCGTTTCGCTACCAAATAGCGAAAATTACACTTGGGGGCCACAGAAAATACGATTCTGAACTCTTAAAATTAAGAATTGAATAAGAAACTAGGGGGTGAAGGTCACCAAGGTGCCTATTCCCTCACATCTTCTCTTTTAGGCCCAAAACAATAAAAAATAAGCTTAAAATCGCATTACCCCTAACCTTTTTTTTTGAACTTCCGGTTTTCGACATTGACCATGACCGTAGTGGCAAAGGTAATCGAAGTACCCCTTACAGAACGCATTTTAGGTTCAAAGGGTCTCTAATAATTTTCGAAATAATGGCCCAATGCCGGTTTTTTACCTTGACCATGGCCGAGGAGGTCAGAATCACCGAGGTAGCTCTTACATATTGTCTTTTAGGCCCAAAGAGTTGAAAATAAGCTCAAAATCGCTCTTTCTCTAACCGTTTTCGGGATCATGGTCAACTTCCGGTTTTATTTTAGACTTAGACCATAGCCGAGGAGGTCAAGATCACCGAGGTACGTCTTACATATCGTCTTTTAGACCCAAAAGATCGAAAATAAGCTCAAAATCTCTCTTCCTCTAACCGTTTTCGAGATAATGGCCCATTTCCAGCTTTTGACTTTGACCATAAGATAAGGGAATAGGTAGCTTGGTGACCTTTACCTCCTCGTTCATGGTCAGTTTTGAATTTTTGTGGCCCCCAAGTGTAATTTTCGCTACTCGGTAGCGAAAACGGTCTAGTTGTTCATTATGTATATACTAATATTTTTCACCAAGAAAATGACAGTGAAGACATCACTCTGACATAGAAACGATTAATAAAGCTTTCTGCATGCCAAAAGAAACATGCTTAGCCAGACTGTGACGTGCAAGGTTTTTTTTTTTTTTTTACCATAAAGACCCCCACTTCGAAGACTCACAAAGGTTCAAGAGCCCAGTCAGGACTCTTGAATGTTGGACAGATACGTTGCAATGACAGTTAATCTGGATCGGAAAAAGTTACATGTATTGTACAAGAAATGACACAAAAACATTGTTCACATATGCAATCGGAGTGTATTTACTTGGCTATAATAGTCTTACAGGCTTTCCTCAGAATTCCGCATAAGTTACCACGGCCTCGGAAAGCTTAGCGTTATTGTTCAATGATTTTACAACAATGCATTGCAATTGTTCTGAGCGCTGGATAATGCCGTATTATTCACACCCTACTGAGTGCAAATCTTGAAAATCTCCCTTTTTATCGCGGGATCCTATAGCAAACGAGATGTGAAGCCAATTCTTTTGTAAAATTTGCAGTAAGGAAGATCGAGAGAAACGCAGCCATGTCCGTAAATTTGGCAGAGCAACTAAACGTGTTTCGCTGCTAAGCTGCGAAAGCTGTGGTTAAAAAAGGTCGAGAATAACAATGCTTACGTCAGTATCCCGATCATAGCAAAGTGAAATCACAACCTTTCAACTATCTATTGTTAATTAGTCAATGAGTTAATGATACGGCTTTGATAATATGTTCTCTATTAGATAATATCAGTGTCATGCCCCATTGATATCGCCGTGACATTACTGAGCATTTTACCCCTTTTCATAAGTTATGTTTATGCTTTTAGCTTACTCAAATAAGAAAAAGTTTCTATTCCAGTGAGGTGTTGCCACAAACGCAGAAAGTGAAATCCTAAAGTACATCAACAAAAATTGTCGTGCTTTTAGCCTCATTTTTCCCCTACAACGATTTCAGCCAATGAGGTGGTACTTTCCACTGAAAACATAAATTTATTGGTACATTGTGACTGGTCGAACCTCTGTTAATAAAAGGAATTTTTGGTGTTACAGCTTTGAATTTATGTCCTATGGAAAAAGAGTTACACCTTGGAAGATGATTATCTGGTAAATATGAAACTTGGCAAGTCAGGTCCTGGAATTTCAAGCTAAGAAAATTTTAAAAAATGTCCATGGACATTGCGCCCAGCCGTAAAGGTGAAAACATTGCAAAGGTGAAAAAAGCAACCAGTTTTGACAAAATTCAGACTTCCTCATGGGCAACAGTGAGATTAAAGAAATCGGACAAGATCTGTGGGACGCACAGCATCGTTTAGGTTTTTCTTATCGCTCTCAGTTTCTTTGGACAATTTTTGCCAACGTATAACACAAAATATTACAACTTCACTGAAGATCTACCTGGGATCACGGAAGGGAAGGAAGGAAGGAAAGACAGAAACTCGAGAATTGCAATTCAATAACGTTGCTGTTAAAGCCTCGGATTGCAGTTAGTCACTGTTTATCAAAGAGAGAAATGCATCCTAAAATTTTTGGCTCGCGCCTTCGGCGAACCCATAATCATATTTTCAACCATCACACCCCATTACCTAAAACAGTTATAACCGTATTTTTTATACTTTGCCATGGCATGGTTGCCTGGTCCTGGAAAGTGGTCGATACAGAACGGTTTTACCGTACCTCTCTTTTCCGCGCCTGGAAGTGGTCAACACCAACACAATCGATCTCTGTGTGGCCGTTACAGAAGGTATTACTGTACGCATATGTAGTCAGGTCAGGAAGGCATTTCTACAAACTACGTTTTCTCGAACTCATGGATGTGGTGAAGTTTTCTGTAGGTCTTTTTTACCCAGGCCAGACAGGTAGTCTTAACATACACGTTTTAAGTAATCCTTTTATCTGCGCCTAGAAAGTTGTCGCCATAAACCGTTCGGATTGGACGCCTTTTCATCGGGTACAACTTGGGGTACTGCTCTAACTCAACGATAACCCTTTTACCAAAACATACCCCACACCCGTTACATAAAGTAGAGTTACAGCCATGATATTCTTTGCCTTAGTACGGTCTAGCCACTCAAAAATACCATTCAATATTGGGAAATAAGTGAGGTTCAACCCTTCCATGTTATACTGGTGAGTGATTTCCTTTCCTTTACCCATTTCACTCCACCCTCGATTTCATTTCCTGGTCAGCTGCTATATTGGACAAACTAAAAGTGATCGTAAATATGATCTACAACTAGACTGTTTTCGCTACCGAGTAGCGAAAATTACACTTGGGGGGGGGGGCACAAAAAATACGATCCTGAATTCTTAACCTCTTGCATATCTTTTTTTGGCCCAAAGGGTCTAACCTTTTTCGAGATAATGGCCCACTTCCGGTTTTTGACATTGACCATGGCCGAGTATGTCAATCGTTCTCTAAGGACATGGGTAAAAATGCGGATTTTACGGCGTCTAATCACCCTCTATCAGTGAGCGAAATTTCATCACCCTTTATTAATTGGAGAAAACCCAAACGCTGCATCCAACTGAAACTTACACGCGCATGCTATGATGGCTTTCATTGAGATTTGGGCGATCAATACACCGAAGTTGATACCATGCCAGTTTAAACTACTGCTCTCGGCTTCTTGCCGCCTGTTTCGCAAATTTGTTTTGTCATTTTTTTATTGAAAAATTAAGCAACTTAAAAAAATATAGGAGGATCAACTAGACATACTGAAGTTATCATATCTAAATTTCATCTTTCTAGCCCTAACGGCCTCGGAAAAACTAAAAAATAGGAAAAAACATGCCACAACTGCGGCTAAAATTTTCGTACAAATTCAATACACTAGGGGATTTTGGCAAATCCCCAAGTGTAACAAGAGCAATCAGTGATTGCCATATCCCCCGCCGTGGATGGAATTAGTAAGGCGGGTGCTGTACCTCCATAAGCCACATCTAGATTTCTTGGTTGTTGCGCATATCAAATATGAACCGTTTTGGAGATATCGTCTGGAAACCAAAGTACACATTGAGATCCGAATTTTGGGATTCTAAGTCCAAATACACATCCAGATGGTCTTCAATCCGATCAAAACCCCCAAAAGGCACATCTAGATTTCTTGGATGTTACGCATACCAAATATAAACTAGATCCGCCCACTAGTTTAGGAGATATCGTCTTGAAACAAACTTCCGACTGACGGACGGACGAACGGACACAGTGCGTTTCTATATCCCCCGCCTCCGGTGGGACGGCGGGGGATAGTAAGCCATGGTAGAGAGCGTAAACCCGTGCTGGTTAATGACTCCGCTATGTACATAGGACATATCGAAACGCGGTTTTTTACATTGAAGTATCATGTTCCACAAGGTCTTTAATAGCACTTGCTTTTAACCTGTACTGTCTCGAAAATAAGTTTCTTTTTTTGTCTGTAGAGCTGTACGAGGCCTATTTTGTATATTAGCAAGTTTCACACTTAAAAAATGAAAAGCCATAATTATAATAGAATAAATAAAGTTTTCGTTTATGATGGTTTGACAAGTGGCTTCAAACCATTGGCTGGTTGAATGAGCCAGTTTCGTCTTCAAGTCGTTCGAACAATCACATTTATTGCACAGTGCAGTGTCCCAGGACGAATGGTCCCCCGTTTTTATGCTCTCCCCGGACCATTAGTCCTAGGATTCATGGTCCTCTCCGGACCTGTGGTTCTAGGAAATATGGTCTCCCCTTAGGAAATATGGCCCAAGGGGACCAATGGCCCTGGGAACAATGTTGCCCCTACTTCTTTTTCATTTTTTAAAACTAAGAATAAACTTGAATAAATTTGCAATTTGCTTTTATATCAATGAACTGTAATAACTGAAATCTTACAGCATAATTTACGGAGATTGCAATTTCAAATTGTGGTGCACGAGTCCACATTAATCACATCATTTGAATGGACTTAATTCGATGGCTTAATCCTACAGGATTTTTCGTTATTTAAGGGGATTGGAATTTGACATTGTGGTGCACGAATCCATGTCAGTCAGCAAAAGAAACAATAAAAATTTTGTTCAAAAGAATTTATTCAACAGAATATTATTGAATTAATCCCGGAAAAAATATTTATGGAGATCGAAATTAGGGATGGGTCGGGTTCCCCGGGAATTTTTGACAAGTCGCCATTTTGGAAGATACCGAACTCGAACAGGAGAAAAGTGCTATATGAATGGTTAACAAAGACTTCAAATCATAAACTAGTCTATTTTATTACAGCAATTTGAAGTGTTCCTTAAAGAGTGACGAAACTTAGGACTAACATATTATCACAGGCAATTGGAGATGATTTTTATTTCTGTTTTTTAAATTTTGCGTTACAAAATGTAGAATTACACGCGTTTCTTTCCAGGATCCTCAATAATTCTTAGTTAAGTTTGTTGGAGTTAAAATAATCTAGTAACCTAAAGTAGATTTTTTGAAAATTAATAATGCTAAGATTTGTTCAATATTTAAGATCTGAGAATAATTAGTCAAGATTTTCAATTATCCACACTGTTCCTATGGAAATAAAAGCTTGACATTAGTTGTCAAATAAAAAAATCTGCAGGTACCACACCCCTGTACATATATATATATATATATATATATATATATATATATATATATATATATATATATATATATATATATATATATATATATATATATATATATATATACATAAACATAAAGACAAAAAGTTCTGTCCAGGTGGGGGGATTGGGATCTGTTGCAGTGATGAAGATGTTTTGGAACTTAAAATGTTAAAAATAATAAATATATATATGTATATGTATATATATACCTCGGGGCCCCGCACGGGTCCCCGGGGCCAAAACTTTGGCCCCGACCCATCCCTAATCGAAATTGATCAGTTTTTAAATTTACTCAGAAAAAAACCGTCTTTTAAAGCATATAGAAGAGAGCCAAGATCAACGGGCCGAAGTTCTAGATGGGATTCTATTCGCCTACCGCAGTTCCTGCATGCTTCTAGTGGTATATATTACTTTATAACAAATCTAAAACATTATAAAAAATAAATAAAGATTGAAATAAATAAATAAGTAATAAAATAAATAAATAAATAAATAAGTAAAAAATAAAAAATAAAAAAGAAATAAATACATAAAAAATAATAATAAATAAAATAGATAAATAAAATATGCGTATGTTTTGCTTGCAGCCTACTCGTTGTTTTTCCTGTATGGAAGAGAACCCCGCCTTCCTTAAAACTGCCTTAAAACTTCAGCAACCGACGACGCAACAGCGACCATACAGCCAGATGCTGACATTCTAGTTGCGCAAATGACAGACCTGTAGCATTGAAACACCCAAGCATCGAAACACCACATCATTGTATAGGCCCATTCAATGGCTGGGCAAAATGAATACAGAGGCTATCGAAACAGCACATACAGTTTCTTCCCATGAAACACGACTATACTGCTGATGTAATTTAATACAACAGATGTAGTGGGATGGTGTAATGGGATGGATCGTTATATTTCTTTGTAAAAAATGCAGAAAATAATGTAAATAAAAATCCGAGAAGAACATTTATAGCATTTAATTACCCACTTACCATTTTGCTTTCAACACCCACACTTAACATCATTTGATGGAAAAGTCAGCTATAGAGTAAGGTGGGGCAAGACGCCCATGCGGGGTCAAAGGCCCACGCAACGTTATTTTGAAATGTGTTACTTTTTTCACTCAATATCAAAACTGATCGAAGCGCCACATGACGAAAGCACATGTAATCTAAATAAAACCACAACAGTGGTACAATGTTGCAAGTAAAGACATTATTTAATTTTAGGGGGTAAATTTCATAAGAATCAGAATTTTTTGGGAAGCCATAGAAGTTTTTATAGGTTACATATTTTAGGGTAATATCATGAAATTAATAAGTGGCCTTGCTGTTTCTAAGAACATAACAGAGTGTAACCGATGATAGGCGATAGTAATTTTTTGAGATGATATTCACATTGTGCCCTTTGGGGGGTACCCGTGGGCCTTTTTCCCCAGGTATGGGGCAAAAGGCCCACCAATGGCAAATAAATTTTATTCAGTTTTTCATGAACAGCACAAAGTTTTAATAACTGATTCACTATTGTGGAGGTAGAGGGATTTGAGGTTCAACGCCAACCAAAAGATAAGGAACATATCTCAACTCAATAAAATTTTATAGCAAATCGCGCTTAAGGGGGTCCTCTTGCCCCACCTTACTCTAATCTCACCACAGCTTCTCTCTCTCTCTCTCTCTCTCTCTCTCTCTCTCTCTCTCTCTCTCTCTCTCTCTCTCTCTCTCTCTCTCTCTCTCTCCTCCTCCTCCTCCTCCTCCTCCTCCTGTTGCATTATGACACTTCCTTCATATTTCAGCGCGTTGCATGTGTACTTTCCGTGCCTGTGAAAACCACACTTGTCGCCGTGAGCTCTCAATGACTAAGTGCTATTTTTGCTGGGTTTTAGCTGTTGAATTTCAAAGTACATATCATACATACTTCACATTTTGCTTATCAGGATGCAGGAGGCATATTTAAATATTTTTTCGAGTAAGGTATAGAGACTGGACAAAAATAGCTTACTGACTCCAGCTCAGTGTCCTTTTGCATTACAGCTGGTAAAGTCAAGTTGGATTGCGCATATTTTTATGTTCTTTTTCGTTTTGGTATTTTTTGCGCTTTTGGTATTAATTGATCAAAACGCCGCCGACTGATCCGCCCACTCCCTCGGTTAGGGGATTTTCACAGTTTATCTGTACTGGGAACGAAATTGACTGTTCTCGGTATTTAAACACGGTGAATTTCTTATCTGCAATAATATATAACATATAATTTTTGTTTTCAACGGAATAATCATTTTACCCACCCTCCTATTTCAGGAAAAATTCGATAGCTTTACCCACTCTCTATTTTTTTTGTTTTAAGCTTTTCCATGTTATTTTGTACACGCATTGTTGCCATATTTGATAAAGTGCCCCAACCCTCCGCGGAGAGGGGGGTGGTCAGCGTGATATATAGCGTTTCAAAATGTTAGGTACACTTCTGCCGGCCTTGCGTGTGCTGTTTCCATGGATGATGTATTCCTATGCAACTATCTGTCGATTTGGCCCATATTCTTAATCAGATGTGCTGTTTCTATGGGGGGGGGGGGGTATTCCTATGCAACTGCCTGTAGATTTGGCCCATATTCATGATTAGGTGTGTTCTTTCTATGGATTGGATATTCCTATGCATCTGTCTGTAGATTTGGCCATACTAATTCTATATGTGCAGTTTCTATCGCTTACAGCTATAGGATGGGCCCATCCTACACCCATCAACCATTAAAACAGCCCATCTTTTTCACAACACAAGACATTTTGTTCCCATTTTGTTCCCATTCCCATGAAAAATGCCAGTCGCGCAGGCAGAAAATTAGATGAACGTGAGAAAGCTTTCTCTTTTATCCTGTTTCAGCCGACTGGCAACTCTCTCGAGTTAAACCCTCGGGTCGAACTTTGGAGCAGTTGTTTGTCGGGTACAAAAGCTGAAACCAAGGGATGCCTCTGTTTTGGAACCATCTGCATGGAAAGTTCGAATAAATGGCGATGGAAATTGCTTTTTCAGGTCAATAAGCCATGTCCTGACAGCTTCTCAAAATAGCCATACGGAACTGCGAAAAGTAGTGGCAGAGTATATAAAGGAATATGATGACTTATTTTCCAACATTAGTAATTGTGAAAGTAACTTTGAAAAAGTAAAATGGGTACACCTGGTGTTTGGTCAACAGAAAATGAAATTTTAGTCACCACGTAGATGTTGAATACTGATAAAATGGTCATGTTAAATATGTTCTTCAAAGGCATAGAAAACATATCAAAATGGCAAATGACCTCATTGGTTGTTCTTACATTACATGTATATATGTTAAGTCATTCTGTGTAAGCAGGCATTCGTGAAATGCCTAAAATTTTCAGTCATTTCGTGAAATGACTGTAGAGCCAGACATTTCGTGAAATGCCTAAAGTTTTCAGTCATTTCACGAAATGACTGAATGTAATGTCACGTCATTTCACGAAAGCCTAAAATTATTTGTCAATTGTTGTTTTTTGTTTTTTTTTGTTAATTGTTGAAATAAAACACTGAATCTTCTTTATTTATTATATTTGTCAGGTACATGATTTATTTGTACAGCACAATGAGGAATGCGATCAACTTGAACACAAAAAAGTTATTTTCGAAGCACTTGCACCTGTTATTCCCACAGCTCTGTATTACTCTACTTGAACCATTTTACCAGAAACTTCATTTATTTCTACAACATAGGGAGCTATGGCATCGACATGAACACTTAATTATATTTTTGAAGCACTTGCATCTGTTGCTCTCACAGCGTTTATTACTTGAACCACAGTTACACTTTACAAAATCGTGTCCTCAGGAGCTAGACTCCTGTGTAACAGCTTGATACAAAGAAAGTTCCTGAGTTTAATTGACATCGGAGTTGTTCAATAAGCGCTGGGAATAAATGTCAGATTGATTACGAGAAAATTTTCCCTTCATAATATCTGCTTTAACACCTCTCTTGTACAGATCATTTTCATCCCTATCATCAATAACACCTAAGGTCTCCGTCGTCACCTCGGTCGTGGCCACCGGCCCAGTCGCGATCGCCAGCCCGGTCGCAGCCGCCGATCCCATCACCGTCGTCACTTCGGTCGCCATTACTGCTTCAGTCGCCGACGTCGATTCGCTCCTCGTCGTCGCTTCGGTCACAACCGTCGCTTCGGTCATCATCGGCGCTTCGTTCATTGCCGGCGCTTCGATTACCATCGTCGCTTCGGTCACCATCGTCACTTCGGTCAGTATTGTCACTTCGGTCAGCATCATCGCTTCGGTCATTGCCGGGGCTTCGGTCGCTTCAGCCACCACCGCCGCTTCGGTCACCGCCGGCGAGTCGGTCCCGTCTTCGATATCGGTCCGGTAATATGCTGAAGTAATCTGTTTATGTTTTGGCAATAATCACATCTAAATGTTTCACAGATTGCCTAAAATGTATCTAGGCAATCTGTATAAAGGAGTACCCTTCGTTAAATGACTGAAAATGTTAGGCATTTCACGAAATGCGTACCCCCCCCCCCACCACCACAGTCATTTCACGAAATGACTGAAAATATAAGCATTTCACGAAATCACTGATTACACAGAATAACTGTAACAAATACAGATACAGAGCAAGGCGAGATCAGCGCTACAGTTCAACTGGGGGCGAGGGGGGGAGGGGGCGAGGTGGCACTTTCAATGACTGTGCGTATTTTTTTTCTTATGTGCGATGATGCGAGTGGCTATGTAAAAGATTATCAAATTCTGTTCTCTCAGTATCAAAACCTGCGAAACAATATAGTGCATCACTATAGCTCATCAAGTCCAAAACTATTACTGTAAGTTTCCTAATATCATACACATACTTTGTGCACATATTTTAACACTTAAAATATGTGCACAAAGTATGTGCGAGTACTCTAAGCCTGTGTACTTGGACGTCTCCGTTCCACAGGGCTCAAAATTGGGACCAAGACTGCACTCAAATTATACTCAACCCCTCGGCCGACTGTTCCGGATACTGTTACCAAACTTCGCACACATGTGGTATTTGATCTTAAGTTGTGCACTTACTGTTTTCGCCTTTGTTTCATTTTTACAATCAAAACGCGAAGCAAACTAGAGTGATTTTTTTATCACCACAGGCAACGCGTAAGGGCTGCAGCAACATTTGCGCGAGCCTCTCGCATGTGCCAACAACCACGCTGTGCATTACATGAACGGTGTGTTCATTATTTGCATATGCTAAATACGCTGAGCATGGTGACACGCTTGTGTTGCTGTTAAAAGATACAAAATCAGCTTCAGTTCTGCATAGTTCTCCAAGAGAGAGAAGGTGCAGATGCCGTTTCACAGAGCAAGTAGAAAACTTTTTTGCTTGAAAGGTTTCAAACTGGCAAAAAAGTTTCTTGGAGAGGTTCTCGTCTTCAAACCACATTAATCATAAATCACACTGACGTGTCCTAACCGTGTAGATATTCTAGCTATGTATCCTAAAAGAACATGCCCTCTAACATTTGTAACGGCAAAAATAACCCCGTACCACAGTGTTGACGAGACTGGGTGACATATTCCCACTACCTCCCCCTTCCAGCTTCTTAACAAGGTTCTGGATGCAGCCGCGCTTCCTATCTCTGCTTGAATCACCAACTTGTGGATACCATCACAGTACACATTGATACAAAGTGTTTATGGAGGAAAAACAAAAATTAAAGCCGTGCCTTCAATTAAACACAACAATGTCAACAGACATTGTGACCAGCCGAGACCTAGTGAATCAAGTACCCAACAGGCTTGTGTGGTCGCCAAAAAGTGGTAGTCGTATTTTAAAAACCGGTTACTGAAAATTTTTCAAAGGCAAGCATTTGCTTAATATTTAGAGGATCTCTGAAAAATAAATTTCACAGAGCTCACACTGGACTATCCTAAAAAGTAAAGCAATCTGACTAAAATCACTTGCGGATTTTTTTTTTGTGGATCGCCAAAAAAAGTAACTTTTCGAGAAGACAAGCTGGTGAACATTTATATAAAATTTACGAAAATTGTGGAGAAAAACCTTTGAAAAATCGACCACTAAAAACTTTCCAAATGCTCCTTATTTGGCCAGTTTTTGGTAGATCACCAAACAATTTCAAAAGAAGCCTACCCAGTCAACATTTACACAAAATTTCAAGGTAATCTGATCCAGGGAGTAGAAGCGTTTTAATAATTGCTCACCAAAAACTTTTAAAATGCTCCCCCCCCCCTATTTTTGGCCGATCGGCGTATTTTTTTAAGAGAATCATCTAGAGAACAATCGTTCAAAATTGGAAAGAAATCTGATAAAAGTGTTAGAATCATTTTGAAAATTGGCTTAATTTTTTAAACCCCCCCCCCCTAGTCTGCCAATTTTCGGCGGGTCACCAAAATAAAAAAAAGGAATTTTTCAAACGAGGACTGCCTGGTGAACATTTGGGTAAAATTTGAAGGCAATCCGATAATAAATGTTGGAGAAAAGGCATTTTGAAAATTGGCTGCCAAATTTCAAAAAAAAAAAAAAAAAAAAAAAAAAAAAAAAAACAAGCATGCCCAAGGACATGACCAAACAAGGAAAAAGAGAACAACTCTGAAATGAATACTGTTAGACCAAAAAAAAAAAGAAAAAAAAAAGAAGTATGTAAAAGGAATTTAATTCGAATTTGGAAGCTACCCGAAAAGGGATGTTGGAGAGGTTGGGTTTTGACGATTCATGTTTTACCGACATTTACACAATTTTACAAAATTTTTAAAATTCCACCATTTAGGCATTTTTGGTCATTTGCGAAAAAATAGCGAAGTCCAGATGGAGAAGCACCTAAGAAACTTTCGATTAAAATTTTATCAATTTTTGAAAAAGACTGAGAGAAAAGAATGGTTTGACAATTGTGTTATTTACTATCATTTATTCCAGTTTTTGCCAAACTTCAAAGTTCCGCCATTTCGGCAGTTTTTGGCGAACTGCGTAAAAAAAATAATAGCCTGGTAGGCGAACCCTTGGGGAACATCCCTTGGGAACATCTAAACGATTGGCGTAAAACTGTAGGAGTAGCATTTTAAAAATGGGTTATAAAAAGTGCCGCCATTTTGTCAGTTTTTCGTCAATCGTCAAAAAAAAAATAGCAGACCCTGGGGGACCACCCAGGGAACATTCCTGCGTAATATCCAAACCATTGGTGTAAAACTGTAGGAGTAGTATTTTAAAGAAAAGGTTTAACATACGCACAGACATTCAAGCCCCCTATAGTGATACGATTAACCCAGTCCGACAAAGTGGACTGGGTTAAAAAACTTTTTTAGTGCCATTTTAGCCATTTTTTTACGAATTGCAAAACAGTAACTTTTCAACAGACGCCTTACTGGTGAACATGTATGCAAAACTTGAAGGTATTCCTATCAATATTGTGGTATTGTGAAAAATGGTCACCAAGAAATCACCAATGCCATCACTTAAGCCAATTATTGGGGGAATGTCAATAAAAGAAACTTTTTCAAGAGGACCATCTGAGGAAGAATCAGAAAATTGGAAAGAATTGCTATCCAAATTGTGGGACAAGAAGTATTTTGAGAAACAGCTACTGAGAAGTTAAACCCCCTCCCTCCTCAACCAAGCTTTTGATAAATCGCCAAAATAGTAACTTTACAAAAGAGAACAGGCTGATAAAGATTAACGTAGAATTTGAAGGCAATCCGATCAAAACTGTGGAAGAGAAAAAAACTTTGTAAAACTGGCTCACAAAAAAAATTAAAATGCCCCCCTTCCCGCATTTGCCTAATTTTCTTATGGATCGCAAAACAAGAATGTCTATGGACACTGTGACCGGCCGAGATCTAGTGAATCAAGTATCAAAAGGTTCCGAACTAAATTATGGGCGAAGTATTTTGCAAATTGGCAACCACAAAATTATAAATGCAACCCATTTAGCCGTTTTTTTTTTTTTGGGGGGGGGGGGGGGGGCAGAGCATCAAAAAAGTAAAGTTTCAAGAGAGAATCTTCAAGAACTATCGTGCAAAATTTGAAAGGAATCCGATCAAAATTGTGGGAGAGGAAGTTTTCTGAAAATTGTCTACCAATAAATAAATATAAAAA
Source organism: Protula sp. h YS-2021 (assembly GCA_949752745.1). Classification (NCBI taxonomy): domain Eukaryota; kingdom Metazoa; phylum Annelida; class Polychaeta; order Sabellida; family Serpulidae; genus Protula; species Protula sp. h YS-2021. Next base: position 15,649,057 of record OX457029.1, on the reverse strand, counting down.
AAAAGACTACCATTTTGCCAATTGTAGGTGGCTCGGCAAAAGTAATTTACAAGAGAGGCCTTCTTCGTGAACATTTCTGCAAAAGAATCCTATCAGAATTGTGGGAGAAGCATTTTGAAAATGGTAATCAAAAAAATTTAAATTTCCCCCAGTTTGGCTAATTTTTTGGCAGATCAACAAAAAGTAATTTTTAAGACAGAACCATCAAGAGAACAATCTAACAAAAGTGAACCTAACCACCTGAGCTATGCGGGAACTTGACGGGAACAGTCACGTAAAATTTCACTCAGAAGGTATTTGTACGAAGATTTTGTGGTTTCCTAAATTTGGCCAATCTCTTAGCCAAATCGAAAAAATACAAGCTCTGTGGAGGATCTACCCTGGGAGCCGTCCTCTCAAATTTCAAACACGACAATCATACAGGACAGACTCCTGTTAATTATAAAAGGGATGTGATCAAAAGATCTGGACTTTCAGCATTTGAAAAATCATAGTACTTTTTTAAAACCTATTTTTGGTAGATAATTGAAACAGAAGTAACAGCTTTGTAAACTCAGCACATCATTGACGACATACTACTCAAAGCCCCCCCCCAAGAGCATTATTTATACAATAGTACACACACAGGCACTCGCACTGCACCACATATGCACCCGCACCACACCATACCTGCACCAGCACTGCACCACACATGCACTCGCACTGCACCCGCACTACACCATACATACACCAGCACTGCACAACACATGCACCCGCACTACACCACACATGCATCCGCACTAAACCACACATGCATCCGCACTACACCACACATGTACCAGCACTGCACCACACATGCACTCGCACTGCACCACATATGCACCAGCACTACACCATACATACACCAGCACTGCACCACACATGCACCCGCACAACACACACGCACTACACCACTCATGCACCAGCACACCACATTTGCACCCGCACTTCACCATACATGCACCAGCACTACACCACACATGTATTCGCACTACACTATACATACACCAGCACTGCACCACACACGCACTACACCACTCATGCACCCGCACTACACCATACATACACCAGCACTACACCACACATGCACCAGCACTGCATCATACATACACCAGCGCTGCACCACACATGCACTCGCACTACACCTACATACTCCAGCACTGCACCACACATGCACCCGCACTACAACACACACGCACTACACCACTCATGTACCAGCACTACACCACACATGTACTCGCACTACACCATACATACACCAGCGCTACACCACATATGCACCCGCACAACACCATACATACACCAGCACTGCACCACACATGCACCCGCACTACACCACATATGCACCCGCACTTCACCATACATACACCAGCACTGCACCACACATGCACCCGCACTACAACACACGCACTACACCACTCATGCACCAGCACTACACCACACATGTACTCGCACTACACCACACATGCACCCGCACTTCACCATACATACACCAGCACTGCACCACACATGCACCAGCACTACACCACACATGTACTCGCACTACACCACACATGTACTCGCATGGTGGACGTTTAAGGTACTGGTGACCCGATGGAATACCATGGGTATCTAATTTGACAGCGATTCCGCCTAAGCGGTTCCGTTAGGTCAACGGAGGCTCCCCATACTACTAAACCTGGAATCACATTTGAAAAACGAACTCTTCAGTTGTGTATTTTGATAATTTCAGTTATTGAAAATTCTTTATTGACAATAACCCAGGCGTTCAAATGTTCAAATACCCAGGTATTTGAACATTTTTTTTATTTAAGTGACAACTGAGCAATGAACAGAGCAACGCGCTGAAAGAAAACCACTAATATCAATATATTTATTATTAATCACTTTCTTATCATAAAACTAATACAACATATTGATAAGAACCTGACAGGAAATCGTATGTCATCAGACACGGCGCTCAACCTACTCCTGTTATTTGACTTGTTTGTTTTTATAATTGTTTGCAGTTGTGAGAATATCTTGATATCATAATATGGGGGCGGGCTATCAGATATTGCACTTGGATTAAATACGTCTACAAAATTCACTGAATGTTGTTAAGTAATGAACAGAAATACTCCTACATGAATGTCAAACTTATACTGAAGAAGGCTATTTTAACCTTCTGTATGCAACATTCAGTTGTTTACTTTTCTCTCCCAAATTAGTCCAACAATAACTCCAATAACTCGTGTCACCTTCTGTTTGTTTTTTTTTTTTCACATGAATAACTGCTTTTTTTAATAGCTCGATTACCTTAAATACGAAAAATAAACTTGAAATGAAGCTGAATTAAAATCATTCACTAAAAGTTAGGAAATGAATCACTCGTGCGCTTGCTTATACTAACCGGGAATAGTTTATACAATAGTGCAAAAAAGATGTCACACGTCACAACACTTACACAAACAATTAACTCGTTGTCACTCAAAACCATTCCTGTTCAGTAAGCCTAACGTACATGTATTTCTCCCCAGTTCAGCTAGCTCTTTCTGTTGATATTAATTTATTACGTTATCTATCTAACGTTATCTCAAGTATGCGCATAAAATAACATGTCTCTCCGGAGTGCCGGTGAAAAGAATACAATCAATTTTCTTGCCAAAATCACTGTTGTTGCGGGATATTAGTCGTTGCCAAAGTTCGATTCATCATCATTTATCCCTTGACAACTGTAACAAAAAAGACAAGTACAGTTTTATTAATATCTTTGTTTCTTCTTTTATCAGCATTACATTTTATCTTTGTTTCTTTTTTTATCATCATTACATTTTATCGGTTTCTTTTTTTATCAGCATTACATTTCATCTTCTTTTTTTATCAGCATTACATTTTATCTTTGTTTCTTCGATCAGCATTATATTTTATCGTATCAAGTTACCGAAATCAAAAATTTCAAAATCACATAAGAAATAAATTATTCACTTAAATCTGCAGTTCCGGAATACAAAATAACCAAAAAAAAAAAAAAAAGAAGAAAAAAAGCATGTCCAAGGACATGATCCAGCCGAGTTACCAATAGAAAAGCAGAAAAACTATGAAACGAATACTGCTAGGCCAAAAAATGAAGAACTTTGTTTCTGAACTAACTTTTTCATAATTTTAATAAACAAAACGAGTTTTTCCGGGTGGAGGATACTCGAAAAGGGTTGTTGGAGAGGTTGAGTTTTGACGATTCATGTATTTACCGACATTTACACAATTTTACAAAATTTTTAAAATTCCACCATTTCGGCATTTTTTGTCATTTGCGAAAAAAAAGCGAAGTCCAGATGGAGAAGCACCCAAGAAACTTTCGATTAAAATTTTATAAATATTTGAAAAAGACTGAGAGAAATGAATGGTTTGACAATTGTGTTATTTACTACCATTTATTCCAGTTTTTGCCAAACTTCGAAGTTCCGCCATTTCGGCAGTTTTTGGCGAACCGCGAATAAAAATAATAGTCTGGTAGGCGAACCCCTGGAGAATATCCCTGCGTAGCACCTGAACGGTTGGAGTAAAACTGTAGGAGAAGTAGCATTTTAAAAATAGGTCAAAACGGGGACAAAAAAAGTGCCGCCACTTTGTCAATTTTTTGTCCAAAAAAAGGGGAATAGCCATACATTCAAGCCCCCTATAGTGATAAAACTAACCCAGTCCGACAAAGTCGGCTGGGTTAAAAAAAAACTTGATGCTTCTATCCCTATTCTCTGGCCAACATTCTCTTGAAATCTTTGACATTACCAATATACCAGTTGATTTTTAGTGCACTGGAAACATCTGTACCGGCTGACCAGTTGTCTATGTATTCACACCATATACAAATGTTAGTATTTGTGCAATAACAAACCGTCTCATAGTGAATAAACTTTGTACATGTGCAAACAAAACAAGCTGACGTTGTTACCACAAAGTCGCTCAAGTGGGGAAACAAGAATGTCCAGGGACACTGTGACACGCACAGATCTACTGAATCAAGTATCAATACTCTTGTACATGTGTAAGTTACAAGCTGACGTTGTTACCGCAAAGTCGCTCGGGCAGGGAAAAGAAAATTCTGCTGGTGCCAGTTCTAACACTGTTATAAACCGATTTTACCGGAATCGTAAAATCTAACAAAGAATTATGCTACATCCTTAAATACGGCCAAGACGGTACTAAATCCCTTAATCAAAACCTGCCCACGTTTTATCAGCCAAGAGAGCAATGCGCTAGCAAGATCCACACGAGCGTCATGGACATAAATCAACGGGACGTGACGAAAATCCTTTCTGAAATCCACCTCAATTTAGTTTGAAACTCTGTATAAATGAACAATTTTGCGGCCCCCAAAGGGTTCATCATAATGACATTTTTCTGAAACTTGGGAATTTATAATGAGGAAAGATTACTTTTCCACTCTTTTTTTTGCAATCTGAGGCATGATTTTGAGTTCTTGCCTTACAACAGTGATGGGCCGATGGAACTAGGGTACTTTGTATTGCATTCGAGCATGTATGAAAAACCAATGAACGGTTCATTCACAGGCTTTCCACACGTGTCCGAATCTAACGCGTTCCTCAATCAATTTAGAAAGTATTCCAGCCAGGGTCCGGTCCATTCGGCTCCAAATCCACTCTGACCATTTTGGTCAAGTCGGGCCGCTTTTTACCAACTCGACCCTTCGCGAAAATCAACTCTGTCCCTGCCCCATGTGCTATCCCTACATTAACAGAACTCTTTATGTGCTAAATGGTGATAGGGATTTTGCACAAAGATGAGGCACGGAGATATGAGCGCATTATGTGCTAAATGGTGATGGGGGTTTCACAAAAAGAAGAGGCACGCATATACTTCTTGCATGTACTGGAGGAGACTGCTGTCAATAAACACGCAAGTTTAAAGAAAACACGGAAATCAAAGACGATGAGAAAGATCGTAGGTAGGTGTGGCACCCTGACACGGCTAAATGTACTGTGCACAAAATTTAAAGGATCAGGACTAGATATCAAGAATATTTTCTTGTACCATTTCACAAACATCTCGTTGTGTTTCCCTGTACAGGTTTGTTCTTTGTGGGTATTTAGCGCTCCAACTGATTTATACGGTGTGCAAAAATAAGTCACGACGACCCTTGCTTTACTTTTGCTTTACAATACTCTGTGACTACACCTGGTTTTTCGTAACTATCTAAAAAGTGTTGCGTTCTATGCTTTTTTGTCTCTTTTACACTCAAATGTTTTGAGTTTGAGGTTATATGACTGTAACAGATCTTGTTGCAGCTATTCAGTTACCCGAAGAAGGGATGATACAGACAGCGGCCGCCGCACGCTTCGGCGTCCAGCGGAGAATGATCTCAGGGTTGTGGACACGGTATGCACAGAATTGCGGGTACTGCAGGAGACGATCGTTATTTGCGGAGAATAATTTCATGCTTGTGGACACGGTGTACACACACTGGCTGGTAATGCAGGAGGCCTGGGCAAGAATGTGTGCACATCACTACCCCATGTGACTGTTGCTATGTGCGGAAGTATGCGCGTTGTAACTGCGTAGCTACGGCTTGCCAGCTGAATATACGTTTCCACCGCGGAACAGACGTGTATATGTCAGCTAAAACGGTCTCCTTGTTGGGAGTGAGTTCTGCTTCATTGTGAACTGAAATGGCATCTTCTAGTAAGTACACACGGAGAAGATATAAACTGCCTCAACAAATGAACTTCAAAACATCGCTTTGTTGCTCTTGGGAGAAACGCAGCCGCAGATGGCGACCCTTAAAACATTTTGCGCATTACATATCAGGAACAAAACGATATCAGGGCGACAACACGCACACGTAGAACCTAAAAGGACTTGTCCCTCGAATAACCACTAGACGGGCGGCTGTCGAACGGATCAAAATGTAAGCCGGGTGCTTATTATATTACAGCTTTAGCGGCTTCGGCAATTTGTTTCTGAAAATAGGTGAAGTACTGAAATCACAACAGTGATAGGACCACTCCATAAAACGGTACGTTATGTATGAATGTCTCACAGCACGCTCCCATCAACAGCAACCCCATAAACATGAAATAAGACATTCCATGATGTTAACTCTCCAAAGTGCCTTGGTGACCAGGCGCGATAAAACAATCTCCTGTCGTATTAGTTTATTAAGAAACGAAATCAAAGCGTGTTAGAAATTCACTCGGTGTGGCGCCGCACCGGCCACGTTTTACTGACCGCGGCCTTGTAGAGAAGGGACGGCCTGAAGAGCTAGCTCGTGTGGTTACAGGGACTTAGCATTCTGCATACAGCGCGCTGTAAACACACACGCACACAACACATGGGACACATGGAAACAAAAATATAACCAAGTCAACATTTTGCAATAGACTGACCGCGATACCTTAAACTCCCACAAGAAAACAGAAGAATGAATGCCATGCTGCCCGTAACATTTTGGATAAAAGTAATATACATATTACAGAACGATTTACACTGCAATACTGCTACGGGACTGCCTTCATTTAATCTTTCTTTATTTCATTGTGCTTTTTTGCAACGAAATACCAAAAACGGGTGAATTCAGAGGCACTAAAGGTTACAGGACTTGTGAAATGCTAGCTGGTGGCCTGAAATAGGAGAGTTTATCTGGCCATATCAGATTTGTCTTCTCGTGTCAGCGCGGGCACAAGGCACTTTAGTGTCCACGTCACAACCAGCAAGTCAACATTACCACTGGTGAAATACTTCCTTACTTTGTTCTACATGAGAACATCAATGAAAAGATCTGTAAACTCTGGCGGCATTGCTGTGAGATAACTACAGAAGCGGACTACCTTCCTCTGTTCTCACTGTATTATCTGAAGTCATTCCGCGTTTCCGTTCAGTTTTTTTTAACCATATACCACAGACGTGCACTAGTTTGAGACAGCTGAATGACTTGTTCGGGATCTTGACCAAGAATCACAGTCTGGACACGACTTATCGATAAGAAGTACGGTTAGCTGCTGGTATACAGGCCCTGAACGCCTGACACAAAATACGTCATCATACACATTCATTCCTGCAGCAAAAATACAGGAAAGTCAAGAAAACGACGACGACTGTCGTGTCTTACCATCCAGGGCTTCCTGGGCGAAAAACTGAACGTCTATGTCTGGATCTTGTCTTAGCTTTTCTAAAGCGGGTTTCATCTAGAAAAAAGGAGAACATTTCATGAACAATATTTCAGTTTTGACCATTATTTTTTATCTTTTTTTTTTTTTCGTTTCGGTTTGCAGTGTAACATCTTTGCTTAAAGCTAGTCCAGCAACTACTAGGTCCATTTTTCCGCTAGCAGTAAAAGCTTCGAAGTTGTTTGCTTTCTTTTTTTTTTTTAAATGAATGTAGAATTGGATGGAGAGACAAGTGCGTGTACTTCACCTGATGTTGTACGCAGGTCTGATCTACTAGCGGAGTCATAACGGCCAGTGTTCGAGCCACATTGAAGCGCACATTTGGCACAGGATCGGCGGCCATGGCGAGTACTTTTGGTAGCAGGAGTCGAGCTGTCACGTCTGCGTCACACGATTCTGCTAATAACTATAACAGCGCCACCCCCCATTAGTGCTACTTCTTTGCCTACAGAATTACCAAAGCAAGTAACTGGCAACAAAACGGATAAATTTTACACGAAAAAAAAAAAAAACGAAATTCAAAAAATTCTTTCATGTATTACCACAAAACAATAAAATCCTTATGCGAAATAACCTCTTTCTCAGAAGTGGAACCAGTAATCTGTTCCTTGAACATAAACCAACATTCACTGATGAGTGCTTGGCGTCTTTAATATAAACACTGCTTATCGCAATTCAGTCATTTGATCTTTGCGAAAATTTATCAGCTTATTTGTATTGCCGGATTACGTCACATATGTGTCAAAAAATGCCGAATTCATACCAAACACAGGCCTCAGAGACTCAAAGCCCCCAGCCAGAGGTACATATTCGAAATGAAACGCAGCATATTACTGAACTTTTGCGATTTTGATTATGTTTGTCTATCCAGTTGAAGCCTGAAGCAAGCACAACTGCAATATATATTCTTTCACTGTGTAAGATTACAAAACTGTAGAGTGAAAACTTAACGGCAAAGACGACGGACAAAGTACCCCATGTGAGAGTCAATATCAAATATTTTCGCCTATTTTCAAAACGCTGCCATTTCGACAATTTCTACTCGAAAACTGTACGATGGAATCTGAATGGCAAAGAGGCGCGGACGAACCAGGGTAGCACGAACAGATTCGCAACCTCCCCCCCCCCCCCACCTCCCTCCAAGGGCCAACTTTCTGAGAACTAACATGGACAAAGTTTCGACGTAAACTGAGTAAATTTTTGTTTATACTTGACAAGTTCAGATTCGCCAACTTTTGACCCATTTCACAAATAATACGGCCTTTCAAAAGAGGTCAACACAGGGAATATTGGTGCAAAATTTGAAGAAAATGTGATCAAAATTGTGGGAGAAGAAGCATTTTGAAAATTGGCAACCACAAAATTACAAATGTCCTCCATTTGGCCAATTTTTGGCGGATCGCCAAAAAGAGTAATTTTTCAAGAGAGGTCTACCTAGAGAACAAGTATCCTAAATTGGAAAAGAATCTGATCAAAATTGTGGGAGAAGAAGCAATTTGAAAATTTGACACAAAAAATTAACAAATGTCTCCAATTTGGCCAATTTTTGGCGGATCGCCAAAATAAGTAATTTTTCAAAAGAGGTGTACCTAGGGAATATGGGTGCAAAATTTGAAGAAAATCTGATCAAAATTGTGGGAGAAGAAGCATTTTGAAAATTGGCAACCACAAAATTACAAATGTCCCCCATTTGGCCAATTTTTGGTGGATCGCCAAAACGAGTAAATTTTCAAGAGAGGTCTACCTTGAGAACAAATATCCAAAATTGGAAAGGAATCCGATCAAAATTTTGGGAGAAGAAGCAATTTGAAAATTTGACACTAAAAAATTAAAAAATGTCCCCTATTTGGCCAATTTTTGGCGGATCGCCAAAATGAGTAATTTTTCAAAAGAGGCCTACCTTGGGCATATTCGTGTAAAGTTTGAGAGGAATCCGATCAAAACTGAAGGAGAAGAAGCATTTTGAAAATTGGCAACCGAAAAATTTGAAATGCCCCACCATTTGGCCAATTTTTGGCGGATCGCCAAAAAAAATAATTTTTAAAGAGAGGTATACCTAGAGAACATTCGTGTAAAATTTGAGAGGAATCCGATCAAAACTGAAGGAGAAGAAGCATTTTAAGTAAAAGTTTACACACGTACAAACACACATATATACGGACGACGGATACCCCTCTATTGATAAGATAAGACCAGCCCGACATAGTCGGCTGGTCTAAAAAGCTTAAGACTCATCGCGGGAAAGCACTACAACACCCGGAAATTTCTTTCTGGAACTAATGGTAAAAGTCAGTACTTACGTTGCAACAAGACAGACAGGTCAATCTATGTAAATAGTTTCCGTCACTTGACATAGCGGAAACTTTTGGAATAACTGCCGTCTTAGCCCATTCCTGGCCAAACTGTTCCACTAATTTTTTAAGGATGAGTGTAGCAGCCTCGCGGATAGCGTACACTGAAACAGAAACATCAGTCGTGAGTCCTTACCACCGCCACCGGTGGATCAATAACATACTTACAACATATAATTTTGCTAAATTTAATAGCATGTTACGTGATATCAAACTGAACGTGTATTCAATCGAACCCCCCCCCCCCCTACAACGTAGAATACTGATCGAATTTTTGGCAGAACACTCGTTAGATTTTGTTTTGTTTTGGCAATTTAACAGGAAGAATAAAAATTGTAGCAGATGAATTATTTTTCTATTGGAGGCGACGGCCTGTCGATGACAGTGAGTTATCTGCCCTGATTATGAATGTTCCGATTCTGAAAAAAAAAACTTTCCAAATAATACATATTATTTTTTTTTTTACATTTTTTATGGTTGTCTGTGGAGAATTTATTTATTTCTACTTACCGTGATCTACCAGCCAACTCATGTACAGAGAACTCAATTTGTCATTGAAAAATTCAACACCCTGGAAAACACAATACAGCATAAGACTGATACATGGAATAGGTGAGGCATTGTGTCTTAAGTACTGGGCAAGGGCGAGCTGACAGGGCGAATTTTGAACTACCGAACCGTCTCGCAATAGAGGGATAGATCATGGAGATGAGTGTTTTGTATGGGATTCGAGCACGCGTGGAAGGCCTGTGAACGAAGCGCGCAGCGGTGAGTTCATTGGCCTTCCACAAGTGCTCGAATCCGATACAAAACACGCATGCTCCATGGTCTATCACTATTATAACACAAACGGGCAAAACTATTGCTTAAATGGCGAAAAAAAGCCAAAAACTCGTTATTTTTCTTGAGAATTTTTTCACGGTATTGTTCTGCGACCTGAGTGACGCATAGCAACTTATGCAGCGCAAAGGCAAACGTTTTGCGTCACAAAGCCATCATCATAGTTTCTATGCGTCATGCCTATTGCTATTCTGTGAATTGGTTTCGAGACTTTTGTACGTAGTTAGAGAACGCTGACGTTTTAGTATCATTTCTTTATACGGGAGTGTATTATTCAATCGGTGAGTGTTATAATAATCTATAAACTGTTCGGTGGGGACTATGTATGTCCTGTCAAGTTAGCCTCGCTGTTACGGCTGCATAGCTACAAGTAACTCACGAGCTGTCCTGCTAGAAGCGGCATGTGTTCCACGATGGCCAGTCGCACTCGCCACTTGCTGTCCTCCGCTAATTCCACTATAGCAGGCAGCAGACTCTGTGACAGCTGCTTTATACCAATGACCTGTGCAGGACATGTACATTACGATAGCTTTTAAGACTGACAATCCTTCGAAGCACCGCTAGCTTGTCACTGCAGCGCCCGAGGTTACCTTGTCATAAATGCTTACTAAACTCCATTGTTTTAACTTTTACTTTCCTTGGAACAACAAGTCAGTGATATCTCACTGAAAATTATAAATCATTTCAATCGACCCGAATGCACAAGGTATCTTGGCCTTCACTTCAAATCACTTCTGTTCAAAACGGGTTAGAGTCAACTCGCCAAAAAACCAACTCGCCAAATTTTGGTCAACTCGCCAAAAGTCTTTGGTCAAGTTGCCAAATCCTTGAATCATTTCGCCAATTTTTTTTTCTTATTTTGAATTATTGTTACTATTTTCTGACAAAAATTAAGCAATGCAATATACCTGAATTTGAATAGTGACATAAGTAAATTCCATGGGGACTTTTGGAGATTATTTTTGCAAATCATATATACATTTATGTTAATAACTGATAAACTGGAATGTTTGTTTATTGTTTAACTATGTTGTTTATTAGTTACATGTTCATAGAGGTGATTATTAACAGGATAAACTCACAGATTCACCGAATCCTCGTGAACAGATATTGCCACCACTTAACCACCCTAATCCCCTCCCCCTCCAGCGCATCAGCTTGGGTAATGCACTGCTAGTAACTCTGCTCATTACTGGCGCAGCTATGCCATCTTGCGATGACTCCAGGAGTAAATGTTCTCCGAATTTACTCCGCATTTTGGAGATTTGACCGAGTACACTGTGTCTCACTAGCGATGATTATCGGAGCTGATATTTAATGTGCAACTCTCAACAATATTCATTAAACAATTTGTAAAAATCTCCAATAAGAAGCTAATTTGATTACAGATGCCATTGTTATAATCCTGTGTGCAAGGCACAATCTTTATTGAATTCAGAAGAAAGTAATCATAAAACTAATTCAGTAGACTTAACCCGATCAATAATATTAATGAAAATAGAGAAACATATATAACACAATTGTGTTCATATTATAGAGTTAAACTTTGAAACAAATTTTCAAAATTTGGCGCGTCGACCAAAGCAATTTAGGGAGTTGGTTTTTGGCGAATTGACCAGTACCCTTCAAAACAGTCTGACAGTGGAGAAAAACAGGAAATAAAAGACTTACTTCGTTGACGCAATCCAAGTTGGAGATTATGTTTAGTCGGACTTCGGGACATTCGTCTTTCAGTTGCGAGAGGAATAGTGGCAATAAATGTTCTATTGTTCTGAAAAAAAAAAAAAAATGATGCCCTTCACTTTTTTTTCAATTTTGAGCTGCACAGCATAGTGACTTAAAGACGTAATATTCATACTATATCAGGATAGCAAAAAGGGAAACTACTTCCCCCTCGACGCCAAACCACTTAAAATCATGAACTGAGTTGGTATCACAACGTGTAATGATTACAGCTTTCTTTTATAAACCCCAAGGATGAATTGCCCCAATCTCGATCTGGATCTGGTTTCTGGAAATTTTGAGAAACAATCGAGATATTTCGCCCAAGAATATCTTTTTTTACCATAATCAATACCAGGCAGGTTACAACAGCAGTGCAGCATACAACCTACTGACGCAACCAATAAAGCATTTCGACTCGTTTTGTGAAGATATACTAGGTAATGACACAACATATGGCCACACGTACTTGTCTTTGCCTAATACTGGTGACAGACCCATGATAACAGAAGCGAGAGCGGACTTGACGTGCTGGTTAGCGTCCGAGACGAGTTCCTTCACGCACGGCAGAATGTTATCCATGATCACCGTCTCCTGGCAATCTTGTGGTAAATTGTGACAGAACTCTGCAAAAAGTACCAGCCAAATGTATGCCAAACTGCTGCTTATCAACTTATTATATTTCTGACATTACTGCGGGTTTGCTTGGTGTCACAAGGGCGTTGTTGTCTAACAGCCAACGACCGTTCGATCTGTGGTGTATAACACCTTTTCACTTCGCAGGCCCACTGGGAATTCTGTGAGAATAGTGCTCATTAAAAAGAAGAAATACTTTTGAAATATCTATCCTCTCTGTTTGTTTTTTTTCACATAACAGACAGATCCTGTCAGAGGTAGGCTGTTTTTAACAACGATCACTAGTGCTGTTTCAAAGTTCTCAGTTACAACAGGCAAACACTGTTTGAACTTTTTTCTATTTCTTAATAACCACCTTACGATATACGAAAAATGCGCTAACTTTATCAAACAGGCCGAAAAGAAAACTTCAAACTCTCCATTTTACTTGCTATACCAACATTAAAAAAAAAAAAAACTGATTGGGGTTTAAGTAATGAGCTTGTGGAACCTTTGATTTTATGTGCGGCGGCCGCGCGCACTTCGGCTTCCACGTCTCGGAGCAACCCGCACAGAGCTTCAACCAAGTCATTCTTCGTGATCTCTGGCCCTACCGCTTTTTGTAACTAAAAAAATACAAGCCAAAACACTTGAAATCAAACATATACCAAAATGCATAAGGTGTCTGAACTTTCAGTATATAAACGAAATTATTGGTATCAACATTTTTTATGTATATGCTCCAGCACATAATCATCGCCTATTACCATCTAACATTTAACACATTTCTTAAGAACACTTGCTATATTTTTCTCCCCTCCCTCATGCGACATCTACATATCTGGCTACACGTTGGTGGGCTGTGTCCGGCCGCGTACCTCAATGAATTTGTCGGCGACCATGTATCTGACGCGCCACGACTTGTCCTTGACCGCCTCCCGGAGTGTGGGCATCACCAGGGCCTCGGTGTCTTCCGACGGCAATATGGAGGCTATGGCGGCGCACGCATCTACTGCCAGTAGCCGCACCGAGTCCTGCAGCATGGGAAAACGACTGTATAAGAATAGGGCTGACGTATCATCACACCCACTCGAGGGTCAAGCTCAACTTACATCAATACTCTTTTTTATTTAAACCGTGTAATTAGTGTCACTCCCATACACTGCAATATTCGGTTTTAGTTAAACTCCTTATACTTGCGCGAACGACTGAAAATTTACGATCGGTCCTAAATTATATATCAGTTATATTTACACAACGTATGCTCACTACAGTTAACCTGAAATGACTATGAACGATAAATGAAGATTTTAAAATCACCATATGGCGAGTTTGTAGATGAGGTAAGCCTGAACAGATAAAATTGGACAGATGTTCCCTACTTAATTTAACACCGATTGTTCAATTTTATTTTCGTCTTCTTCTTTTTCCGAAACACATACTTGCATTAGGAGAACCATGATTATCCCCACTGACAATTGATTTTGGAATCTAATTTGAGTATTTCGTTTCTTTTTATACCTATACCAACCCTTTCATTTTGCTTGTGACATATTCTCAGGCCTAAATGCAACTGCCATTTTAAAACAAGAACAGCACACTAATGAAAAAACTGAACAGCAGATACCAACAAAATTTATCAATTACACTCAGTAATGCTTTTACACACCAAAATATACTATACAACAACATGGGCGTATTGAACACAAATTAACTTAAATGACATTTAAATAGTGCAGGAAATAAAAGAAAGAACAAAAGCTGTAGGGTGGGGAAGAGGAAAACACCAAAGCCCAACACATAAAGCACCTGTTTTATTCTTTCGAAATCTGCAAGGCACGCAGAGAAAAAAACGTGCACAGGAAAGACAAAAATGTCACCATACCCCAAAGGTTGGTAGGAGAGCTATACGTTATAAGAAAGTAAACAAGACTTCTCAAAATTAACATCAGGCTCTTTTTTAGGCGGATGCACGAAACCTGAACCCCACAGAAAGCAAGGAGAAAAGACACAGGTAAAGACAGTTAATTAAAGGTTTCTCACATTACAAACCTGCTCGTCAGCTGCCAGGGCAGTAAACAGGGGGATAACGTCGGACTTGAGATAATCTATTTCTACTACTTTAGCGAATTCCCCCAGCTTGGCCGCTGCAGCCCGCCGCACCATTGGCGTGTCATCGCCGCAAAGATTTCGAAAATGTCTGTACGGGGAGGAACAAGACTGTCAAGTGACAGTAGCCCAGTTGAGGATTCAGTCTTGTGTCTCTTGGAAAATGGCAAGACAGTCTGATCTGGTTGAATGTTTTTTTATAATAAATTATGGTGAATTTGGGAAAAAGTCTGAATACTTGTAATAAATGGAAAAAAATGCAGACACAGGAATTTTACTCCAATTTGTTATTAAATTCAAACAGAAGCCAAAGGTAAAAATTTAAATAAAGTCCTTTCTTTTGTTGCTTATCTTGGGCCTTGTTTCACGTGAATATTAAAATGTGGATACAATTTTGGAACACCCTATCCAGAATTTGTCAAATAAAAATATACAGGAATTAACAAAAAAAAAAAAAAAAAAAAAAAACAGGAATTTTTTTCCCATTTGTTTATAAAATCAAACAGAAGTGGAACTCTAAAATTTAAATAACGTTCTTTCCTATATGCACTTATTTCCAGCTTATAGTTGCAAACGATTATTTAAACGTGGATACAGCTTTTGGAACACCCTATCCAGGGTGGTACTAGGCCAGCGCTGAATTAAAAATCAATAAGTAATCGAGTGAGGAATATCCAGACCCTGGATAGGCTACGCTGAGAGGCGTACTCCAAATGCCCTGGGAAACTTCAGAGCGGGGTTTCGTCAAAAACATAGGGACCCTAATTAATTCTAATTGGCATGGGAAAAATGAGAAAGAGGCTATTGACGGGATCGTGTCTCAGTCATTTGTTCCTTTAAAGTTTTGTCCGGGATGGTACTCACCATTATTTACAGTAGCATCACAACATTTGGTACAGTAACCATGACACAAACATGTGCAACGTTAAGAGTTTGAGAGGTTTTGATCTTTGACATTGGCAGTGTTTAAGTATACTATTAAATTCTGTGGCTGTCAGTATTCAGCATCTATTAATGATACCATCTTACCGCCCACCCGAATAATAACATATTTTACGGTCAGAGAATTGATTTCTGCCCTTCTGCAGAAATTACAACTTTCTTGCACTATCGCCCAATTAAAATGATCGGAGACACCTATAACTAATATTCAAAGCGGTTACATTAACAAAAGGAATGTTTTGCACTATGCTCCCTATTATCGCCCAATTATCTCTATCATCGCCCACCCGAAAAATATAATATTTTAGGGTCACAGAATTGATTCCTACACTTTAAAGCGAAAATTACAACTTTCTTGCATTATCGTCCAATTTCCCGATTACCGCCCACTTGGACAATATCATAAAACTGACCAACTGACCACAAAATCACTGAAATCATTCAAGCCCAAACAGAAGTACTTGCATGTAACATATTGTAGCCCTGTGCAAACTGGAACTTTGCTTTTTTGAAAAAAAATATGGAAAATTTTTAAAAACTGCAAATTTTGAAGCTCAGTAAATTCAAAAATAAGTCGAAATTCAAAAATCGAAAAAAGTACTTTTTTTGACCCCTTAGTTCTAGTTTCTTCATACAAATTTTCGGAGTTTTCCGATGAAAAACGAGGGACTAGAGAGGTTTTTTCGTATTTTGCCCAAATTGGCTATAAAATCGCCAAAATGGTTTAAACCAAAAAAAAAAAAAAAAAAAAAAAAATCCAAATGCAGTAGAGAATTAAGAACGCGTGTTTAAAATTTGGTAAGAATCGGATAAAAATAAAAAAATATTCCACTTTAACCGTCACGGGACGGACAGACGGCACTTGCCCCCATCTGTATAGCCCTGTTGGCTGAAAAGCCAACTGGGCTAAAAAGACGCATCCTCACGCGGATTAATAGAAGGAAATAAACAAATTAAAGGGAATTTCATGCAAGTGTTTTTGATAGTCGTTTGCCCAGCGCTCTCAATTTACATTACCAGTTCGCCCCAACACCTTTTCTACCCAATCTGGCCTAATTATGAACTGAATTCTTTTAGTAAAATCAAGATTTATTCCAACAGGATTTTTTACTTTCTTCTTGATAGCTTGGACAGTTTCAGATGATCACAGTTCGGGCTCATTGCTGCGCATTAAAAAAATCTCAGTAAATCTAAGACTGAATTTATTTAACATTACGCGAGCGACGTATACAGAACCTATTACACACAAATAAACACCATGATTGAATGCACAACGTCCACTTACTGCCTAAGTTCTGATTTTATTGATGTAGAAACTCGTTTATAACACACACTAAACAGGCCGCACACTGACGTTCTTGACGTGAACCAGTCACCTGCATAACACAAACAGACACACATTACCATTTGATTTTCGCCACAAATTTCCCGCCGGGCACAGCAATTTTAACTTGCTTACTGATTTCATTACCTTTAAATACATTTCTCAGGCTAAAAAGAGGTTCTTTAGTTTTTCTTCCCTGCACTGTGGTAAAGTTTGAATGAATATGCAGCAATTTCACACGACAGCCATACATGAAAAGCAACTTTACAAAACGGCATTAAAGGCTATTCTGTTTGAGCCGACCATTTTAAAGGCGCTAAGTCACTGAAGAGTGGGTAGCCTTACCCCCAGCCAAACGTTTGACAAGCGGTACGAAGTGGTTTTCTAAGTCTGCTTGTGAGTGCTGTTCGGCAATGACACGGAGTGATTCCACAGCCTTGTCTCGCACCACTGTCTCTTCCACTGTCGCTAAGCTCTCCAGCGGCGGCTGCCAATGGAAATTCCATGTTTCGAAACTATCGCAGTCACAAACAGTCACAATGACTGCATGTCAAACGGATGAAGATCCACAACTTATCAGCTCAGCATACGAAACACCAGAATTTTACTCCCTTTGTATGAAGCAGCTAAGGCATTCACTGTCGATATAAAATGTCAGCAACACAGTGAAGACAAACAGCTTTATTTTACAATTTACTTCCAGTATACTCTGGAATGTTATGGAAAACGTCCATCAAAGTTTCACAAAACTTACCAACAAACAGTGAACATGTTCAGGTCCACCAACCAAGGGTGTGAAAGTACCTAGCTGTTCCGCAAGAGCCAACAGCACTTCGTCTTCATCGTAGATCGTATCTGAAATTGACCCGCAAAAACTGGTTGATGGCACAGCTACAAAACCAACATAAACACGACACCGCAGAGAGCGCAGCCCCCACCCAACCACCCTTCCCCCGCCCACCCCCTCTACCAACCGGAATCCAAGATGCTGGCCAATGTGACCTTAAAATTGGGTCAAAGTGAAAAATGAAGACGAAAAAGAAGTGCAAATATCCATTATGTCATCTACACACCAAATTTTATGAGAAACGGACAAAATGCAAGATATAGTTCCCCATGGTCTAAAATACTTGATTATTCAGGCACAAGATAAAAATAGGACCTACACCATATTAACCAGAATTCCGTTAGAAATTATTAATTAACGCATATAGAAAATTAATTTGTTCTATTTTCAACCGGCCCTAGGACTGTTTGAACAAATATACAACAAACTAGTTTATTAGATTATCACGATATTTTCCCTTCCATTATATATAATAAATCCCATTCATTTCACTCTAGCATTGCCCTGGCATTTAACCGATAATTTTGATGATCTTGTTATATGACATGACCCAGCCGAGTTACCAAACAAGGAAAGGGAGAAAAACTCTGAAACAAATATTGTTAGGCCAAAAAAAAAAATGAAGAACTTTCTGGGTTCGCGCTGGGTTGTCAGGAAAGTGAGTCAAACAAGTTTGTCCAAGGACAAAGTCCCAGCTTACGAAAAGCAATAAGACCAATTCCAGCGTGCATGAGCAAGGGAATTTTCCTGAAAAATTGGGCTTCAAAAGATGAGACGGCAAAGAGCTAGCCCAATAATTAATTTAGCACCGGACCAGAACATAGACCGATAAATGCATACAAAGATTTCCTTCCCAGAAAAATGGGAAACAGATTTTTTGTATCTCTGGTAGACTGGATATTCTGCCATAGATACCTTCAAACAACGCTCGCATTTTGGACCAGTGCGCATATTTATGTAACTTGCCTTGATGCGCGGTTCTTATTCAGACAAGTGCCCATGTTTATTTAATTTTGCGTAGATGCGCGGCTCTCATTTTGGAACAGTGCACATGTTTATTTAACTTGTGTTGATGTGCGGTTCTTATTTCGGATCAATGCGCATCTTTATTTACATTGTGTTGATGGGCGGTTCGTATTTCGGATCAGTGCGCATGTTTATTTACCTTGTGTTGATGTGCGGTTCTTATTTCGGATCGCTACGCATGTTTATTTACCTTGCGTCGATGCGCGATTCTTATTCCAGACCAATACGCATGTTTATTGTACTTGCGTTGATGAGCGGTACTTATTTTGGACAAGTGCACAAGTTTCCATAGGTTGCCTTGATGCGCGGTTCGAATTTCGGACCAGTTTGCATGTTTATTTAACTTGCGTTGATGCACGGTGCTTATTTTGGACGTGTGCCTATGTTTATTTAACTTGCGTTGGTGCGCGGTTTGCATTTTGGACCAGTGTGCATGTTTATTTAACTTGCGTTGATGCGCAGTGCTTATTTTGGACCAGTGCAAATGTTTATTTAACTTGCGTTGGAGCGTGGTTCGCATTTCGAACCACTGCGCACGTTTATTTAACTTGCGTTGATGCGCGGTTCGAATTTCGGAGAAGTGCGCATGTTTATTTAACTTGCACTGATGAGCAGTTCGAATTACGGATCATTACGCATGTTTATTTAACTTGCGTTAATGCGCGGCTCTCATTTTGGAACAGTGCACATGTTTATTTAACTTGCGTTGATGTGCGGTTCGCATTTCTGACGAGCGCCCATGTTTTTTTTCACCTTTTGTGAATGTGCGATTCTTACTTCGGATCAGTGCGCATGTTTATTTACCTTGTGTTGATGTGCGGTTCTTATTTCGGATCAATGCGCATCTTTATTTACATTGTGTTGATGTGCGGTTCTTATTTCGGATCACTACGCATGTTTATTTACCTTGCGTCGATGCGCGATTCTTATTCCAGACCAATACGCATGTTTATTGTGCTTGCGTTGATGAGCGGTACTTATTTTGGACAAGTGCACAAGTTTCCATAGGTTGCCTTGATGCGCGGTTCGCATTTCGGACCAGTTTGCATGTTTATTTAACTTGCGTTGATGCACGGTGCTTATTTTGGACGTGTGCCTATGTTTATTTAACTTGCGTTGGTGCGCGGTTTGCATTTTGGACCAGTGTGCATGTTTATTTAACTTGCGTTGATGCGCAGTGCTTATTTTGGACCAGTGCAAATGTTTATTTAACTTGCGTTGGAGCGTGGTTCGCATTTCGAACCACTGCGCACGTTTATTTAACTTGCGTTGATGCGCGGTTCGAATTTCGGAGAAGTGCGCATGTTTATTTAACTTGCGCTGATGAGCAGTTCGAATTTCGGACCAGTGCAAATGTTTATTTAACTTGCGTTGGAGCGTGGTTCGCATTTCGAACCACTGCGCACGTTTATTTAACTTGTGTTGATGCGCGGTTCGAATTTCGGAGAAGTGCGCATGTTTATTTAACTTGCGTTGATGCGCGGTGCTTATTTTAGACCAGTGCAAATGTTTATTTAACTTACGTTGGCGCGTGGTTCGCATTTCGAATCACTGCGTATGTATATTTAACGTGCGTCGATGCGCGGTTCTTTTTTCAGGCCAGATGCGCGGTTCGTATTCTGGACCAGTGCGCATGTTTATTTAAGTTGCGTTGTTGCGCAGTTCTTATTTTGAATAGTGCGCATGTTATTTAAGTTGCGTTAATGGGCAGTTCGCATTTCGGACCAGCAGGCATGTTTTTTTTAACTTGTGTTGATGCGTGGTTCGCATTTTGGACCACTGCGCATATTTGTTTAACTTGTGTTGATGATCGGTACTTATTTTGGACCGGTGCAAATGTTTATTTAACTTACGCTTATGTGCGGTTCGCAATTCGGACCAGTGTGCATGTTTATTTAATTTGCGTTGATATCCGGTTCGCATTTCGGACCAGTATACGTGTTTCTTTAGGTTGCGTTGATGCGCAGTTCGCATTTTGGGACAAGTGAGCAGGTTCATTTAACTTGCGTTGACGCGCGATTTGCGTTTCGGACCAGAACGCATGTTTATTTAAGTCCCGTCGATGCCCGACTCTTATGTCTGTTCAACTTGCGTCGATTCATGGTTCTTTCTTCGGACCACTGCGCATGTTTATTTAACTTGCGTTGATGTGCGGTTCTCATTTCAGACCACTGCGCATGTCTATTCAACTTACGTCGAAGCGTAGTTCTTTTTTTTCGGACCAGTGCGCATGTTTATTTAACCTGCGTTGATGCGCGGTGCTTATTTTGGACCAGTTCGCATCTTTATTTATCCTCCGTCGATGCGCAGTTCACATTTCGGACCAATGCGCATGTTTATTTAACTTGCATCGATGCGGAGTACTTAATTTGGACTACTACTGCGAATGTTTATTTATCTTGCGTCGATGTGCGGTGTTTAAATCTGACTACTGTGAAAGTTCATTTAACTTGCATTTATGCGCTGTAGGAGGAGATTCATTTAATTTTTTTTTCAAAAATTCCGAAAAAATTCAAAAGTTTTCCAATTCACTCAAAAAGCACAAGCCGTATGCATGACCCCCTAGAGACGGCTCATATCGAAAATAAATGAAATCTGATAAAAACTGTAGGAGGAAATGCATTTTGAATTTTTTTCTTCAAAAATTCTCTCATCGACTGAAAAAGACAGACCATATTCACGACACTCTAAGCATGCCTCAGCCACAAAATAAATGATGTTTGATCAAAACTGCAGGAGAAAATGCATTTTGAGGTATTTTCATCAAAAATTCCCCCCGAAATCAAAAATTCCCAAGTCGAGTCAAATAGCACAAGCCGTATGCGAGACCTACCTAAGGATGCCTCATAGCAAAAATAAAATGAAATCGAATAAAAAATGTAGGAGGAAATGCATTTTGAAGTTTTTCTTCAAAAATTCCCAAAAAAATACAGAAATTGTCGGATCGACTAAAAAGCGCAAGTCGTATTCTCAACCCCTTAGAGATGCCTCAAACCAAAAAAAAAAATAAATAAATAAAAAAAATAAAAAATCCCCCGACCGACAAAAAAGCACAAGCCGTATGCACTCACACCAAGAATAAATGACATCGAATCAAAATTGTAGGGGTAGATGCCTTTTGAATTATTTTCGAAATTTTTGCTTAAAAAATTCCCCAATAATACAAACTAAAAAAGCACAAGCCGTATGCACGACCCTTTAGGGGTGCCTCATACCAAAAATAAATGACATCGGGTCAAAAATGTAGGAGGAGATACATTTTTAATTTTTTTCTTTAAAAATTCGCCAAAAATTCAAAAATCACTCGATCGACTAGAAAAGCACAAGCCGTATGCACGACCCCTTAGGGATGCTTCACACCAAAAATAAATGACATCGAATCAAAATTGTAGGAGGAGATGCATTTTGAACCAAAGTTTACTAAATAAACAACTAACTAACTAACTAACGGACGCCACCCGCAAACCGATAGGAATACCCCAGCTTACGTGTACCGTAAGCTGGGCTAAAAAAGGAAAATGTGACTCAGTTGGGTCCAGAAATCCTCGGTGGGTTCCGAAAAAGTGAGCCATTTCGTAAGAAATTCCCAAAAAGTGGCCAAAAACCCCGCCAACGCGAACCCTGACTTTGTTTCTCAACGTAACTTTTTCATAATTGTAATATACAAAAACGAGTTTTCCCTGGTGGAAGCTACCCGAAAAGTGATGTTGGAGAGGTTGGGTTTTGACAAAAAAAGCAAATTCCAGGTGGAGAAGCACCTAAGAAACTTTCGATTGAAATTTTATGACTATTTGAAAAAGACTGCGAGAAATGAATGGTTTGACAATTCAGTTATTAACTACCATTTATTCCAGTTTTTGCCAAACTTCAAAGTTCCACCATTTCGGCAGTTTTTTGGCGAACCGTGAAAAACAAGTACGTATTTGTGAAACACAAGCAGGCCCCAACCGCCCCCCCTCCAAATTCATAGGGGTATAAAGCGATGACGGACAGACGGAAGGACACCCCAAACCTATAGGCCCCAATCCGAAGGGTTGGGGCCTAAAAATAATAGCCTGGTAGGCGAACCCCTACAGAACATTCCTGTGTTGCATATAAACGACTGGAGTAAAACTGTAGGAGCAGTACCATTTTAAAAATGGGTCAAAACGAGCAAAAAAGGACCGCCATTTTCTCTCGTCAAATAAAGTAACAGCCAGGTGGGGACTACTGATGTGACGGTTTACCGTTTTGGACGGTTAACCGTGAAGGTAGCGGTTCGGTTAAACCGAACCGTGCTCTGTGGAAAACCGCGGTTCATTTTCGGTTTTTAATTAACATTATTTTTGTTTTTCTCAGGACCATTTTAAACTGCCATGAATGTTTCAGCTCACAATTTTAGCGCAGCATTATTTTACACTTCCCGATGAGTTCCTTTTTAGCTAAGCAATGTGTTTATTTATCACGTTCTAGAATAAAAACAGAGAATTAATTGGGATATCTTTAATGTGTATATATTTGCATAGTCTGAAAAAACCGAAACCGAACCGAAAAAACCGCGCACTTATCTTTAAAAACTGAACCGTATCCATCAGTGACGGATCAAATCACTACTGGGGACCACCTAGAGAACATTCCTGCGTAATATCAAAACGATTGGAACAAAACTGTAGGAATTGCATTTCCAAGAAAAATTTTAACATACGCACATACACACACACATGCAAGCCCCCTATAGTGATACGACTAACCCAAAGTCGGCTGGGTTAACAAAAGCGGACTTACCTGTGAGAAATGGCAACAGTTCCTTCCTTGTCCGTTCTACACCCAGAGCGAGAGCAATAGTGGACAGCTTCTTTATGCTGTTTAATCGTAACTGTAAAACACGAGATGTTGGTTTCTGTAGCATGCCATTACAAATGGGCTGCATGCCTTTTTATTTTTTCGTTAAGGTGTTAAAAGTCAATTACCTCAATCACCTGTCGAATGCTTGTTTACTTTCTGGGCTTCAAATCTCATGTAACTATAGTCAAGTGACCAAAAATGAAAAGGGGTAATGATTTTCGATGTACAATAAGGTATAAATTTTAGTTTCTTCGATGCTTTTGGAAATATCACTTCAAAAGTGTTTGGTGAAAAATTACAAAATTTACTGTCACTTTTTCACGTTATAAACCATGCTTCCTGGATGAAAACAAATGTCAATTATTGTGGGAGATTTATGGTTATTTCCCTAACTTTTCTTTTAATAAAAGAAGCACAACATAGATGTTAATGATCATTGCCGTTGTACTTTGAGGGCCTTTAGTGAATGACTCTAATGCCTTGTGGGTCGTTGGGGGTACGGAAAAAATGGCAATGGAAAAAATGGCAACGGAAATAATGGCAACGGAAAATATGACAAGTGGAAATAATGGCAACGGAAAAAATGGCAAAGTGAAAAAAAGAAAAAAATGGCAAATTTTGCAGGTTTCACTGAAGTTCAGTCGAAACAAAGAAATCGCCTAGCTTGACTACTCAGGATCAAAGAAAGTCCAATCAAAACCACTTAATGCCACTTGATGTCAGGTATTTAGGGTGCAAGCAAAAATGGCAAAACGTAATCCCTGTGTGCGGCACCGTTAATCCTTTGGATGCTCGGGTGCCAACGTAACAATACATCTATTTGAGGTGCACCAGGCAAAACTTGTTCGCTGTGTGTACAATGCAGTTAATCTTTCGGATGCTCGGGTGTCCACGTAACAAAACATTTATTTGGGCTGCATCAGGCAAAACTTTAACCCTGTGTATACAGTCTTGCTAATCCTATGGATGTTCGGGTGCCATCACAACACATTTATTAGGGGCGTTGTCCAGAATGAGGAACATGCTCGTGATATTACGCTTAAGAATAAATTTGACAAATGTGATAAAATTTTTATTTTGTTATTATGCAATTTTTTTCGTTTTTTTTTTCACTTGCCATATTTTCCGTTGCCATTATTACCGTTGCCATTTTTTCCTACACCCGGGTCGTTGAATGTTGCACAACATCGCCACAGAAGTGCCTCAAAGCGAGCCTAGACTTGCATATCGCCTTATAGCGAGGATTTGAAGCAGATACGCCGAAATTCAGCAGCGTGCCGCTTTTTGGAGCTAGGAAAGGGTCCCACAGACGGACGGAACCCTTTCCTATAGGCCCTCCCGTCAAGATATAGTCCCAGCGGACCCTTTCTCTCTTCCTAGGACAGAAAGGGTCACAGTTCCTTCAATAGAAATGGCCATTGATCTCAATTTTTGAGGCTCTGAATCTTTCGGCGCACGTTCAAGGACACCGAGGCTCGAACCGGCAGGTCTTTTCTTTAAAAGCACACTGAGAAGTATCCTGGCGCATTATTTTCGACCTCAGCGAAACTCCCAAACTAGAGTAAAGCGTGGTTTTGCAACTGTGGATACACTGTTGTTGTGGGCGATAATGAGGGATTCGATATCCTGATCTCAAGAAAACACATATTTTTCTCAGTAAAATATTGTTATCTGACCGTAAAACTTGTGCGCCATAATTTATAATTGGGCCATTTATGTGATGCACCCTTTCTAAAATAACGCCATTGGCCCCAGTTGTGCGCCGAAATTTGAAAATTGACATCAATGACATTTCCTATTATAGGAACTATGACTCTAGCTGTCATAGGAAGACTGCAAGAGTCATCTAGGACTAGTCAAGATAGGGACCGAATTATCACCGAAGAATAGATCTTTTGCAGGATCGTCCTAACATTAAGAAGTCATTCGTGAATAAGCCAATTACACTTTGGGCGTTCCGAATTAAATGCGTTTCGAATACAAACTAAAAGGGTAAAAAATTAAAATGATAGCGAGATTTCGCCTTAATATCAAATGTCTCTTGCGCCAAAGAACAATCGTGAGTTTTAACCAACTGCATGCTATTTTAAAAATTAATTAAAAGTTTTAGCAAATACTTTAAGTTTCGTTTTCTCTTATGTTCCGAGTATGAGCTGTTCTTGCTATATTTCTTCTATATTTTTCTTTATTGCTTTCAGTTTTTTACTCAGTTCCCTGAAGTGTGAGTTGGCTTATAAAGGTCATCGGAAATTAAACAGGCAGTAAGGATTTGTATCGTGTTGTGAAAACATAACCAAACTGGTGCACTGGTAGATTTACAAATTTTATCTTTATTTTAAGTACATCATTAGAATTTGGACGGGACAGAGTACACCTCCAGGGGAGGGTTATCTGGAACTTGGCAAACGGCAACTTCCACCAGTACGTGCATAACCAAATTCAAAATATAAACATTAAACTGTGTCAATAATTGAAAGGTACAAATACTAATTATGTATATACCTGGACATCCTCATTTCGAAGCTCGTCAATAAGGACGGCAATGGGATAAAGCGAGTCATCGGTGTCGCTAGCAGCCATTTTTATTTTCTGTTTTGAAAGGAAGTAAAAACAAAACGGGGTTCAATTCTAATGTGAAAGGACGGGTGGTGCGTTTACTAATTTATCTAGTGTTCAATTCTTCAATTGAAATCAATTGGAGTTCTTACAGCTGTGAATACGCAATGCGTGGTCGTGAGCAGAACACTGCCACTTTCAAGTTTTCTCTTAGAAACAGAAACCCAAGCCGTTCCAAGACGCATTGTTCTGGGTCTGTTGTGATAGGGATGGAAGAGGGAAAATGCACACCTTTTAGGAGATTGGTTTGATGCAACGGCCAGGCGAAATCCCTCAGTGCCAGGAAGGGGAGTCGTAGTTAATGTTGTGGCAACCGGTAACGCACTGTGGCCCCAAAACCACACACTAAAAGTGGCGAAAATAGCACCTGCCTAACTCGACCGGCTTCTCTGTGGGAACTCACAATCAGAGAAGTGACTCCAACAGAGAAACCCCGAGACTTGAGAGTTGACTCGACGTTAGCAATCAGAGTTGACAATTATTCAATTTGATTTTGAGTAGGAAATCATCCATAAACTCTATCCGTTGAACCGGAACCAACTCCGACTTCTTGGCATAGATCAGCAGACCGAGATCGCCGTACTGTTTTAGCAATGTGGCTACAAACGGTGGATGAACACAAATGGTCCTGTCAACAACTCGAACGGTAGAGCGAGAAACCAATAGCTCGTCTTCATTACTCTAAAGGATAGATAACAGCATGAGGTATTGCACATTGGAAGGTAAAGATGTGCACCGAATAGATTTCCTGAGATAGCTCACACCTCCCGACTTTGTAGATTTGATAAGATGTGGAGTGTCCCTCTTGAACAATTTGAGAACTGATTGAATCGTAACAAGTTTACGAGTAGACACCAACTGTCCAAGTTTTGGTACAAGAAAGACTCGACTGAAAAACCCTTGAGTGCCCACAAGCATGTCTTCTATGGCCCTTTTGTCTAACAGTTCCAGAATTATCGTATCTAGTTGCTTATATGTGTGGTTGGAGTAAGTGCGACACGCCCAAAAACGATTAGAAAGCTTGGCCAATGTAGGAAAGATCTAGCGACCCGACCCGTCCCTTGCAAACGGTAAAGGGGTATCCCCTGCGAAACCAACAAACTATGTATGTGGGGACGCTGAGTGATTGCCAAGCTTGCCAAATATTTATTAGCCTCACTTCTACGACTACCTTTACACTCCATCCAATTGATGGAGAAACGAGTTTTTCGTAAGAACAAGAAGTATCTGTGCGAGATTGATGCGCGATGTCAATCCGCTGAAGACTCCAGTCGCTTCTTGGTAGCCGGTATGGTTGGCAAGGAAGACTGCCACTGCCTTGCTACTGGATCAAAGATTACACAAAAGAGTGTCTTGTAAGTTCATTCTAGCTGCCTCAATTGTTTGCTTCAACAAGATCGGGCGGAATAAGTTATGATTGACCGTCTATTGGTGCTGATATTTGAATGTGGCAAGCACCAGCTAAGAAGCCAGCAGGTAAGCATGCAGCTTAAAAAGATCGGAAGACACTGCCACCACGGAATCGAAAACGCGATCAAGCAGTAAACTGTCTAGTTTTCCACAAATTTGTTTCAAATAGTTTCAAAGGTTGTATTTAGAAACGAAAATGAACTCAAACGGCTGATCACTCTTCCAACGTTTACGACCCTTAGCCCGCACACGAGCAGACTCTCTCAGCTTCAAGAAAAATTGAATTCTCCAGATGCACAGATTGGTCGCGGCGATTCACCAAAATAAAAAGCTGTATGCCTGAGAGCGGTAGACATGCTGTGCCGCTTATATGCAGATCACCGGCCTGCTTGCTGTAAGCGCAGAAGTCCGGGATCGACTGTAGGTGTTCAACAGAAAGAAAGCCACATAAGTAAGCACTAACAACGGTTGTTGCCATCAAAGCCAATAAAATATAACACGACCTTATCGCTTTAAATGGCATAAACACTCAAAAGTGTGATATAAAGTCGGCCACGTTAACACGTAATAGAGACGTTACGTGAGTGACTCATGACATACTGGACTCGACACTGCGTCGACACCCGACCCGCGGCATTGATGGCCCATCACAGTCACGGGTCGTGACAGTGACAGCCTGTCACGTGGATGACCCTTGGCAGCGACGACTAGTCCCAGCGACGAGTCGCCACAGTCACGGCATGCTAGGTGAATTGCGCGTCTAAGCAACGACCAGTCACAAGATCGATCCGTCATTGCCACGGGTCGTGACTATAACAACCCGTTGTATGGACGGCCCGTGGCAGCAGCAACCCGTCGCATGATCTGCCTGTTACTGCCACGGGTCATGAGAGTGATGCTACGTTGTATGCACGAGTCGTGACCGTCACGACAAATCACACACACAACACGTCACAACCACAGGTTGTGACAGTCACGTCACAGCATATGCGCGACTGACTGCGAAATAGGGGCAAAACTTCACATTGTCAATTTTCCATCGCCACAAGTCGTGGGAAACACGACAACCAGGCGCATTGCTGCCGACCACATAATCATTGCATATCCGAGCCAGCACAGCGACAACGCAGCAGTCGACACCGCAACAACCGTAACAGCTTCGTATCAATAGTTACACCAATTCAGTGTGACGAGTCGCTGCCGACAGGACATCGACACATACCTGATCACATACGTGATGATAATACAACCAGCATTCCAAATAATTCACGTCGGAAACTGATACAGGAACCCCCTATTGAAGTTATATGCTTCTGGCAAGGATAGGGGAAACCCCGCACAGTGATACAGAGACCATGCATGCATACTGTCAGTGATGCAACGACCCGACAGAGTGTCGAGATGATGTACGGAACAGATATATTGCCGCTGCGACAACCAGGTGGACAACTCAATAGCCGTACTTCATCGTAGCCAGCCAATCCACTAGTCGGCACTGTGTCAATTTGCTGCAATGCCACGTTTGCAATATTGACACAGAAAAAGGCAATAGTTGCAACCTTTGCAAAGAAAAGTTGCTGCAGTATCAACTACGCGTGTCAGCAGCAACGTTAACACAAGATCGACTGCGGATGTACAACAGAAAGAACGCTATGTACGAATGCAATAACTATTGTTGCTGTAAAAGTCGTAATAAAATACAACACGATCCAATCACGCGAATGTGTCTTGTGTAGATAAAAGTCGATACAGCGCTGTTACCACATGATCAAGGCGTTTTTTCAGTGAGTCGACATCTGTCGCTGCAGCAAGTGACATGTGAAGTTGGCGCAGACACGACCCGGCAGCGTGACGGCCGGTCGCAGTCACGGGTTGGGTCAGGTACCCCCGTCACGCGTACAAGTCGTGATGGCATCGACCGTTAACAGCAAAGAGTGGTCCTAATCACGACTCGTCACTAACACGATACCTGACAGTCACGACTCATGGTATTATCGATCTATCACATAACGGACACTGTTACGGGTTGTACCGATGACGACCCGTTCTATGCACAGTCGCGATAGCATTAGCTGATCACATGATTGGACCGTCAGTGCCACAGATCGTGGCAAGGAAGATTCGTAGCATACACAACTCGTGTGATAAGTGATCTAGCCCACTGCATTCGCTTAGCTTATGCAATTGGAGCGGACTTCATACCTGCTTACCCACCCGAGCTGGAATCGAACTCGAGACCTTGGGATTAGCAGCCCGGCGCTCTACCCACTGAGCTTACCATCACCCTTGAGGCAATTGGAGCGAACATCATACCTGCTTACCCACCCGATCTGAAATCGAACTCGGGACTTTGAGGTTAGCAGCCTCACGCTCTACTTAATAAGCTAACTGTCACCCCTGTTTGTCATCACCTTTGTCAGGGTCATGTATCATAGAAAAGAAAACCTAGACTGGAGTGATACGCCTCTGTAGACAAAGGTCACATGATCAAGTCGTGCTTAAATAGTGACAGTTGCGTATAGCAGCAACTCGATTACGTGATTGTACCTGTGTCGTGATTTATACTTACACCATGTTTTTGACTAGTGGTTGCGTATAGCTGACCCGACATCTGCTCGTACTCAACCACGTGACCGTACCTGTGTCGACCGTGAAACATGATCG
The DNA here is from genome assembly GCA_949752745.1 of Protula sp. h YS-2021. Classification (NCBI taxonomy): domain Eukaryota; kingdom Metazoa; phylum Annelida; class Polychaeta; order Sabellida; family Serpulidae; genus Protula; species Protula sp. h YS-2021. The sequence continues at coordinate 15,618,586 of OX457029.1, read as the reverse complement.
AGTTGGTATTGCATATACAACTCGTGATAACAGCGACCCATCAGCTGATCGAGTCGTCACTGCCACAGGTCGTGGCAATGACGACATCGGCTAGTATTCGATCACATGATCGTACTTGTGCCGATAACCCTCGTACCCTGACACGTGGTCGATGCCAACACCGTTCTGGCGTTGCATCAACCTGACACAGGGTCGAGGTGTCGTAACCGTTACAGGTACGATACCGCTACAACGACCACGTGAATCAGCTCCGTGTCGGAGGTGGACATGAGCGGCTACACTACTCAATAAGAAGATAAAGCGTCACAACACTAAATGTTGGCGTGTCTATCACAGGGAGAGTTACTGTATGCAACACCCCAAAGAGAGTTACCGCTGTATCGAGCAGTGGAAAACATGACTTCCTAAACCTGTGATAGCTGAGTGTCCGACGACCCTACAATGCCCTGTTGATTGCAGAAGAGAAGAAGGACCACGGAAAGCTGAAACTTTCCTGTTTACAGAGCCGACTTCATGCAAACTGTTTGAAAACAATGAGGAAAAAGTAGGGGAGAAACGAGAGTTCGAGCACAGGAAGTGACGTCATCATGACGTCACGAGGTGTGCTCGGACTCTCATGAGAGTCCGAGCACAGTGACGTCATAATGACGTCACAGCGTGTTCTGGAACAGGTGTTAAAGCGCGCGCCCGTGTCAATGACGTCATCATGACGTCATTAGTCACGTGACCTGTCAATCATGTGTCACATGACCTGTCAATCATGTATATGAGGAAAATTTTCCCGATCATAAACCTTCTGGCCTGAATGGCTCAGTTGGTAGAGCGCAGGGCCCGTAAGCGGAACCATGATCTGAAGGTCAATGGATCGAACCCGCCCTCGGGCATCACTTTCATATCATGGGGACCCCCCTGGTGAAGAATCATACCATGGGGACCCCCCTGGTGAAGAATCATATAGCATGGGGACCCCCCTGGTGAAGAATCATATACCATGGGGACCCCCCCCCCCTGGTAAAGAATCGTATCATACCATGGGGACCCCCCCTGGTGAAGAAGTATATCATATCATGGGACCCCCCCCTAAGATGTGATTCAACACTCCTATAAGAGCACATTGTCTGTGCACATATGCATCATTCATGCTCTGACTGCCGTTGGATACACATGGAAAAAAAGTGAAAACAGTTGCTCTTACCTATTGTGTTGTGCTGTGCTGTTGAAGAACAAGTGAAGGATTGACTGGAATACACATAGGAGACGAAGTGAAACATTAGTTATTCTTTGGAAAAGGAAAGTGAACGATTGGTTATTCTTTGGAAAGGAAGTGAAAGATTGGAGACGAATTGGCAAAACAGTCGTGGTAAGTTTTTTTTTGTTACACTTTGTAATATGTAACATTATGTAACTAAAAAAAATTTTGGGGTAACATAATGTAACACTGTTACACTATGTAACATTATGTGACACTATGTAACACTGTTTCACTATGTAACACTATGTGACACTGTGTAACATAATGTAACACTATGTGACACTATGTGACTATGTAACATCATATAGCTATATGACTATGTAATTGCTATGTGAACATAATTAGTCTAACGTATGTATGTCATTATCAGATCGTTCAACAGACAAGCCGTGATAGCTCACTTGGCAGAGCAAATGGCTAGCAACCTGAAAGTCCCGGGATCGATCCCCCATCAGGGCAAAACTTTTTTGTTTGGTTTTTTGTTTTTTGTTCACTTTTATGACTGTGTGACATTATGTGACAACATGTGACTGTGACATCATGTGACTCTGTGACTTTTTTTATTTTTTATTATTATTATTATTATTATGATAATATTTAATTAGTCATATTTCAATGGTTTCCCATTACAGTAACCACACACAGCATAAGTACATGTGTACAGAGTGTGGGGGGAAAACCGACTGAGAAATTTTAGAGTGCACTCGTAGAGAGTGTGGTGGAAAACCGATCGATAATTTCAGAGTGCACTCGTACAGAGTGTGGGGGAAAACCGACTGAGAAATTTTAGAGTGCACTCGTACAGAGTGTGGGGGAAAACTGATCGATAATTTCAGAGTGCACTCGTACAGAGTGTGGGGGAAAACCGATCGATAATTTCAGAGTGCGCTCGTACAGAGTGTGGGAACGATCAATAAATTTGAGAAGGAATGGGATTTTCCCTACGTTAAGTCCAATGTTATGTTTTAAGTTATAGTAGTTGGAAAATGACACTTCTAAAACACATTTAACAAATGTAGTTTTTTGATAACATATAATATATAAAATAAGTTTGAACATTTTAGCATGCTACTTTTTGAATGTTCTAAAGTTATAGTAGTGGAAAAATGGTGGTTCTAGACCAATTTTAGCAAATTTAGTTTTTTACACCATATGATATATAAAATAAGTTTGAACATTTTAGCACGCTACTTATTTGAATATTCTAAAGTCATAGTAGTGGAAAAATGGTGGTTCTAGACCAATTTTAACAAATTTTGTTTTTTGACAAAATATGATGTATAAAATAAGTTTAAACATTTTACAATGGTGTAGTAGAGTAAAAATGAGGGTTCTAGACCAACTATAACAAATTTTGTTTTTTTGACAAAATATGATGCATAAAATAAGTTTGAACATTTTACCATGGTGTAGTAGGGTAAAAATCAAGGTTCTAAACCAAAATTTAATTTTTAGAAAACATATTATGCTTTTCTTTTCTTAATGCTTACAGGTATCGTCAGAACACATCGCTCTCCGCTTGCACCTGATTATTAACAATGTCAACATTACTTCTTCACCGATGTGTAGAGACCATGGATGACGTCTTCAAAGTGAACTATGTTGACTATGTGTTTTCAAAGCTTCCTGCTTTTGAATCTAATTGGATTTTACAAGTGAAGAATTTGCATAAGCATTGGGAAGCTGTTGGAAAGATAATTCCAAGAGATGAATTCATCCACTCATTTCTACACGAATGTGAAGAACTACTTTTACCATCAACTTACCACATTGATTCAGCATTTATCCGCGCGAATACAACTTGGGCAGCTGAACTCATGTTAGTTGTAGCTGCTAGAATTATTTTACATTATGATGATGGCGTTCCATTGACGACGAATGCATCAGAACTTGTTCGATTCAACAATGAACGAGTTGAAGTGAATTCAAAGCTTTGTAAAATGTTTGAAGAACTATAAAAAAGCTGACTCTGCAATTTCTAATGGTATATAAGGGTGGGGTGAAGTGAAGTCATCATTCAACGCGCAGCCATGGAGAAGACAAGCAGCTTTAAAATTAGTGCAAACTTAACCATTACTGTGGAGCATGGAGAATTTGGGCTATTTCTTCGAATCAAACGTGGAGAGAGATGGCTTGCTTTATCACCATCCTTGTGGAAGATTGTGTGTCAGAACTTGACAAGATTACGCAACATTGGCTTCAAACTGTACTTGGACTTACCTGTGAATATTGTGGTGCTTACGGATATGCTGAGGATTATGATTGTCACTGCCATAAGTACAATTGCAAGTTGTGTGAACCTGACAACTTCTGCAACAAGTGCGGCTCACTAACAGTATCTGCCGAGTAAGACTACAAGTCATTTGCTTACCAGCCGTCAAAGTGTGTAGACGTGTCATATGGATATGTGAAAGATGGATGTAGAAACGTTTTTCAAGGAGACGTATGTGGACTACATGATAAGTGAACTGGCGCGTTTTGGATCTATTCAACAACAACTGGAACACTTTGACATCTATTGGGAACTTGCTCATTCCACGCTGAACGTACCAAAATTACGTGAGGATTTCATCAAAGAGTGTGTGCTTTCAAACATTGACGGAGCTGAGGAGTTTGATGTGGAAGCAGCATATCACTTTGCTCGATTTGATCCAAGACTGTTTGATAAAGTGAGAGAGTGGCTAATCTACATTGCAGTATAATGGCAGACATTACATTGAGACAATATATTGTACAAAAAACATATTGTGAAGAAATGTTATTAGCTGTAAAAAAGTTTGCATGTTTAGTATGTCCTGCTTGTCAAAATGAAGAGTGTTCAGAACATACTTGTCATTTTGCATGTGTCTATACATATTGTAATGAAGCTAAATATTACATTCATTTAGATAAAGTGTTAGATAATGCAAATCAACGTTGTGAAAAATATGGTGTAGATGCTATCACATTTGATGAATTAAGTAGTTGGTTAATGTTCATTGAAAATCAATGGACTCCAATTATTCACACCATTGTATCAATACTTGATTTGTAAGATGTGTTGATAAAATGCAAGATATGTTGATAAAATAAAATGCAAGATATGTTAACAAGTGTTGATCATTTAGTGTTAACATGTCGACGTGGAAAGACTACTTAACCAATATTTACTTTAAACCTGGTCAACCCGGGGCATTTGCTGGTCCTTACAAACTTTATCACATATTAAAAAAAAACATGATCAACCAGTCACTCATTCACAAGTGAAGAAATGGTTACAGGATCAAGATGCCTTCAGTTTACTACAACCTGTAAAATACAGGTTTAAAAGGCAACGTGTCATTACACGTAGAATTGATGACATGTGGGATATTGATTTAGCTGACATGGGAAACATAGCTCCATATAATGATGACACCCGCTTTTTATTGGTTGTCATTGATGTGTTTTCCAAATATTTATGGGTGCAACCAATGCCTAATAAATCACATACGAGTGTCATAGAAGCCTTTCAAAAGATTTTTCATGAAACACAACGAAGACCACGAACTCTAAGGTCAGACAAAGGAACTGAATTTAAAAACAGATGGGTAAAAGCATTTTTGAAGAAGGAGGGAATACATGCCTATACAACAAAGAATGAAACCAAAGTCAACTTTGCTGAGAGAGTCATTCGTACTCTAAAGGGAATGATGTATCGATATTTCCTACATAATCAAACTTATCGATATATGGACATCCTTCCAGACTTAGTGTATAATTACAACCATAGACCTCATGGCTCCCTCCCTAATAAGTATACTCGTAAAAACAACGAATCAAAAGTGTGGAAGTATATGTATGTAGACAAATTGAAATTGAAACAAAAGAAGAAGAAAAAACCCTACAAATTTAAAATTGGTGATCAGGTTCGCATTTCTCACATGAAATATGCATTTCAACGGGATTATCATATAAAGTGGACGCAAGAAGTGTTCATTATCACACATCGTTGTAAGAAGCAAGGAATACACTTGTATCGTGTGAAAGACTTTTTGGATGAAGATATTGACGGACATTTTTATGAAGAAGAACTGCAGAAAGTGACAAAAGATATTGAATCAGTCTACAGAATTGAAAAGGTCTTGAAAACACGAAAAAGACGAGGTGTTAAAGAATTATTTGTGAAGTGGTTAGGTTGGCCAAAGAAGTTTAACAGTTGGGTGAAAGAAACAGATATTCGAAAATGAAGCATCCATTCACGTGTTTGGTCTCTGTACCTACAGGCAGTGGTAAAACTTCTCTAGTTAGAGAAATTCTAGAACAAAAGTTTATTAAACCCTCTCCAAAAACCATTTTATGGCTCTATGCAGCAGATCAGCCTTTATACAAGGGAATGAAGGGTGTGGAATTTTACCAAGGCATTCCAGATGACACTGAAGAGCGTTTTAACCCGAAAAAGCCAAACTTACTCATCATTGATGACTTAATGACCAAATGTCATAGTGATGAGCGAATGACACGTCTCTTTAGTGTTGTTAGCAGTCATCAAAATCTAAGCATTATTTTTATTGTGCATAATTTATTCCATCATGGTAGAGAAATGCGAAATATTAGTTTGAATACACATTACATCATTCTGTTTAAAAATCCTAGAGACAGCCAACAAATAAGTACATTAGCGCGACAAATGTATCCTGGAAAATCTCCATTTCTCATAGAAGCCTATCAAGATGCTACCAGCAAACCTCATGGCTATTTACTCATTGATTTGAAGCCGAAGACGAATGATCAACTACGTATTCGTACAGGCATTTTACCAAAAGATACACATTACGTATATGTTGATAAGGTAGCGTATGAACAAGAACCAAGTCACTTGACCATTCAAGCAAATCAACCTTTTCTTCACTTGCTCGCACGCAGCGGGCCTAAGCGACGTAAATCCTTGCTACAACAAGCTACTAAGGAGGAATTAACTAGCTTGTTTGAAATTTGTTTGAATATATTGCGAGAACATTTACCCTTAAACTCAAAAAGGTATAAGGTGTTCAAACGTGATCGTCATACCCTACGCACACTAGCAGATAAGAAGATATCACTTCGAAGAAAAAAGAAGTTGGTTAATCAGAAAGGAGGATTCATTGGAGCTATTGCTAAATTTGCATTGCCCTTGTTAGCTCAGTTGCTGTTAAAATGAAACATACTATGAAAATGGTTCTCATTCCTGAATATGAATATAAAATGTTGTTAGAAAAGAAGGGAAAAGATGGTGAAATCAAAACGAAAGTGAATAAACTTTTACGTGGGAAACGAACTCGTGAAAAGGCAATAGAAATGTCTCAAGTTCTTGGCCGTCATTTACGAACAATTCAGTCGCAACAACAGCGACAAAAGTCTGTTACATCATCCAAAGCAGAAAAATCAGAAAAGTCCCAACAGTTTCTAAACCATTTTCAACCTATTTATCATGTAAAACTAACACAACTTCTAGCAGAACTTAAGAAATATGGAACGAGATGGACAGATAAAAATGAACTTGTTTTAAAAACGGGTACTGTCATTACAAATTCCAACATTATTGATTTGTTGAAAGAAGCATTGGTTGCTACAAGAAGAAAAGAACGACGAGAACCACCACATGGTTGGAAGCAGTTTATTGAGGAAATTGTAGATGCTAATATTCCAAAAACTGTTTTTGGCAAAAAGACAACTCGTGAAGATATTACAAAAGAGCAACAACAACGTCAACAAAGGCTGTTTCCAGAAGGATGGGAAACTTTTTAACATGGATTAAAGAGTTATGGTGTTGTTGTTGTAAAGAAAATGGAAATAAAAATACTATTCCTGTAAAAATTAGGTGTGTTAAAGCTTGTTGTCAGGGAGAAGTAGTAGATACCAATGTAGATCACGTAGATAGCAATTTAGACAACAATTTAGACAGCAATGGAGATGACGAGTGTCAAACATGAAGTAATGTATAGACACATCTAGTCTACATCACATAAACGATTTAGTCATCATTCAGTCAACAAGTTTTTATATAACTTTACCTAGCAATGCTAGTATGAACTATTATCCTACTAATAAGGCTTCTACTTATCAAATTCGTTTACCTCGAACCATCTATCTGAACGGAAAATATGAAGTAGCCTTAGCTGAAATTCAATACCCGCACACATGGACGACAATGAGGCCAGGAATAGACTATACTCTTCATTATCGATCATCATTAGATGTATTTTATGCAGTTTCCATTCCATATGGTTACTACAGATCCATACCTGAGATATGTACTGCAATCAATGAAGAATTACAAAAAGCTATTAATGCAAACCCTATTCAGTTAAAGTATGATAAAATTAGTCGAAAAGTTTATCTTATTTTAAGAGATGATTATGATATTGTCTTTTCTACTGGATTAGCTGAGATTTTAGGATTTAAACCAGATAAATGGTATAAAGAATCCGGTCCCGCTGAACATCAATCCGATGTGAAACATGGATTTTATACACTTTATGTGTACTGTAGTATTTGTGAGCCACAAGTAGTTGGAGATTATTATGTTCCTTTACTACGTTCTGTTCCCATTAAAGGGGATGATGGTGATATTGTTATGAAAACTTATGAAGAACCTCATTACGTCACTGCAAACACATCTAAATTTGACACAATAGAAATGAATATTAAGGATGACACAGGTCATAATGTTTCATTTCAAAGTGGGAAAGTGATATGTAAACTTCATTTTCGACCAAAAGCATTATGAAAGCATATACACACGATCCGTCTACATATCGCAACCATTTTCTTCGTCAAGTGGGTGGGGAATTACCAGGATTTAAAGGAGCGCGAATACAATATGGAGATGGTATTGGTTCAATATTGGGATCATTGGCTCGCAAAGCTATTCCACTGCTTAAAGCAGGGGCTAAAATCGTTGCACCACATCTTAAAAAGGCTGCAAAAGATGTCGCGAAAGATGTTACAGGCCGAGTAGCACAACGTGTCATTGGTGATGTGTTAGGAGGACAAAAGAGAGCGCAACCAGCAAAACCTATCAGAAGGCGAAAGGCAGCTAAACGGATAACATCAACAAAATATAAGAAAGATATTTTTTAATCATGTCTTTAATTCATAATCATTCTTGTGAATGTAGTCTTTCTCCATTAGAATGGTTTCGCATACCACCAACGCAAACTGCTGTAGAAAAAAGTTATAATGTTGACTATCAACCACTAACTACCATTAGAGAGGGCGCTCCAATAGAATTCGACTTTCCTGCGAGTACAGAAGAATATCTAGATTTAAAGAACAGTAAACTTAATATTGTATGCGCTATTGTAAAGGCTGATGGAACACCATGTGATGTAGATGGTAATGTATCATGTATCAATGATTTGTTTAATGGGTTATGTCCAATATTGAATTATTTCTAAATGATCGTTTGGTATAACATAGCAACAATACCCATGGATATACCTGTATCATATCTCATCTCATTCATGACTCGGAAGAAAGTCTCCATTCTGAGCGCTCTATGCGTCTCATCTATAAAGATACTGCTGGTTCAATGAATACTCATGAGGTGAAAAGACCTAATCATGAAAGATATGTATCAGGTTTTCATGTAAATATTGAAGGTGGTGATCTAGCTCAAACAGGAAATAATGGTTTACATAATCGTTATTTGTATACACGTCTAAGCCGTGAGTTTGCACTTAGAGGTGGTTTAAGGGTAGATTTGTTTGAGCAAGAACGTTATCTTCCCAATGGTATTAGTATGAAATTACGTTTACATAGACAAAAAGATGAATATGTATTAATGGCTGCAAATAATGGTTTTAAAGTAGAAGTAAGAGATGCGTTTTTAACCATTCGCAAAGTGAGGGTTAGTCCAGGTATTCAGTTAGGACATGCAGATGCATTGATGAAAACTCCTGCTAAGTTAATTATTACTAGAAAAGAGTGTAAAATTTTAGCTATTCCAGCTGGATTTCAACCTTTTGTGAAAGATAACATCTTTTTAGGTCAATTACCAAAACGAATTGTTATTGGACTGGTTCATAATGAAGCCTTTGCTGGAACATTTTGAGAAATCCGTACAATTTTGATAATTTTCTTCTTAACTTTATGCAGCTTTACACGGATGGTGAACCAGTCCTATCCAAACCTCTCAAGCTTGATATAAATCGAGGCAAATATCTTGATGCTTTTGAAACTCTTTACAAATCTTTTGATAGATTGAATGGTGAGAAAAGTTCCATTATTAAACGAGAAGATTGGTCTAGAGGTTATGCTTTATTTTCTTTTGACTTAACACCTGATTATGATGGTGATGATCATTATGCCCTTATCAAACATGGGAATTTGCGAGTAGAAATGAATTTTGCTGGTGCCTTGCAAAATACAGTCAATGTTATAGTGTATGCTGAATTTGATAACATTGTTGAAATTAATGCAAATCGTAGCATTCAATTCGACTACCAGTCATGAACACGAAGCAGATAGAAGCCATCCTATCCCATGATGCCACGACAAAAGACTTGTTTCAAGGTGTGTTTGCCATGGACCAGTTACCATCTTTACAACGCGGTGCCTATGTCATCAACACAGACGATCATGATGAGCCAGGAGAGCATTGGGTGGCAGTATATTATGACGAAGACCCTGCAGAATATTTTGACTCTTATGGACTTTTACCTATAGACAGTCGTTTGAATAAGTTTTTAAAGTTTAATTTCATTTATAATTCAGTTCCATTACAAACACCGATATCCTCTACATGTGGATTTTATTGTGTGTATTATATAATTCAAAGAGCTCGAGGACATAGTCCTTTTGAAATCATTGATGTATTAAGAAGAAGTGATGGTGATTTTGTTGTAAAGGATTTTGTATATAGACATTATAAACCATTATTTTATTGATGTTGTTTTAGTTAAGTTGCATTAGTTAAGTTGTTGGTAATTGTGAATTGTATTATGAATATTGTAAATAAACAAGACAGTTTTATACAACATTCGTTTTTATTGTGTTATACGTTATTCACATTTCACAATTATTTTACATTGAATTTTTATTTTACAAATACATTCAATACATCAATAAACACATGCCATTCATACCAATCTAAATTAATATATGTATCATAGACATTACATTCACGTTTGTAAATGCTATGAAAACTAGCATAACACTGTCCATTACCAAACTTTATTATTTTAACATCTTCATGTTCAGACAGTTTCAGTTCATATCCATGATCATTCATGTCAATGTTCATCACCATAACACACATGAGATGTGTCAGTTCAATGGACTTGGTGCCTCGCATGAGTTGCACTCCTTCCTCTTTGAATTCAAGCGTCAGGTTCTTTCCAATCCAATGCTTGTAACAGAGCGTACCATTACACTGTGTTGAGGGTGATGTAGTCGTAGCGTTCTGTAAGCTCGTCATATTGGCGAAATTGTACAAACACGTCTAAGCAGTTCTCAGTAACACGCACTTCTAATTCATTTGTGACTGCCAGGAGAAAGCCAGGTATCCTGAACTTCTCTAGATGGTCTTTCAACACAGATTGTTCGTCAGTTGATAGAATGATATACTTTCCAAAATGTCTTAGCACAATGTCATCACATAAGTTTCTCAGATATGAGAATCCATGTGAAATAGGTTCATATTCCGATAAAAAGTCTTCCATCTCGTTCAACAGTCAGATGAACTATGAGCTGTCTCCTTGTCTGCAAAGACGTTTTTATGCTCGCAAGATGGCGAAGAGTGGATGTTGTATAGCTTCTAGGAATCGTAAGACTGCGCGCCAGTTCTTGATATCAAAGAGGATCAAATCTGTATATGGTTTATCTGGCACAACTCCCTTGTAATCCTCTGGAAAATCCTGTAAAAGATTTCTACAGATTTCTACACGTATGTTAGAATCATATTCAGCCACCGTCACTTCCACTTTATTTTCAAGTCTACGTTTAAACCCATGTTCAAGTGGTATGTTTTTAAAGTCTTTCCACACTTCAGATTTAAACCGATGATTACTTGTCTGAGAACCTAGTATCACTTCATTCCTATCATTTACAGTAAGGTAAGCACCACCGTTCAGCATGAGTGCATTCATGTTTTTACCTTGTTATGAGCCGTCTTCTTGTCTGCGAAGCCTTTTATCCACTTCTTTCACCTGCTTCTTCAGCATTTTCCATTCAGGTATTGTCAGCAAAATTCCCTTTTTTGTTGGACGGTTTTTTCCAGTCCCTTCATCTCTCAGGTACTTGCGAATGTTTACCACTCCTTCATTGCTTTGTTTCATAATCTTGATATACTTTCCATTTCCTAGAGAAAGCATTCCATCCCACGACTGTGGTGTTGGTGTCGTCTCCACTTTCAATTTCTTGATGGTAGTGGTAGGATTTGTAACTTTTAAGCCTTTAACTGTATCTGCAAGAGTATCCATCTCAGTTGCAGATCTCTTACGACTTTCACGTTCCATGTTAACGCTTCAATGTTCACACCTCAAATAACTCTTCCGTTGGAGGACCTCCCCTTTTATAACATTGCTTTGTAATGTCCATGCGCTAAGGTGGAATAGCCATCATTCAGCACATATCGCTTGTCGTCATATGGGGAGAGGGCTACTTTCCTCAACTTCTCCGAGAAAAGCTGGTGACTATGACTTCGGATAATGTGTCCTGTAGCCATCGTTTGAGTTTTCTTGAACAAACTGTCTCTATACTGCACATGTTTAATGCGTCTTTGACAAGCTCGATTGATGCCTTTAGCTGTATGTTTTTCTTTCCCACCGCACAATAAACTGTACATTTTCGGTCTGAGTCCAACAAACTCTTCAATGGGGACGCCGGCCGTCTCATCCTCCATTTTCCCAAGCACTTTTTTGTTCACGTTGGAATGTAGGAAATGATCCGGCGGATAGTCACTTGTGTCGAACAGGTCAGCATCTTGCTACATATCCTTGTAGATATCTTCCGTTTCTATGTCGTAACATAGACTGCCGGTGTCGCTGAACAATAACTTGGCATTGGGATACTTGACCATGATGTAGTTGTAATGAAAGTTGAACATAAGCACTTTGCTGAGGTCGAGAATGGTGAAGCCAACTTGAATGGGTTTATCCAGAAGCAAATCCACTTTGCGTAAATGTACCGCGGTCAAATCTTCGTTGAAAATTTTGAATTTGTGGAAAGAAGGTTTGGCTACAAGTTTCTTGAACCGCTTTTCCTTGTGAACAAGTTCAACATTGATTCGCTTTCTCACATTTTCCATGGTTTTGCCAAACACCGAGTTGTTCATCAGTTTGAAGAAGTCTTTCTCAAATGGGTTCTTGGCCAATTTTCTCTTTTCCGTGTTCAAGGCAATGTATTTTGCTAACCATTTGCTCTGTTCAAACATGATGGCGCGATGTACTTTAGTGACTTTCAACCCCAGTGAGACGTACTGTTGTAAATTCCTGTAATGAAGTACATATTTCTTCTTGTCAGACAAGTTAGGAATGAGCTTTTCACTGGGTTTGCCTTTCATGTTTAGATCTTCTAGTAGCTTCTGACTGTACTCTGACAATTCTCCAAATTTGACATATTTCCGTTCTGGAGCCACTGAGTAGTGATTATGACGATCATGGATTGAATTTGGATATTCTAAATCCACTTCCAAAATGAATCCAATGTCATCATCTTCATCCACATCCATGAAGTCAATGGATTCTGGCTCGCTCACCCACATAAATCCTCTTTGTGGCATGCTTTGTGACATGGCCCAGCCACACAAGTTGTTTGCGTCGAGGTACATCAGGTAGTTGTTTGGTATCTCAGAACTGTAATCTGCTACGTAGGGATTATTTGCTTTCGCATACTTGTGTGTGATCACGGATATTCCTCCACGTATGCCTTGCTCAACCATTTGGTACATGTCAATGTCATTGATCAATTCCAACTTCACCTTTGTCGCTTTTAACATTGCATCCCACGACAGTCCTAGTGCTGTATAGTAATGAGCAGGATCCAATTCATACGTGTTGAGGCATACTTGACGAAAGTTTTCAAACACGCCAGCTAGTAATAACACATCTGATTTCAGGTACAGGTCGTGGTATTCACCAAATGTTGTACAGTTGAATGTATCCCACATCTTCTGCGCATGTGCATAATCCTCATCGCTAATGTCCTCTTCGCTAAGCTGACTATAAAACTTGTCCTTTGATGGTAGCTGTGTTTCAGCAAACTTGGATGGTTCGTCCACGTAATCGTAGGGGTACACTCCTTTTCTCAGCAGCAAATCTTGCTGGTTACTATCGTGAATGTGAGAGGTCATGTTGTAGAAGTTATCTTTCCCTTCTGCTGCAAGGTTGGATACCATCTTCTGTAGAGAGGTACTCATGAACTGAAAGCTGTCTGTAAATTTCAGATTGCTCATGGTGAATGCAATATATTTCTCAATGGTGTTGGGAATGACTGTAATCGTTTCATCTTTGAATTTCCCAATTTCCTCCATGATAAGGTGACTGTCAAAGCCTCGCAAATTGTGGAAAAACACAGGAATGATAAAAGAATCTTTATCCCCCTGCTTATCCTTTCTAAGTCGGAATTGTAAGTTGCATTCACTATGTGCAGCTCCGCGATATTTGCCATTGATATGGTCATGATCTCTCACACGATCTGCTCCTAGAGGTTCATGACAAATGTAGCAATCAACAGCGTTCTTAAAATTCTCTTTGTCTTCGCGAGTCATCACCATTTCCTTTGGTCGCTCTAAACCACGTACAATACGATCACGTTCATTCAACATATGGTCTAAAAAGACCTTTACGGCATTGTTTCCTCGATACACGACTGGTGCACGTGTGTTGTACTGACTCACAACTACATAGGCAAAGCTTTTTGGACGATGATGTTGATACTTGTCTCCTTCATGCTTTTGCGTGAAACATTCAAAGTCTGCATAAATCACAAACGGTGATTGTTTGGCTACATTCTTAAACTTAATGAATGGTTCCTTGGGAAATGATAAACGTTGCGCGCCATGCTTGCCACACACTTCACGATGCTCATCTAAAAGTTCTTGTCGCATAAACCCGTGAAGACAGTTGAAACAATAAAAACTACACCATTATGCTTTGATCGATAAGACATAAGTCTGCTGAAATTCTTGATGAGGCAGTCATGCCTTTTCTTGTCATTGCTAATCAAAAGCAAGTTGATTTCTCTCGCACTGGTGTTTCGACTCAGTTGTATCGGAACAACTACATCATGTTCATATCCAAACACGTTAATGGACACATCGTTCTCCTTTTCAAACTTTGGAATGTCTGTAATCGGTGTCGGAAATGTCATACCTTCTACCTTTAATTCCTTCTCAAATGGCTTGTAATGATTCACGCGATTTGCATTTCTGTCATGAGGGTGAAGGTACGCCAATACTGACCATAAGAAACACTTGTTGTCATCATTCTTAATGTTTATCACACCTACTGTTTTCTTCACTTTCTTCGGCAGTGGAATAAAACTACTCGCATCCAGTGGCGCTGACGTAGCTGTATGTACTTCAATGTACAGTATGTTATCCAATACCCAGCCAGAGCCTTGTCGCTCATGTTCATCAAACTTAGTGGACTATTCTTTATAGGCGTCTGGCAAGTCCTGTTCAATATCTGCTGGGTTGTTTGCTGTATATGTTGGACTGCTGATAAATGAATTATCCACTTGTTCTACCATAACACCTTCAGCATTCGCTGTCAGTTTCTTGAAACGTGCATGCACGACAATGTACCATTTCATTCCATAGTTTAAGGTCTCCAACAAATGTGCCTTGATACGGTTCTCTTGCTGTCGCATTTCAAGCAGTAAATCCGATCCATCCTCAGACTCAAACCGTGTTTCCTGCGCGTTTTCACCCAGACTAACCCTTCTACCTCTCCCTACTTGTCCTGTTTTTTCTTTCTTTGAAACATTTTCTTCATGAGACGCATTTTCCATCTCGGCTGGTATGCATGCATGTGTCTCATAAGTATCCCAAGATGGAAATATTTTAATGCATTCACAGCAAAGGAACGGATCAGGTCTGATAACACCATCTTGTACCGTCTTTCATCTCTTGGCTTCAATCATCTCAACAAGCTCTTCATTAGCACGTTTCATCTTAGCTGGTTTGCATGTATGTGCTACGAACAATTCCAGAGATGGAAATGTCACATTACAATCATGACAAAAGGCTGATTTGTCTGAATTAGATGCCATTGTTGTTGTCACGTCAATTGCTTAAACTGATATGATGAAATGTAGGTCTCACTCATCCTATTTATACCGCCTAGGCATGTATTGCAGAGACATCTAGCGGAGAGCGATGTGTTCTGACGATACCTGTAAGCTTAAGAAAAGAAAAGCATAATATGTTTTCTAAAAATTAAATTTTGGTTTAGAACCCTGATTTCTACCCTACTACACCATGGTAAAATGTTCAAACTTATTTTATACATCATATTTTGTCAAAAAAAAATTTGTTAAAGTTGGTCTAGAACCCTCATTTTTACTCTACTACACCATTGTAAAATGTTTAAACTTATTTTATACATCATATTTTGTCAAAAAACAAAATTTGTTAAAATTGGTCTAGAACCACCATTTTTCCACTACTATGACTTTAGAATATTCAAATAAGTAGCGTGCTAAAATGTTCAAACTTATTTTATATATCATATGGTGTTAAAAACTAAATTTGTTAAAGTTGGTCTAGAACCACCATTTTTCCACTACTATAACTTTAGAACATTCAAATAAGTAGCATACTAAAATGTTCAAACTTATTTTATATATTATATGTTATCAAAAAACTACATTTGTTAAATGTGTTTTAGAAGTGTCATTTTCCAACTACTATAACTTAAAACATAACATTGGACTTAACGTAGGAAAAATCCCATTCCTTCTCAAATTTATTGATCGTTCCCACACTCTGTACGAGCGCACTCTGAAATTATCGATCGGTTTTCCCCCACACTCTGTACTAGTGCACTCTGAAATTATCGATCGGTTTTCCCCCACACTCTGTACGAGTGCACTCTAAAATTTCTCAGTCGGTTTTTCCCCACACTCTGTACGAGTGCACTCTGAAATTATCGATCGGTTTTCCACCCAGTCTCTACGAGTGCACTCTAAAATTTCTCAGTCGGTTTTCCCCCCACACTCTGTACACATGTACTTATGCTGTGTGTGGTTACTGTAATGGGAAACCATTGAAATATGACTAATTAAATATTATCATAATAATAATAATAATAAAAAATAAATAAAAAAAGTCACAGAGTCACATAATGTCACAGAGTCACATGATGTCACAGTGACATGTTGTCACATAATGTCACACAGTCATAAAAGTGAACAAAAAACAAAAAACCAAACAAAAAAGTTTTGCCCTGATGGGGGATCGATCCCGGGACTTTCAGGTTGCTAGCCATTTGCTCTGCCAAGTGAGCTATCACGGCTTGTCTGTTGAACGATCTGATAATGACATACATACGTTAGACTAATTATGTTCACATAGCAATTACATAGTCATATAGCTATATGATGTTACATAGTCACATAGTGTCACATAGTGTTACATTATGTTACACAGTGTCACATAGTGTTACATAGTGAAACAGTGTTACATAGTGTCACATAATGTTACATAGTGTAACAGTGTTACATTATGTTACCCCCAAAATTTTTTTTAGTTACATAATGTTACATATTACAAAGTGTAACAAAAAAATAATAACTTACCACGACTGTTTTGCCAATTCGTCTCCAATCTTTCACTTCTTTTCCAAAGAATAACCAATCGTTCACTTTCCTTTTCCAAAGAATAACTAATGTTTCACTTCGTCTCCTATGTGTATTCCAGTCAATCCTTCACTTGTTCTTCAACAGCACAGCACAACACAATAGGTAAGAGCAACTGTTTTCACTTTTTTTCCATGTGTATCCAACGGCAGTCAGAGCATGAATGATGCATATGTGCACAGACAATGTGCTCTTATAGGAGTGTTGAATCACATCTTAGGGGGGGGGGTCCCATGATATGATATACTTCTTCACCAGGGGGGTCCCCATGGTATGATACGATTCTTTACCAGGGGGGTCCCCATGGTATATGATTCTTCACCAGGGGGGTCCCCATGCTATATGATTCTTCACCAGGGGGTCCCCATGGTATGATTCTTCACCAGGGGGGGGTCCCCATGATATGAAAGTGATGCCCGAGGGCGGGTTCGATCCACTGACCTTCAGATCATGGTTCCGCTTACGGGCCCTGCGCTCTACCAACTGAGCCATTCAGGCCAGAAGGTTTATGATCGGGAAAATTTTCCTCATATACATGATTGACAGGTCATGTGACACATGATTGACAGGTCATGTGACACATGATTGACAAGTCACGTGATTAATGACGTCATGATGACGTCATTGACACGGGCGCGCGCTTTAACACCTGTTCCAGAACACCCTATGACGTCATTATGACGTCACTGTGCTCGGACTCTCATGAGAGTCCGAGCACACCTCGTGACGTCATGATGACGTCACTTCCTGTGCTCGAACTCTCGTTTCTCCCCTACTGGAAAACTCTCGAAATGTAAACTTAGAAAATCACCCAGAAACCATCTCACTGTGTATTACCCATAACCTACACTAAATTCTGGTGGCAGGGATGCATTTGCCGAACGATAGCCGGTCTGACATAACACAGAACTACCACGTGCAGGAATCAACAAAGTCAGCCAACTAATGAGAATGTACACCATACAAGATAGTATTTGCAGTATACGTATATATAATATCTAAGATAAATAATATCGTAAAAGTATTCATTTACCTTGATTTTGATCCATCATTTTAATAAAATTTACACCGGAGAAAAATCTCCCGTTATTCGGATCGCGATAAGTTGGGAATGGTTCGATCACATGACAGGAACTGCACTGACGCTGATTGGTCGGTTGGTTGACAAGCATTGTAACCAAAGAAACACGACACCTGTTAAGGATACCCACGTGGTGATATTTGTTCTACACAAAATTTTATTATTATGGATCGCGATAACCAAAGTTGAACGCATTGGAAAGCCCGTAGTGATGGCTTCGTAGTCTACAAGCCTATATTTTCTAAATCAAAAACCATGTGTAAAACCCCACTGTCCAAAAAAACTAGACCATGGTACAAGTGCTACACTACTGCACTGCGTCAGGTCGGCAAGAGAACAGTCACGTGATAGACAAGCTGACATGCTGTCGCTGCAGATCCGAGCTTCACCTCAACCCAAAGTCTATTTAGTGGCCTTCTTCACCCTCGGCTGCTGGGGAGTCCTACAAGAAGGAGGATCACTGATTCAGCAGCAAGAAACGGGCCCAGACTATACAAATTATTCAAAGCATCAGTTGTATATTCTTGCAAGTAATGCTTAATAAAGGTGTTAGGCGATGCCCAACAACCAACCCGCAACAATTCACACATTGGCATGCCATCATCATTGCGCAAGGAGTGCACCGCATGTCTGACCTGGTGCCCTTTAATTAACAATCGCTCATGGATTACATCTTCAGGCTCTTTAAATACATGATCATATGCTAACAATATGGTTTTCTTGATACAATTAGAAATAGACGCTTTGGATAAATCTGCCGTAATACTACGAATGAACGAAATAAACAAACGATGTTGCAACGTGCCGCGAGAGGCAGCCGATCGTTTCACGCACGCTCGTAGCAGGGAGACGGGGTATAACAATGCTTTGTCGACAACGCTACGTGACCGTACCCCGGCAACGTACTCAAGCTCAAAGGAGGCAGATGCATGAGCACACAATGTCCTCATATGCTATGCTCGTCATGTGTTTGCGGCGTCACCCTGAATGTCGAAAGAAGTAAAGGCTGTATCGCAACTTGCCCAGAGTGCAGCATCCTGACAACATACCACGCCTTCAACGGTGAACAGCGCATAGATGACCGAAACCATGAAGACCGGATTATCCTTAACGAATGTAAATAAAAACCTCGGTTCTTGACAGGACCAACAACAGGTGTGAATTAAACGCCACTTCTTATTGCCGATGTTGTATAACTGATGATGTTTTCGCTGCTGATGTGTGGGTTATGAAGTGTGCAGATGCACGGCTAGAAATTCCCATGGCTTTCTAGACCGGCTAGAAATCTCATGCGACTTCTAGCCTAATTAGAATCTTACGGTAGCTTCTGGAGGAATCAATGGCAAGGAGACATTTGGCCGGCTAGAAGTTTAATGATACTTCTGGCCAGGCTTGATGTCCCATGAGACTTCTAGCCGGTCATAACAAAGGAATAATTTCTAAAAAGGAACGAAATGAGTTCATGACCAAACCTTTTTAATGAAAACTTTTTTCATGAAAGAAAAACACAAACAATAGCATTTTTGTGCAAGCAGAGGCTGTGAGGATCAACTCATTGACCAGCTTATGTTTGATGGAACTGGTTTTCATTTTATGGTAATTTAAAAAAAAAAAAAAAAAAAAAAAAAAAAAAAAACGGGAGAGCAAAATGTTGCATTTCAGCTGGTTTGGTGTTGCCAAAAACATTCGGAGAGGTGAAAGAAGTTTTACGTAAGTAAGTATATTTCGTCACGTTTCGAAAGAAGTTAGTCCTATTAATACAAATATACCATGGATTTGTCTTTGGGAATCTATATATTAATATATATATATACCGGCAATTCGTCATTGTAATAATAGCATGTTATCGCCCAAAATAGCAAATTATCGCTCAAATTTAGTCATAAGCCAAATCACACTTCGGGCGTTCCGAATGACATGCACAAAGATTCTGCATTTCGAATACAATCTAACAGGGTAAAAAAGGAAAGAAATAACAGAAAGGTTACGTCTAAATGTCGAATTCTCTTACACCAAATAACTCTGAGTTAGCTCCAAGTTAGCTCCGAGTAGCTCTGACTTGTATAACATCTCTCTGTCAGAGCTATGAAGCCTTCCATTGCTCCACTAATAGGGGTCAATTTCATATTTTCTGAGGCATGAATCCTGCATACCAGCCCCTATTGTTCAAACATCTACAGAGAGTTCATGCCCAATTTGCTCTTTTTGTAAAACGAGCATAGTTTTTAGTGAACTGCATATGTTTTATTTGTTCATAAAAGTGCAGAAAAGTTAGCTTCCGCACCCACCTGTCAAATGTTTGTTTACATTATGGCCTTTAAATGTCACGTGACCAAATTCAAGGGACCGCAAATTTAAATAAAGGGGCCATAGTTTATTTCTATAATACATACTAAAATAGTTCATAGATGCAGAGTGAGGTATAAATTTATTTTGTATACCCACAGTATTTGACTTTTTATTTTTACGTTCTTTTTGAAAGGTCAATTTAAAAGTTTTTTGGTGGATAATTGCAAAAATTATTGTTACTATTTCACGTAATAAAGTATGCTCCCTGTATACAAATAAATGTCAATTATTGCGGGAGATTGGGGTTATTTCCGTATTATTTTTTTTTAAAGAAAGCGTAACACAGAAGTTGGATATGATTACCGTTGTACTTTGAGGGCCTTTAGCCAATGCCAGTAAAAACCTATGGGTCGTTGAATCTCGCACAAAGTAGTCACAGGGGTGCCTCAAAGCGAGCGCAGTTGACTTGCTTATCGTTATATAGCGAGGCTTTGAAGCGGTGCCTGGAAACTTTTTATCGCACCGCTTCTGGGAGCTAGCTCCGAGTCAGCTCTGACTTGCACAACAATGTATATCTCTCTGTCAGAGCTACGAAGCCTTACATTGTTACGCTAATAGGGATCAGCTTTGGATGTTCTGAGGCACGAATCCAACATACCAGTCCCAACAATTCAAATATTTACTGAAGGTTCATGCATAAAATACCCTTTTTGCAAAACAGGCACAATTTTTAGTGAGCTGTTTATTTTTTATTTGTTCATAAAAGCAGGGTTGACATGGTCAAATCTTAGGTGGATTTATCCGGGGGATTTACCCGGATAAATCCGTCCCGGTCAATTCTCCCAAAGTGGCTTTTTCTGGTCAATTGTGGTCACTTCTGACAAGAGACATAAAAACAGTTGAAATTTTCAGAAAACTTATATTTTGAAATTATCCTTAATAATTAAAATTCTCTTTTAAATATATGTAATAATTAAAATATAATAATTATATAATAGTAAAATTATATAATGATTATGCAATAATTATAGTTAGTCTATGTTCCTAAATATTTTATTCTGAATTACAGACTATTCAGTTTTCGCGTAATAAGAAGCTTTTCTTATTTCAAAATTAAAAACTGGGTTGCCTTTATATATATTGAGTTGACGTGCTCCGGAGACAATTGGAACAATAGCATAGTCATTAATATGATGCTTGAAGGGGGACAGAGAAAACACATGTTCACATAAAACATGCTGCGCGATGTCTTAAGCCGACATACTCCCGACAAATAGCGATTAAAATGCAATTGAGTGACACAGCAGAGCACAAGTATCTGCGTTGTTTAAACCAATCCGCCTGATAGTTAGCGAGATATGGTGTCGACAAAATACAGCGTTTTCACAAAGTTCTATCCCACAGTATCACATTTTTCACAATTTCCCATTTCAACAATTTTTGACCGATTTGAAAAATAATAAGCCGTTGCACATCTTCAACCTTTATATTTTCACTGTATAAATTTCAGCTCTCTACATGAAATAGTTTCGACGCTACGGCGTCGACAAAACAGTGCCCAGATTCTCCGATATGTCAACCACGCCCATACTAATTTTTAAAATTTTTATCAGAACTCGAAATTTATATCTGATATCCGTTTCAGTCACAAAATTTACTCATCCGAAAGCAGATTTTTCCCCGGGTAACTGTTCGCCATAAGGCCTGTGAAATCTACGAATACTTGTTAATAGCTGGTAAAATACTTGCATGCGTCATCCTGAATTGGCTACTCAAAGACATAGCAGATAATGTATATCCAGAAATCAATGCGGTTCTCCTAGCGGAAGCAGCACAACTGATATGATCTTTGCCATGAGGCAACTGCAAGAAAAATGTCGGGAACAGAACATGGGGCTCTGCACAGTATTTGTGGACCTCATAAATGCCTTCGACACAGTAAGTAGGAAAGGGCTATGGAGATTCTTACGCAAAGCAGCCTGCCACGATAAGATGATCATGCTGATACGCGCGTGCCATGATGGCGTGATGGGAAGAGCAAGAGAAAGCAGCGATTTTTCAGCCCATTCAAAATCAGCAATTGTACGAAACAAGGCTGTGTCTTAGTTCCCACGCTTGTCGGAATTCTGTTCTCATTGATGCTTAGATCTGCATTTCGCACCTTAACAAAGGTGTGCACATGCAAGTGCGTTCGGATGGCTACGTCTTCAACCAAAGCAGGTTTGTCGCGTATACTAAAGTAGTCGAAACTTGATCCTTGATCTGCTCTTTGCCGATGGCTGTGCCCTGTCTACTCATAACCTTGAAGGCAAACAGAGCATTACAGGCAGACTTGCTGATACAAAACTGAAAAAAGGGGGCGGATAGCTCAGTTGGTAGAGCGCTCGCCTTAAGATCTGGGGTGCATAGCCGGTGCGGGTTCGAATCCTGCTCGTGCCTATTAGCTGTGCCCTCAGTCATCATCGCCCTAGGGATTCAAACTGGAATAGCCCATTTCAGTATAATGTGGTGGGATAGTCCTGATATAGCACTGTGATCGCTGAAAGGAACACCAATAAACAAACAAACAAAACTGAAATGCTTTATCAGCCTGCCGTTGATGACAGACACATTGGCCCTATCGTATATATTGGAAACACAAACCTAAACTCGGTGAAGAATGTTTGCTATCTTTGAAGCATAATCTCATCCGATGCGATGCTCAAAAACATGTAGCGAAAGCCAGTTCACCGTTTGGTAGACTGTAGCATAGACTTTGGAGTAACATGGGGCATCAAACTTAAGACGAAGATAAGCGTTTATAATGCCGTCGTTATATCCACACTACTCTGCAGGAGAATTGAACCATGTTTCATGTTCGATCACAGCGACAACTTGCAGTGTTGTTTAATCAGCTAATCGCAGCTTTATCGCAGGGGTAACCTTGTTATGAATGTACTTGGTGTACTGAACGTGTGCTGCTCCTGTGTTAGACATGGCTCGTGTGGGTGGGAACGAAATCGCATTTCTGATGCAAGGTATGTGGAATCAAATTAACCTTATGGAGGCAAATGAGCAGCCTCTTAGCGTTCGTCGAATTAAACTCGCCATGCAGTACGGAAGAAAGCTTTATGCAAAAAGAAGAATCACACGCACAGCTCCGTCTTTGGATCAAATTTTCCCCCTCTTCCTTGAAAGAGGCCCTACCGTAATACCTCCATTCGGAGCGAGGGTTTTGCCTCACCGAGATAATGCTGACATTACCAAAGAGTCAATTGCAAAATATAGAGTACCAAAAGTGCCAAAGTGCAAACGCACCAAACCTGTGGTATTAAAGAACCTTTCCGTCTATGCAAAGGAAACAACTAGCCCCTTTCTATTACGATCAAATTTTGCAGAGCTCAAGGAAGAATTTCATTTCGTCTACACGGACGGCGATAAATCGGTTGCCTCCGCTTTAACTGAAAACAATACCTTGAAAACGAGACTTCCACATGGATACTATTTTCTCAGCCGAAATTAAAGCTCTTCATCTCGCCATCCAGATAATGAAGATCAGCCGATACAAAAAGTTTATGTTATGCGTGGACTCGATGTCCGTCCAGCAATCAGTTTGAAAACCTACAAATGCCAAACCCCCTTATCCTTGACCTTCTGGAAAGGCATGAGGATGCCGTCAAAGATGGGAAAGACAGGAAACGAGATAGCCGACTAAGCTACAAAAGAGGTTCTAAATGACAATTGTACTTACGTGCTCATACCAGCCTCCGATTTTAAATACCACATCGCAAGATACACAAAAGACTGTGGCAAGAAAGATGGAACAAACAAAGAAACTAGCTTTATCAAACTAATCTCTTAGTCAGACAAAAAACCCCGCCACTAAACAGTGTACGAGATGATATTGTTTACCATAGAGCCAGAATAGGACATACATATATCACCCACAAGCACCTTCTTAGAGACAAACCACCGCCTGAGTGCCTTGGGTGTCAAGAACGTTTTACTGTGTTACTGTATTTAACGCAAGTAAAATACTCTTGTTTTTAACAGATATAAACCTGTGTCATTACCTTTAAGACCTAGATATGGCAAGATTTTAGAAGATTTTAGTATCTACAAGGAATTCAATACAAAATGTATCTCCGACCTCATCGACTGTACTGTGCCATTCTCCCATCCACTTTCATTGCATAAAGTGATAAATCGAGCCGGCCATACGTTATCCAACTGACCAATTTCGAGTTATTTAATTACTTTATATATTGTTAATACTTGGCAAGTCAAAGACTTGCAAATAGTATGTTGAAGCTGTACGGGGCCAATGTTTCGGACCTTTTTTCACTCTTTACTGGTCGGTCATTTTTCTTTACTACTCCATTGACCAATACTGCCCCCCGGGACTCCCAAACTTCGCACAAAAACTGATTGTTTTTATCCACACAAAAACTGATTGCTTTTTTCAAGAAATGCAGTGCCTGAACACTGCAGCAACATTTGCACAAGCTGCTGCACCTGTCAACAGCGACGTGGTGCATTACATAAATTACATGTGCTGTATTTGCAAAAACCAAATACGCTGAGCATGGTGAAATGTTTATGTCGGTTTTATAAGAGCGACGCGTGGATGCAAAATCTTACATGGTCATTTCAAATACGCTGAGTGTTCATGTAAATTATCAGTTTCCGCTGCGCACTGTTCTTGCTGAGGGTCGGGGGTTAGGAATGCCATTTCGTAGCAAAGATATGTTTTTCTCTAATAAGGTTTCGAACCAAAAAAAAAAAAGCTTCGGAACCTGAAAAAAAACAATAATTTTGTCTGTAAATGAAAAGCAAATCAAAATCAGGCTGAAAAGTTTTTAAAATTGTACTCGATCTGAGAAAGTAATTTTAATTTTTTTTGCCAATTTTTATATACCATCTTTGAGAAATAGGTTCTCGTTTAATGACTATGTTACAGTGATTCTGCAGCGACCTTGACCTTGCGAGCCTTGATGCGTAGGCGTACAGCGAAGAACAATGTCGGTAAAGCTTCGGCATATGGTTTCCATTGTTTGTGACTGACTGAGCTCACCATTGCTCCGGTAAGTTGTTAACTCGAAATTCTGCTTACAGTTGTTAGGTTTAAATTAAAGGATGTTTAAGAGTATGTGAAACATGTTCCATCAAGGTAGGGCAAGCGGTATTTTGTGGTCATTCGTCTTGCTTATCCCTTTGTCACATGATTTCATCATTTTATCCTGAAACCAGGCTAATAAAGGTTCAAGCTGTAGCAGCGCTGGGTTGTCTAATTTAAATAATCTTACATTCACTAACACGTATTCACGCAACATTTGGCGGTATGCAATCAGACTTTTTTAGATACTGAAGACTTTGGTCAGCTTTTAAACCATGATTTTCAATTATGCTGCAGTTTTACATGTTTTTTTATAACATTTAACAACAAGGCCGTCAAGAGACGGTGCCCAGATGCTGATATAGGAACAAGACACGAACTGGCGCTGCGCTTTGTTTCCAAAACATGGCGGACACTTACTGGAAATTTTACTGCTGTTATTAACTATTTTATGTATTCTCAACATCAATTTCGTTTCAGAACAAAATCCACCCTGTGTTCATTCTGACAACATCATCATAGCCAAATAAGCTGTAAAGATGCCTCGACGGGAAATTTTTTTATCATATAAAAATCACCGATCCGTCAACTCCCAATTCCATCCACATCTATTAAATCCATCAGCAATGCAAAAGTGAACATTGCAGAAAAAAAAGCGCCAGATGCATTGGATGCATTTTTGGCGAAAATTTGGCACACTTTGGAATTTCGCCAGTTTTCCACATTAGCAAAAAAAGTAGGTTCTGATACATTGTTAAGGCCTGACCCAATCTACTTTCATGCAAAATTCCGAGCAGCAAATTGAACAAAATTTGTAGGAGGAGTAGGCTTCTTCGCAAAGAGCGTGATCAGTGTGCCAAATTGGCGAATAGCGAAAATAAAATAATGGGCATTTATCCATCAGAGTCAGGGTTGGCAAGTTTCTACCGAAGTGGGTAAATACCATGGTAATTACCGGGTAAAAGCCCGGACGGTAAAAAGGGTTTTTACCATGGGGTTTCTACCATGGAGTTGGCGGCGCTTATTTCTCAGATCTTTGCACACAAACTTGTGTACTGTTGGTAATTATCTTTCATGCAATTCATATCCACCACCACTGTTTACTTTACTCACGTGAAGCCACACCCCTTTGTCAAATATTTCTTCTTATGTATGCTGTGCAGTTGCTCTTATGCAATGGTCTTGTGATATTAACGAACAGACTATTTATGTAAGAAGTAATACCTGACAAAGGGATGTGTTTTCCCTGGAGTAATCGGTAAACATCAGCGCGATACTACTTCGATGTTAGAAATGGTCACATCCGTTTGTTAGTTAAACATCTTAAGAGGGTCTATATAATACATGATTTTTGTGAAATCAAAAGTATTGTATTTTGAGGCTTCTAAACACAGTTAAGCTTTTGAATGTATTTAGTGGAAATTAAATAAATTTAGAAAACGTTGAAAATAAATTTCAACATGAATAACGGTGGCAGACCAAGGGATTCAGTATGGCAACATTTTACTCAATTCACAAAGGATACCAAAGTCTATGCTAAATGTCACAGGTGTGGAAATACACAATTAGCAAAGGCCGGTCGCTTAAAGCTCCATGGTAAGTTGTTGTTAAGGGGGTTTCTACCCTATTTCTACCATTTCTACCGGGTAAAAACCCTTTTTCCCGGGTTATTACCCTAGTTTTTACCCACGGTAGGGGAAAAAGGGTTTCTACCTGGTAGAAACCCAACCCTGATCAGAGTAGGCCACATTTACCATAATTTTACTGCTATCAGATGAAAACTGAAAGAGAAGTAGTCAAAAACAAAAGACGAACGGACAGACGACAAAGGCCCACTCGATGGACGGGTGAACGGACAGCCATACGACAGAGGCTCCACACGATGGGTATAGCTGCCTCTGATCAAAGGCCACCTGTGCTAAATAGAAACTAAGATCAATAACCTGCCTCACTGCTCTGATCTCTCAGTACAAACTATATACGCTCGATAAAAAGTTGGTAGAACTAACTGTAATAAAAAAATCTTTAGTTTCAGGGTGAGTTGAATGAATGTAAAATATCGTTGTTTTTGTGTAATGTTAGGGAAAATAATTTTTAACAATGGCAGGGTTCGCACTGGGTTCTCAGGAAAGCCAGTCAAAAAAGGAGAGTGTGACTCAGTTGGGTCCAGAAAGACTCGGTGGGTTCCGAAAAAGTGAGTCATTTCGTAAAAAATGCCCAAAAAGTGGACAAAAACCCCGCCAACGCGAACCCTGAATGGTCTAAAAGATTTTAGAGAAACCATTTCCTTGTGAACTGAGCCAAAGCTGTAAAATACGAACATTCTGAAACGAAAAAACTTCGTTAATTCTTATTCTAGTATTTAAGTAACTCCCCCTGACACGGTTTTAAGCAAATGGGGATGAGACAAGGTTTTACAAGTCCCTTTGAGGGTTTTACCTCAGCTTCAAACTCTTTACGTCCCAGGGACGCCACGCTTTCATATTTTTGCGTCCCCCATGATTTTTTTTTTGCGTCCCCCAATTTACACCCTGATTTGTTTGTGTCCACTAATTTGAACTAGAGCAGTGTACATAGCCCACATATTCCCGGCAGCCCCTCCCCTCACCCCATCAGTTGAACACGGCCATCAATAGTCAGTCAAGAGCTGAAATTTTCCAAGTCCAGCTGGTCCATTTTCCTTGGACGAACCTGGCCCATTTACAATACCGATCTGTGTTTGTTCCCATAGAAGCCACATACCAAATTTCATTAAAATCCTTGGAGGAGTTTTTAGGCCGACCGACAGACCGACACACGGTCGATCGCATAAAGTCCCCCACAGGCTCTACCTGTGTGGAATAAATAAGCACGAAAGGTATGTGTTTAGGGGGGGGGGGGTCGGGTAAGATGTAGAGCGTACAGTTGCAGTTCACACAAACCAAGAAAATTATAAAAGCAATGAATTCTCATCCAGCCATGTCTGCTTTTCATATTGTTAAACAATCTGGCAGCGTCGGGAAAATCAGATTGTTGTAAGGCTGGTCCTTTCAGTTTAATGAACATTAAACGGTTCAACCGTTCAGGGTTTAGTCTGTTTCTGTTTTTATTGCGTTTAAAACCAAAAATCTTCTTTCACATGGAACAGACGAAACCGGTATAACCAGGGCCAGTTTGCACAACAACACAAAAATCGGGAAACTGAATAGGGCAGGGCTCGAACTTAACTAACTTTGACTCGGAGCCACCGGGCTCCCGGGTCTGAAAATCTGGGAGCCCGACCCAAAATCTGGGAGCCCGGAGTATACATGTTTGATTTAATGATAAAAAGAAAAAGAAAAACAAAAAAAATCAGTGTATTCTATTTTTTATTAATGTCACACTTGTCATAACGTGGAATTTAAGTTCTGCCAAGCTTCTTTTTCTTCACTTACGTCTTGTTTGTGTTTTTCATTATTTTCCTCTTTTTTTGTTCATCATATCGGGACGCCTTATTCGAACACCTGAAGTGGCCTAAAGATCAATAGCGTGGCTGGGGTCAAAGCTAAATATTTCTTCTGATTCCAGTTGAATCATCATGAAGTCACTAACGTGATCATCACTTAGGCAGGACCGCCAATCGCTTTTCGTTTTTAGCCCCCCAACCGGGGCTTTATGCCTCGGAAGTGGCTTATGGATTGGGCTCTGTCTGTCCGTCCGTCTTTCCATCCGTTACCACTCATTCCCCTTAGATGTCTATGTAGTTTGGTCTGAAGGTTTACAGGACTCACCCCCATGGTTGTAGCTTGATGCACATCAATTTTTTTGGCGGTCCGATCATTTTTTTTTTAAATTTTAGTGCTTTCAGTACCGTTCTTAGACTTTGTTTGTGCGACATCTCAAAAATAGCCCATCAGCTCTCCACCATACCTTGCAGAAAGAAAGACCATATAGTGCAGATTTGATCTGAGGAATTAATTTGATTTTTTTTCAAAAATTGAATTTTTGACGAATTTTTGATATTTTTACTTAGGTGTTTTTTAGCTGTTTTGGACTTTGTTTACGCGATATCTCTAAAACATTTCAGCAGATCCTCATCAAACCTTTTAGAAAGAAAGACCATACTGTTACGATCATTTCTAAAGGGTTATTTTTTATTTTTGTCAAAAATTGAATTTTTGACGAACTTTTGGTACTTTCACTTTCGTTTATTTTTAACTGTTTTGGACTTTGTTCACGCGATATCTCGAAAACAGTTCATCGGATCTTCACCAAATCGTTGAATTAGAAAGACCAGATAGTGCACATCATCACGAAGACTGTTTCTGATTGAAAATTGTATTTTGGACGATTTTTTTCAAATTTCACTTTGGTGTGTTTTTGACTTTTTGACTATGTGCACACGGTATCTCAGAGACAGGTAATTCGATTTTGATCAAATCTAGCAGGAAGAAAGACCCTATAGTGTAGATGGTTACTGAAGTAGTGGGTCTGTCTGGTAAATGGGTTAGGTTAGCCCAAGGAAAGTGATCCAAATGCACTTTGAAATTTACCAAATCCTGGAATTTATTCAGTATCGGAATGAGTTTGTTAACACGATATCCGAAGAACAACTGCAGGGATTTTAATGAAACTTGGAACAAACACAGATCGGTATTGTAAATGGGTCAGGTACGTCCAAGGAAAATGCACCAACTGGACTTGGAATATTTCAGCTCTTGATTGACTATTGATGGCCGTATTTAACTGATTGGGGCCTGTGGGGAATATGTGAGCTATGCACACTGCTCTAGTTCCACAGTGTAGTCTTGAAATTTTTCAAAGCTGATTTCTTATCAATTATGAAAAAATTCATTGTGGAGAAACTTTATGTGCTCTAGTTTTCAAAGCATGGATTTCTCATAAAACAATTAAAAATAATAAAGTTCATTGTTAAGTTTCTGACGTCACAATAAATAAATCCGATTTCAATATTGTAAAAAAAATACCGGATTTTCCGGGAGCCAGCCGGGCTCCGAGATCCAAAAATCTCGGAACCCGGCGCGAAATCTGGGAGCCTCGAACTGCCGGGCTCCCGATAATTTCGAGCCCTGGAATAGGGAGCATTTTTGCAAAAGCGGGGCTCGAAATTAGCCGGGGCCCTGGGACCCGAGGCCCAATAATTTCTGGCCTTACGATTTTCGAGACTTGGGGCCCGGCGTGCCCCACGATTTTTTCGGAAAGGCCTATGTTAATCGGCAATATAAACGATTTTCATCGAAGAGGAAATAAGGGTGTGGAAAGAACTCGGAGTCAAAGTATAATAAAACAAAAAAGACAAACTGAAGACTTTGTATTATCGGTATGTGAACGAACAGTTAAGAGAAATAAGTTACATTTATGGTAATATCGTCATTTTTCTAATATATAACCTATATCTATCCGGGCCCCAGGATTTTCGGCCGGGCCCCAAGAAATTTGGTAAAAATGGTTAATTTCGAGCCCTGCAAAAGCCTCAAAAGTCAGCGTGTTTTTTGTAGGAACATACAAAGTGCTTAAACTGTTTTTAGTTTTTTTTCACTAATAATGCACGTGTGAAGACAAATTTTTTATGCGTGCCCTGGGACGCAAGCACGCGTCCCGGGCCAATTTTTTTGCGACATTGACGCGCAAATCCGCATCCTGTAAATCCCTGGCGCTTTATTTAAACCAGCCAGCATAGAGGATAAGTTTTGTGTCTGCCATCAACAGCTTGTTAGCACGACAACTTAAAAACTGCTGCAAGGATTTTAATGAAACTTGGTTTGTTCCTTCTGTGGGAACAAACATAGATCGATATTGAAAATGGGACAGGTTCGTCCAAGGAAAATGGACCAGCTGAACTTAGAAAATTTCCGCTCTTGATTAACTATTCTATGCACACTGCTCCAGTTGCTTTTGATGTGTTCAAGGAGAAGATGTGACTGTCTGGTATAATTGCTTCAGTCACCAAAACGGGGTGTGCTTGCTTCATAGCGCAATGAGCAAAGCGCATGACGTCAGTAGATGACCAGTGGCCATAATAGTGGGAAGTGGGAAAAGCCTATTGATTTCGCGCAGGGTGTGGGGGGGGGGGGGGGGGAGAGGGGCGGCCCTATGACTCTTGAGATGGCCATGAAGTGTCACTGAAGAAATGAAAACTGCAGAACTCTGCTTTTGACGGCAATTTCAATCAATTACTGGTTGGATTTTGTGCCTTTCTGAGCAAACAAGTTCCTTCTGCGGCCCCTTTTAGATTAGATTGTTCGATGGAGATCAGCTTGACGGACGTGTGGCCGCAGACCGTGACTTCAGGGTTGTGTTGTAATTCCGCAGAGACTTCCCACAGCAGCGGATGGTAGAGGAGCAAAAAATATAAAGCCGTGTAGCATATAGCAAGGATTTTAAATTCTTAAAGCAAGACAGGCCTGTTATTTAAAGTCGTGGCGGTACTGTATTGGTAAGACCGTGAATTTCAAGTGACATTCATTGGAAAACTTGAGTGAAATCCTCTGAATTCTGTAAAGGACACTTTTTCAATTGGATAGGAAAAGTTTTAGTCTTTATTAAGGCGACCACAATTGAAGGATAAATGAATTACAGCTGAAGCAGGACAAAAAGAAATCGTTTCAGACTCGAGCAATGTGGAAGAAAAAGAATTAATAATCCATTTCTACTTAGGATTTATTGTTGAATTGTGAGTTAGGTGTCAAACTCACAAGCAGGTAGTATATAAACCTGTATCATGTGAAATAGGTCATCAGCGTCAGTTCTTTGTTGCCCTTCTTATGCACTCTAAGTTTCTTAGCCTTTCTTATGCCCACCAGCTCGTTGTTGCCCTTCTTGACGTGTCCAAATATTATTTTGGTTACTTTTGCCCTTAGGTCAAGTGATAATTTTTCGGATTTGACCGCCCGCCCCCGTTTCTGGCAATTCCGCAGGAGCTCGGAAAAATAAATCAACCATTGTAAGAAACTCCTGGAATAGCCCTAATTAAGAAATTTACCAGTTTGAAATTCGAGAACCCCATTTACCTTGCACGTAAAAGTTTGCAGTGATCACAGCAAGGAAATAAGGTTCAGATATGCAAACTCGAAAAGCTCGTGAAGAAAGCCACACAAATAGTAATGTATTTAATTGTTTTGCTTAAAATTAAATACATTTGATTTTAAAGGGCAATAAGTGGTCATGCAAATCAATTATACGGCTTATTTGATCTTTTTAAGATTTAGGTGAAGGACAGGATGGAAGATAATAGAGGGCTTCATATGTCGGACTATCTTGTTTTTGGAGCAAGTTTGTTAACATGCATCGGTATAGGGATATATCACGCAGTGAAACACAACTCGTCCCAATCCACAGGTAAGGAACCGTTGCGCATTTGGTCGCTCAGATACGTGCAGCGGTCTCTTCTGCCTCCATGACAACATTACAAGCATCAACGCTATGTGGTGTGGTATCATATTACTGGAGATTTACATTTTGGCATTGACCTCACTGCAATCAATACGCGTACCAATAGAACTTTGTAGCCGTGTCCTAGACACAGGATTGCATGTTAAGGACAATCTTTATGCAGGCATATTTTACTGGTACGCCCACAAGATTGCCTTGCCTGACACTACAAACTAGAAGGTGCCGTGGTAATAATAAGGCTGTAACTTCGGGTTCTTAAGAGCTGTTTTGGGCTGGAAGCAGTACAGAGATGTGTCGTCAGTGTGGCGCCGATTTCGTTTATTCCCCCATGTGAATACGTGCGTCAGATCGGCGAATCCCGAAGATGCGCTGTCAGCATTTCCTATTCAGTGTTTTTTTCCGTGTTTGTTTTGTTCATTTGTAGAGGGTTTTTTAATGGGCGACAGAGACTTGAAGGTGTTGCCGCTGACGTTGTCGCTGGTCGTGTCCGTCGTGTCGGCCGTGACGTTGCTGGGCCTGCCGGCGGAAATGTATACGCAGGTGTGTGACGTATCATTTTTTCTGATGCCAGCAAGAGGGAGGGAGGGAAAGAGGGAAAATTTAAGAAGACTGAAAGTACAGCTATATATGCAGCGGTTTACCTGTCCGCGTCCAATAAGTCTGAAGTGTGTATGGCAATATGTAGAACTGAGACAAAAAACGCACAGTGAATAAATATAAAAACAGATAAAACCGCCCCGAAGCACGCACTGCCACGCAGGTATTTATATCTATTTCCCTATATTTTTGTCAAAAAGGTCGAAACTACCAGACGCACGACTACTTTCGTGCTACTTTTAATGTCTTCTGTAGCCGGGCCGGCAGTACCCAGAGAATCCCAAACCTTCATGTAATGTCTTCTGTAGCCGAGCCGGCAGCACCCAGAGAATCCCAAACCTTCATGTAATGTCTTCTGTAGCCGAGCCGGCAGTAGCCAAAGAATCCCAAACCTTCATGTAATGTCTTCTGTAGCCGAGCCGGCAGTACCCAGAGAATCCCAAACCTTCATGTAATGTCTTCTGTAGCCGAGCCGGCAGTACCCAGAGAATCCCAAACCTTCATGTAATGTCTTCTGTAGCCGAGCCGGCAGTACCCAAAGAATTCCAAACCTTCATGTAATGTCTTCTGTAGCCGGGCCGGCAGTACCCAGAGAATCCCAAACCTTCATGAAATGTCTTCTGTAGCCGAGCCGGCAGTAGCCAAAGAATCCCAAACCTTCATGTAATGTCTTCTGTAGCCGAGCCGGCAGTACCCAGAGAATCCCAAACCTTCATGTAATGTCTTCTGTAGCCGAGCCGGCAGTACCCAGAGAATCCCAAACCTTCATGTAATGTCTTCTGTAGCCGAGCCGGCAGTACCCAGAGAATCCCAAACCTTCATGTAATGTCTTCTGTAGCCGGGCCGGCAGTACCCAGAGAATCCCAAACCTTCATGAAATGTCTTCTGTAGCCGGGCCGGCAGTACCCAGAGAATCCCAAACCTTCATGTAATGTCTTCAAGAGCCGGACAGGCAGTACCCAGAGAATCCCACACCTTCGCGTAATGTCTTACATAGCCGGGCAGGCATGTACTGATTTTAAACCGCCACGGCCACAGTTATATATCCCAGGATTTGCTCAATAATACGATTCACCTGAGTTTCACGTTGGCCAACCAGGCAGGCAAAGCCAGATTTTCTTACCAACGGCTGACGGAAAGTTTGCGTATTCTTTGAGTATCCTCGTAGCACGCCGTAACAGACTTGCAAATGCACCATGTTAAGAGTAAAATTAAGTAACCTGTTTTTGTTGTTATAAAAGTGTCTCAACTTTAGTGCCAGAATAGGGAGAGGGCTGGTGGAATAACAACGAAAAAAGAAATATATAAGAATATATAGAGCAAGGAAGAGTAAAGCCAAGATACAAAATGAAGTACACATAAATAATGAAACACCCCCCCCCCCGCCGTTTTTCTATTAAATATGCTCCGTGATGCTGTCGCTTCTTTTCTCCCCTGCCCCCCCCCCCCCAATCTGTCTGCTAAATATTCTCCGTGACGCTATCGCTTGCTCCCCCTCCCCCCATGTGCTCCTAAATATGCTGCGTAACGCTGTCGCTTGCCCCCCCCCCCCCCAACCTTGTCTCCTAAATATCCTCCGTGATGGTATCGCTTTTTCCCTCCCCCTCCCTCATGTTCTAAATATCCTGTATGATGCTATTGCGTGTTCTCATTTTTTTGATGAATTGCTTAGAGCAGCAGTGCATATTTACACTTGTAGGTTTGTTGTAGGGTTCTCAGTACTTCTTCAACATCGGCTCTGGCCTAGGAATGATCCTCACCGCCCTCATCTTCGTTCCTTTGCTGCATCCGCTCAGACTGACATCCATGTTTGAGGTAAGTCCCTTCCGTTTTCTTATCCAAAGTAGACGCAAAGCTTACCAATTTCTTTCTAAACTATTAACTTGATAGGTACTGATCCTCATAGATTTTGTACTCATTTGCTTTCTTAACCATCAAGTCAGGATACTGATGTGTAAGTATTGATATGACGTCATCGACACTGTTGTAGTACTTAGAGAGGAGGTACAAGAGTAAAGCGGTGCGCTTGACTGGGTCACTGCTGGAAGTGCTAGCCCTCGTGCTGTACGGGGGCACGGCGCTCTACGCCCCTGCCACGGCCATTGCCGCTGGTACGTACTCACCTTCCCGGCTCCTAATTGTGTGACATAAATGCACTGTACTTGTACTGAAGGAAGTACCTGAATTTAGAACAGTCATATTATTAGAAATTAGTTTCTGGGTTCTGTGCCTGAACTGAAGGAAGAGATTACACGGATCTGACAAGTACACGTGCAGACTGAACCACACTGTATCGTAAAAAAATTAAAATAAATTAGAGCTTGAGAACTTACACCCAGGCACGTGGAAATTGAAGTGTTGTACAAAACAATTATCTGTTTGGGAGTATCGTAAGAAACTCCGTCTTTTCTGCCTAAAAAGCTTATTACTTCTGATTTCAGTGACACCTTTTCCTACTTGGATCTTGTGCCTGGGCCTGGGCCTCGTGGTTACTATATACACAAGTCTGGGAGGCCTGAGAGGGGTCATATGGACCGATGTTTTCCAAGCTGCTATAATGGTCATCGGCTTGCTAGCTGTACTTATACAGGTACTAGAACATGTAACATCGCAATGAGTACTGTTACCATGGAGAATACTAGGTACATTAACTGCGACGTAATAATGACTTGAGACTTCCCACTGACATGCGACAAAGGAGTTGTTCCTTATATATTTGTTTTCGTTTAATATTATAAAGCATCTTAGAGAATAAATTCGGCATTTATTTATTTTTTTTATTCATATCCCTTAGAAAACCGATTTTTCAGGCCATTTCAAATATAATTTCCAACAGAAAATGTATCTACACTTTTAACTTTTTTTATTTTTACCTGACAAAAGAGACAAAAAAAACACACTCTTAATGAGGCATTATTTGCATACTTGTCTCCGGGGCACATTCGTCGCTATGAATATCATTTTTGTATCAAACTAATGAGTCCGTGACATAGTCCGGAGTCACGAGTGTCTGGGGAGTTAAGAGCACTTCATTGTTTTCAAACGCTGCCATAACTTTTTAGCATAAATCGGTTACATAAATCTTAACATAAATTTGTTACACAATTCTGTTACATAAATCTGTTACACCAATCTGCTAAATAAATCTGTTACACAAATGTGTTATATAAACTGCCAGTGTATGCATGCAATTGGGGTTTAAAATTTAAAAAAAGTCACGTGATAATTTACTGCATACTTCGACATGGGGAAAGAAGAAACTGCACAATGAAGCTGGAATTTTTTGAAAGAAAGAGATTAAAAGATGATCAAATTCTGTAATGTATTTTTAATAGTAAAGAGTTTCTTTGCTCTTTGTAGCAAGGGTCGTTATTCCTTTCCAGCTAGTCTTTGTGGAATGAAACACATTTGTCAAATTCTACAGCCGTTGATTGATCAGTGACAGCTGGATTGATCAGTGACAGCTGTGGCTTGATCAGTGACAGCTGTGGCTAATTCAATGACAGCTGTGGCTTGATCAGCGACAGCTGGATTGATCAGCGACAGCTGGATTGATCAGTAACAGTTGGATTGATCAGTGACAGCTGGATTAATCAGCGACACCTGTGGCTTGATCAGTGATAGCAGTGGCTTGATCAGCGACACCTGTGGCTTGATCAGTGACAGGTGGATCGATGAGTGATAGCTGTGGCTAATGTGGACTGTTGTTTTGCAGGGGCTGGTGTCTGTAGGTGGCATCTATGAAGTCTTCCAGTACAGTGCTGAAGGCGATCGATTGCACTTTTACGAGTAAGGTTGCACCTTTTTCATTCATCCATACTGTGAGGGTCGAGTTTTTTATCTGTGTTTATATTACTTTAAGCTGTCACATGTCAATTATTTTTAAATGTTTAGCCTCATTGATGGACAGACATTGCACTCAGTACCTTTGTTGCAGTTTCGATGCAGACCCGCGCCAGCGGCACACTTTCTGGGGCTTGACCGTGGGCTTTGCTTTTGGTAGTCTGTCGTTTTATGGAGCGTCGCAGTTCACATTCCAAAGATTTAGTGCAACAAAACGAACCAAAGATGCTAAATTGTGAGTGCATCCCCCCTCCCCCTCTCTGTCGCTCAAGAAAAAAAAGATAATTTTTCAAGAGAGGAAACATTTATGCAAAATTGCAGGCAGCCGGATCAAAAATTTGGAAGAAGCACTTGGATAATTGGCTATTGAAATATTAACATATACCCCGCATTTAGTCAGATTTTCATGACAGACCTTCCTGTTAACATTCATGCAAAAGATAAAGACTATCCGAGTAAAATTGTGTAGGAAAAGGCCTTTTGAAAACTGGTAACCAAAAAGCTATAAATGGCCCCCATTTAGCCATTTTTGGCGGATCGTGAAAAACAGTATTTTTTTAAACAGAGCCAGGGGATAAGGAGTGGTGATAGAATAAGTAGCAAAGTTACGCGTTTTTTGAGTCCCCGCCTCCACGCAGCGCGGCTTGGAGGACTATAGCTTTCGGGTCTGTCGGTCGACACCTTTGTTGACAAACTCAAGCCTACATTTCTTTAGCGATTGTCAAAATATTTTACATACAGTTAGTATGGATCCTAACAAGAGTTTCTATTGTACATGAGCCACGTCGGCCCGAGGACATTGGCCCAGCTGGACTTTAAAACTTCACACAGTCTTTGGCAATTGAGAGTTTGTTAATACCCTCAAGCCAACAGTTCTTAATCGATTGTCGAAATATTTTACATATAAGTAGTATGGCTGGGTAATAACAAGAGTTGTTATTTTAAATGAGCCACGTCGGCCCGAGGACTTTGGCCCAACTGGACTTAAAAAAGTCACACAGTCTTTGAACACTTGAGTGAGTTTGTTAGCACCCACAAGCCAACATTTCTTAATCGATTGTCAAAATATTTTACATATAGGTAGTATGGGTGCTAACAAGAGTTGGTATTGTAAATGAGCTAGGTCAGCCCAAAGACATTGACCCAGCTGGACTTTAAAAATTTGCACATTCCTTGGGCACTTGAGTGAGTTTGTTAACACACTAAAGCCTACATTTCTTTAGCGATTGCAAAATATTTTACACACAGTATGGATCCTAACAAGAGTTGGTATTGTAAATGAGCCACATTGGCTCGGGGACATTGGCCCAGCTGGACTTAAAAGTTCACACAGTCTTTGAGCACTTAAGTGAGTTTGTTAGCACCCTCATGCCAACATTTCTTAGTTGATTGTCACAGGGGTTAGCACTGTAAATGAAGTAGGTCGGCCCAAGGACATTGACTCAGCTGGACATTCCTTGAGCACTTGAGCTTTCGGGTCTGTCTGTCTGTCGACACCTTTTTCAACACACTCAAGCCTACTTTTCTTGATCGATTGTCAAAATAGTTTACATATGCGTAGTATAACACAAGATTTTGTGTTATAAATGAGCCAGATCGGCTTAAGACATTGACCCAGCTGGACTTTAAAAATTAGCCTTCATTTCTTGATCAATTGTCGAAATATTTTACTGGGATTGTACGCCGGCGGGGGACATAGTCAGTTTCACTGACCTACTTGTTCTTTAAAGGTTTCGAACTGGTGAAAAAGTTTCTTTGAAAGCTTTCGGGATCTGGAAAAAAAAGTTGTCTCGTCTGTAAAGGAAAAGCAAACCAAAATCAAGCTGAAAAGTTTTGAAAATTCTGCTCGAAGGGATAAAAATGATTTTTTAGTATTTTTTCGGCCCAGTGTTTAATATTTCGCCTTTGAGAAAGAGTGTCTCGTTTTTGCTTGGCTTCAGAACGGTTCTGTTGAACCTACCGTTGTTCTACGGTTTCCACATACTGCTGTGTTTCCTGGGGTTGGTGATATACGCGTATTACTCAAAAACTGGCTGTGACCCACTTCTGTCAAAGAGGATCCAGTCAGCCAATCAGGTATGTCGCTCCACACTGTCATGTAGTGATGCTGATGACATAAGTTTGTTTATATTCTAGTCTGTTATTGCTGCTTGTATGTAACACTTTTTGGACAAGTGACACAGCAACTGTCACACTAACATCGCAGTGGTCTTTGACTTCTTTCGTTTTTTATCTTTGGCCCTGCAGTACTTTGTAAAATATTCCAGTTTTAAAACATGACACATTAAAACTGAAAATATTTAGAGTACCGGAGTTAATATAAAGCATGTTACTAAAGACAACTTCATGGGCTGGTAACCGCTTTTTTGGTATTTTAACTGACCACTTGGATGCACGCACTCTTTTGGCAAAGGATTTTGTGCTTTGCGTACTACGTGTCATTCCGTAGTAACAGCTTTGCACACTCTCTGCGTTGCAGCTGTTGCCGCTGTTTGTGCTGGACACGGTTGGACAGGTGCCCGCAGTAACGGGTTTGTTCCTGGCCGCGCTGACAGGTGGCGCTCTTTCCACGCTGTCGTCTGTCATCAACTCCGCATGCGCACTTCTCTGGCAGGACTTCCTTAGGCAGTTGTTGGAGAACAAATTATCAAATAATTGTGTATTATTATTAAATAAATTTTTAGGTAATGTCTCATTTTAAATAAATAATAATTACGATTGTTTGAGAATCTATTCGCTTAATAACCGCCTGCTTTTTGTCATTTCTTGACACGTTCTCACACCTTTAATCCAGTCGACTCTTCCCGTTCTACAGACACGGCTTTTGTATGATCTGATGAAGTACTATTGATCAGTACCCTGTTCAATAATATCTGCTTATTGACTCAAAATAAGTCAATATTTGCTTTAATTAATGACTTAACTGGCGTTCTGGTTACAATTAACTACAATATCTATCTATTTTTGACCAATCATTTTAAAGCATTTACGAAAGTCAGGTCACGAATTTCGATGCCGTCAGATACACAGTAGTCTCTCTTTATATGTTTTCATAAAAAGTTTTTGTTTAAAAATTTTGTAATTTAATATGAAAACGCAATCGTGTCATTGTTTACTCCATTCTAGCTCCGCACGAAAATTCAATTCATGCTTCGACTTTGAGATCAAGATCCCAAAGGACTAAATGCAACCCCCGCTTCTTGATGTTTCAGTATTGTTGACTGGAGGGGTTGTAGTATCTCTTACGTTCTTGGCCAATAATTTTGGACCGCACATTTTTCAGGTAAAGCATCACGACATGGCTCCTTACACTGTTAAACATTTCGGCATCAGTAAGATGGAAAAAATCAGTTATTTCTTCTGCTGCAATTTGAATATATTTAGAGTCAGAAACAAGAATAATATATACTGTATCTATAACTGATAGTGCTGTGTATACGAGTACACATATTTGTAAGAGATGATGTGTGAATGGTGTGATTTAGGTATGCTTTGCGTTTTTGGGTGCATCCGGCGGACCTCAGTTAGGAATGTTTCTTCTCGGTGCTCTCATACCGTGGGCCAACTCCAAGGTAAAGAATTCAGCCTTAAAACCAAACTTCGTACCCAATATATGCTTCTTTCTGAAATACGTTTTTTAAAACAAATTGTGTTTAAGGCCAAACGATTCTGTATTGAGACTTCATCCAAAAGCGTGAAAACCATGGCAATACAGGCTTAATACGCGTCCAGGCGAAAACAGGCTTAATACACGTGAAGGAAAAACAAGCTTAATACACGTGCAGGAAAAACAGACTTAATACACGTGCAGGCAATACAGGCTTAATACGCGTCCAGGCGAAACAGGCTTAATACACGTGCAGGAAAAACAGGCCTAATACACGACCCAGAGATATAAGCTAAATACACGTGCAGGAAACGCAAGCCTAATACACGACCCAGATACATAGGCTTAATGCACGTGCAGGAGACACAGCCTTAATACACGTCCATGGAGCACAGGCTTAATACACGTGCAGGAAGCAAATAATGTGTACATACAAAGCAAGAAATCATGGCACTTTGTCTGTAGCAAAAAAATCTCCGCTAAAAATTTAAAAAAACGTGGAGCATTAAGTTAAACCCTGTCTAGCGAATTGTAAAAGTAAATTGTCAGAAATTGAGTTGTTAATTGCTCGTGGTAAGATGGATCACGGATTGCATCGGGATGGAGGCGGGTATGCTAAGCGTGATAAAAATGCTACCCTTCATTTTAGTAGAAAATTCAGTTATTCTTGAGCTAGTGTTAATGGTGACAGTTGAATAAATTAGCTGCGTGTCCACTATCACGTCGTCTTATCTTGTCAGGGTGCGATTATTGGATGCGCAAGCGGCTTAGCTCTCACCTCATGGATAACCGTAGGCGCGTATATGACCAAGCCATTCTCACCCTCATTACCCGCCACAGCGACAGATCAGTGTGTCAATATCTCACTATTGGAACCCGCCGCCCCGCCATCTTTAGAGAGGTAGAACATGACACCGTCGTAAAATATGTCACATCAAAAGTGTAGTGTTTCACGCTTTTCCTCCATTTGTTAATAGTCACAGTTTTAAAGGACTTCAGTAATTTTATTTATTATTTATTTTTATGAACAGAAAGGTAATAGTTAGAACTTGATTTGTATATTTCTTTCACCAGTTTTGAGATCAAGATTTTGACCTTTCGTTACCATGTTAAAAATGTGTTTTTTTCACTTCCTAAAAGCTAACATTCGCTTATCTCCACTTTTAAACGGGATTTGCCTTAGTTATGGTAATGGAGGCATAAATTATGAATTGAATTTTTGTACAGGTGTAGGCGAACGATATAACTAAACGTTGCCAAAAATTCCTTGTTGGGTGAAACCGGAATAAGTCTAGTCTGAAAGACTAGGTGACAACACGTTACTCACATTCTTTTTTTTTATGCGCGGAACAGTAAAGACGTATTTTTAAAAAGAAATCTGAAGATTTTCTCACGAAGTATACAGGATGAAGGTGCTTACGTGACCTTTGGATTTTTTTATTACTTTTATAGTGTTTGACGTTACGACGGAATATTTGAGTCGTTTTGACTGCCAAAGCTACGTGGCACAAGGAATCATACTTTTGTAAGCAATATCGATATTTTGTTCCTAAAAATGTTTCTCTATTTTTCATCCGCCGGTCAGCCTTCATCGTGACCTAGAGAAGGGAGGAGCAGTGCCAGCCTGGCCGTCTGTTAGGTGTTTGTGTCAGAAGTGGTGTTGG
Organism: Protula sp. h YS-2021; assembly: GCA_949752745.1. Lineage (NCBI taxonomy): Eukaryota > Metazoa > Annelida > Polychaeta > Sabellida > Serpulidae > Protula > Protula sp. h YS-2021. The sequence continues at coordinate 15,575,986 of OX457029.1, read as the reverse complement.
AAAGGCGCGGAGACAAGCGGTGACACTGATAACTTCTGGTTGTCTCTTCCGCACCGTTCCATATAACCTCAGCGCCATTGGCTTGCCAGGACTGCTGTGCTTGAATTAGCCGAGTGTTGTAGTTGCTTTAACGTTTATAGCTAGATTCAGGGGTTTATCGCCACTTCGGTCCACCTGGGAACCAGTGCAGGATTACTGAGGACATGGTCTCGTGAGCAGAAACCTGTATGGAGTGCGAAGACCTCTCGCATACAGAGTGGAAAGCGATCGAGACACATCGCATCAAGAACCATCACCGGAAGGAGTTAAGAAATCTACCTCCACCCCCCTCGCCGAGTCACCTATCCAAGCAGCTAGGGTCAGATCAGCGTCGTAGAGGACAGCGGACGATCTTATCCCCATCAAACCTTTAGAACAGCCCTGCAAGGGTATGGTATGGATGCCTAGGATAAAACCAGACTAATATTCCCCTAGGTGAGATCACAAAGGTGACAAAGGGCTTGGCTCAGGAAAGACTTTATATAACTTGTGTAGGACCACATTTTGAAAGCACTGAAGGAAACTATGAAGGCGATATCGGACCCAGTGACCCTGAAACTGTTGGAGTGCGTATGAGTGGCTACCCGGGATAGACAGCAGCAAATTAGCTGACCTCTATGGTGTAGCCAGGGATGCCTTCTTGTTACGCTGCTGGTCGTGGGCCAAGGGGGCGGGGGGGGGGGGGCACGCGACCTGAAGCATTCAATGAGCCAGACCGCGTCATTCTCACGTAAAGAAGGTGAACGGATGGACCTGGAGAACAGAGAACTCTGCCACTACGCGGCGCTGATCTCTCGCCCCAGGTGCCCCTACACGAAACGCACTTCAAGCCCAGGTCGTTTCAAGAGGCAACATAGAGGGCGTTATTTCCAGGCGATGTCGTTGATTTATCACAAGAAATAAAGGAGTCACTGAACTGCAAAGACTCTTGGCCCGTAGGAAGAAGGCTAGGGCTCCGAACGTAATCAGGCTGTTCAAGATATGAGTCAAGAGCTGCTGGACAAGCAGGTTATACAGGAAATGCCCGACTCCAAACAAGGCTTCTTCAGGCGGGTATTTCTGGTCCCCAGGAAAACAGGGAGTTGGAGAATGGTGATAAATCTGTCGGACTGAAATCAGTTTCTTCAACGTTCAACATTTCAAATGGATACCGCCCATTGTGGCTCAGGGAAGAGGTCACAACAGGGAAGTAACCATTCTTCACAAGCGATTGCGGACCTTCAGCGGAGGGTGTGCCCAGTTTGTTTGTCCACAGGTTACCCATTCAGGCCCCCGTCCTTTCTCTGTCCATCCAAACGGACACTTCCTCCAAGAGGTGGGGCTTTTACTTCAAATGAAAGTCGATGAATGTCTCTGCTGGACAACTCGACCGCTGTGGCTTATCTGCGCAAGCAGGGAGGCACCCGCCCAGCCTAACTGACTCGGTTAGCGGGCTACGTCTATGCCTGGTGAGAAGTCACTGGCTGTCAGCGGACGGCGGATTCCAGGGTGAGCTGAGCAGTTCAAACGGCCTGAGCCGAGACTCCTTTGACGTGATCCCCATGGGGACCTCCTTACCTAAATCCCATATATACTGCCCAGGTATGTCTCCCCCTGCTCAGACCAGAATGCGGATGGACATACGCTCTGGAGTGCCAGCGGCCGAAATAGGTTTCGTACGCCCTTCCACCGCAGCCAATCCTGTAGGAACGTTTGCTGAGAGCCCCGGTGTTTCGGGAAAGCAACTAATTTTAAAAGCGCCGTGGCAAAAGAGGCTCGATTCAGGGTGGAGTGCCTCCAAATCCCTTGCCACCGAGGGCTTCTGAACCAGCTCCATTGGAAACATTCCTCTGGATCTAAGAGCGTGGTCCCTATCCCTACCTATATAAAAAATAAAGGGTTTACGGACGGAGTGATTAAGAAAATTAAGGAGTACATAAACCGCCCACTTCGAAACTCTATCGAGCAGAGTAAGTTCTTGGGTGTGGAATCGAAGGTTGGACCCATTCCGTACATCTCTGGTTGTGCAACTGATAAGACATTTCAAATGAGCGACTGCCCCCCCCCCCCCCCCAGCCAGGCCAAACGTGGTGCCGAAATACATTTCTAAGCAAAATATTTCTAATTATATTAAAAGTGAGATTCTAGAGGCGTATGGTAAAGCTCAAACAGAGCCGAATTTCCTGTCGAAATGTAAACTCAAAGCTCGACAAGCCAGGCAGATCGCTTTCTCGTTGAATGCCTTGTATAATGTTTATCTAGATGACGTGTAGGTTGTTGGTCTTCTCCGTCCGCCTTCTGCTTAAAAGAAATTTAAAGAACAAATTGACGGGTAACTGTTCCATTTGGGCTTTTATTGCAGTAAAAGTCATTTTCAACCCAGTCTGTTACAACAAGAGCCAGAGACAGAGAACCATGTCAAGCAAGCCAAGGGACAAATTTAGACAATCCCCGAAGTCCAAGCACAGAGGTGGGAAGCAGCCCCAAAGCAACTAGTTCTCAAGAATGTTTTGAATGACATTTTTAGTGAAGCTGTTTGGCGAGTGCCTGGCGGTAGGAACCGTCATGCCGTGGGTCGGCTTGGAGAGCTGGGCAGAGGCATATTCTCCACTTCTCAGATATTGTCGTCGTTTTGGTTCATGTGTGTAACGAAATGCGTTAAGTGTGAAAGATTTAATTTGCATTTGGTTGTGACGAAATCCGTGTAATTTGCATTTACTAGTCATATCAAATTTTTGAGTTGATCTCTAGCACTTTCGCGTTTACAAGAGATTTGGTGATTCTTAGTATTCTGAATTAAAAGTATTAATTTTAATATTCTATATTTATATTTTATTTAATGTACAGGGGTCCCTCGTTAATTCGTCCTCGGTTAATTCGTACCAATTCCGTCGGTCCCGAATTTGGGACCCATTCACTTCTATGTAAAAGTACGAATTAACGAGGACTCGGATAATTCGTCCCAAAATTTACCCTCAATTTTTTTCTATGCCGGTCTTTTATCAATGCAGAGCCATACAGATTAGGCATGCCACGCAGTTAAAACAACACGTTACTCAGGCATCATGTGTAGCGAGATGAAGGGGCTGCATAATGCGCATTTCGGGGCAGTAATGATGGGGGTTTAGCCATTATGATTGACATGGTCTACTCAATATACCGAGTGTCTTAGTGTGCACAGCGTTTTTATCGGCCACTAATCCGGGGCATCGTCTGTCACGTACTATGCGATAGCTTAAGATGTCGTTTGTCTTCTGTGGACACTTCGCGCTCCGGAGCGTGCACATAAATTGTGAAACGTGGTGAAGCATTTCAACTTGCAAAATGGCATCAAAACGAAAACACAGTGATTACACAATGGACCTTAAATTCAAGGTGTTAAAGCAAATAACGAGTGGCTCAAAAACCAGAACTGAAATAATGACGGCGTACGGGGTACCTAAAAATACACTTGTTTCATGGATAAAGAATAAGGATAAAATAATCAATGGTGTTGAAACCAGCCAATTTGAGCCTGCTCGAAAGCGCGCAAGGCTTGAAGGTTCATTGTTGTTTTTGTCCATTCGAAAATTTGATCCCCGGTTAATTGGTACCCTCGGTTAATTCGTACTTTTTCCCTTGGTCCCGAGGATAACGAATTAACGAGGGGCCCCTGTATTATATATCATGCATCCGTCTGTTCGTGTGTGTCACCCAACGTCAGTTCTGCGTACCATTCGTGGGAGGTGGGGAATGGGGGTGGGAGTGAGGCACAAGAGTGCTTATGTTCAAGGCGTTTTTTTTTTACTTTTTGCACAGCTTGTCCGTCTGTCTGCGTGCCGTCCGGACTATGCCTCCGAAATGATGGGTTCGATTGTTTTGAAATTTCACATTTCTATAATGAATGTGTACGACGCCGTATTTTGATTCGGATTCATAAAAAATTGTCAAAATGACAGTATTTTTTCGATTATTGCAACTTAGCGTATTTTCGACATCGTTCCCAGACTAGATCTCCAAAACTATTAACAGGATTTTGTTGAAATCTCACACACAGAGCACATATTGTAGGTGTGCAGCCGTGAATTTATTTTCAGAGTCCTGAAAACTTAACAAAATGACACTATTTTGAAATTTGGTAAAACTTCGCGTTTTTACATAATTTCGTCCCGTATTGCAACGTGTCGTCGAGGCTGTCTCCAAAACTATTCACCGGAATTTCTAAAATTCCACACACGGATAAAACAGATTTTGAATATTGCCAAAATAATTTTTTGTTTTTGTAATATAAACTTAGCTTTTGCCGAAATTTAAAAAGTGTAAAAGTGTTAGAATTGTGAAAAACGCGATGACAGTGGCAGTGGGATGACAGTTTGCAAACCGACCTTAGCACCGATTTTAGGTGATGGCTCTTCCCACATGGCTATACCCATTAGCCATTTTGGGCCCTCACGGGTAGAGTCACTCCAAGTAGATGGCTCCACCCACATGGTCGGAGCCATACGGATAGGCTATTGTATGAATGGAGAAAGTCTTTGTTTGGCTCTTCCTAAGTCAGTTTACTTTCTTTACATGATCTTTACTAAAGTATATGTGATATTGGACATGGAGATTGTTATTTTGTTGAACACTCATTTAAACTCCAGATACTTTGATGTCGTTTATTTTCTCGTTTAATACATATATCAGTAAAATTTAGTTCGTATTGAACGAACTTTTCTACACGAGGCGTGCCAAATAGGTATTACCCCAAAGCCGGTTTCTAATCCCGTCTGAAGGCGGAGATAAGCGAACATTAGCTTTTGCGAAGTAAAACTCGTTTTATTTTGTAAAACGCTTTTTTACGAGTAAAAGTTTAGTTCGCGTTCTCCACCTTTATACCGTTCTTACATCCGCCCTGTTCATCCCCACTGCAAACCTGCGCAGGCGGAAGGGTACTGGGATACAAGAAATGTCGGTAATGTGTTGTCACTCAGTCTTTCGCTCTTGTGTTTTCCATTCACTTACTAAGGTAATTTTATTGGTAATGTTTATTTACACTGTACGCCTACACATGTAGAATAGTTTAGTTCATACTTTATGCGTGCATTAACGCAAATAAGGGAAATCCCGTGTAAAGGTGGAGAACTCAAACTTCGCCTTCCATCGTAAGAAAGCGTTTACGACAAAAAACGGGTTTTGTTTCAGGGGCGGTTTGGTGGAGCTGTATAGAATCTCATACGTATGGTACTCGCTAATCGGTGCATTTACTTGTGTTATCGTCGGCATAATCGTCAGCTCATTCACAGGTAACTGTCGCAGGGATAACTATATCAGAAACAGTTTCGGAGTTTGTTTTGGTTGGGGGGGGGGGGTACTTATCGATTTTGTGTACCCACAGGATTGCTTTAAGAAGCCCAGTCCCCCTTTAAGCTATTCTTCCACTTCGCTTCACTTTAATTCACCCCACGTTAAAACATTAATTTTTTGTTTCGCTTAATTACTGTCAGATAACAAACATGAGTTTGTTTTATTTTTTTCCAGGAAAACTTGATCCAGATCCTGTCTTAGTGTTGCCATGGTATCGGAAGATATATCGCTTTGTAACACGCATCTGCCGAAAGGTAACATCATTAAACTTGTAAATTTATAATTCATAAAATAAGATAATCTCAGATGGAAAATTTTGCCCATTGAAGAAGGAATAGAAATTCATGTTAATAAGCTCAATCAACTTATTAACGTTCCCCAACATGTTTTTGTTCGTATTTTTTTTTAGGATTCACGCGAAACGCCGGCGGAAAATGGGAATGCGGTCGAATTGGAAGAAAATTGCTCCATGCTGAGCGGCTCTGACCCACCGACCAAGGGAGCCAACTCCTAGATGTGCTCACTGCTTTGCCCAAGTGCTTGTTTTGTCTGATCGTTGCCATTAGAACCATTCTCTGCCTCGTTTCCCACTAGACGTTTTTATACGAAGAAAGTTAAGCGTGACGTAATCATGACAGTCGGCTGATTTTGAATGTTATGGTATTTTGTTGTTTGTGCTGCGTGTGGGAAGTTCACTAAGCGGGAAAATAGTACAGCTGTATTTACGTTTTAGGTAAGATTTCGTCCCGGTGACGTTGCGTTTTATGAGGCGTGGAAGTATCTCGGTGTGTTCATCAAATATTCACAGATATTTATTTTATAGGAAATGTGTTCAGATGTATAAACCGGTCTGTGTTACCAATTGATGGACAGTATCGTACAATGGGAATTCGTGTGTGCGTCAATTGTTGTGTTTAAGTCTGCATGAGTATATCTTACGAATATGGCATTCTACTATTGTAATGAATTCCATGTCATTGCGCTGCTTAAGACAAAATGTGCTAAATAAACACCCCCGTTCCCTACCATCCCTAAATATATCCACCCTAACAGGGCCAAAAAAACAGGTAACCTTTAGAAGAGGCAAACCAGAAAAGAATGTATGGCGGCGGGGAAGGGGGTTGGATAGGAGAGCATGATGTACTTAAAGCAATGTCGTAGTTTCCGTAGCTTCAAAAAATACTAGAGCGCTGAGAGGCGATACCAAAGTACTGGCAATTAATACTGGTGAGCGCTGACAGGTGATACCTAAGTACTGTGACAATTAATACTGGTGAGCGCTGACAGGTGATAGCTAAGTATTGTGACATTTAACGCTGGGATTCTTTTATGTCACTTCTTGGGGATGGGGGGGGGGGGGGGAGAGGTGGTCCGTCATCTCATTTCATTTCCACAATTTGCCGTGTGAAGTCCGTGGTAATGGATTTATTCAAGGATTTATGATGCGTGATCTCATCTGGAGTATTCAAATGTTGTAGATGTGTTAGTGTTTACAATTTAAGGAAAAAATATATAGAGATTATGTTACTCAAATCAAACTAAAATCATTGTTTTTTCTTTACTACTCAACTGGGAATGCTTTTCATTTTCCCTCAGGAGGGCGTCCTCGTGAAGGAGGCGAAGGCGGAAGGGGAGAGTGGGGTAGGGTACCTCCTGCAAACTACTAAAATGAGCAACATCGTATCATTTGACTTGAATAGCACCACAGTATCTGTATTTTGGAAAAAAGAGCGGTTAAGTGAGGCATGATTCGCTGTTTACCACCCCCCACCATTTCCATCTTAAATTGTCTCCGACACCGTTAGTGGAATGTGGTGTGAACCAAAGATTTTGGTATAATTGAAATAAATGATTTTCACATACTGTGATACAACTCGGATGCAAATCAGGAACTTGTATAATGACGTGTTTTCTGAAGACTAGAACAACTCCCTCTGCCCTACCCACATCCCCCACAAGCTCACAGGGGCAGACTTATCAGCGACGTATACCAATAAAATGGTGGTATAACTCCCTCTAAAACTGGGACGGCGGGCTGAAAAAAAAATAACAAGAAATGCCAGGGACATTGTGGCCAGACCAGATCTAGTGAATGAAGTATCGATGGGCTTGTACGGTCCTCAGAGAGTGGTAGTCATATTTTAAACCCGGTTATTAAAAATATCTCAAAGCCGGCATTTCCCTAATCTCTCGATAAGCTCAGAAAAGTAAATTTTAAAGAGCCCTATCGTTGAACTAGGCCTAAAAATGAAAGCAATCTAACTAAAACTACTTGCAGAAGAACTAATTTGAAAAATTTGACTAGGAAAACGTTCAACCTGAATTTTTAGAGGTGCGCAAAAAAAAAAAAATTTAAAGAAAACATGAAGAGTAATATTCTAAAGTTCGAATAATCCAATCAAACTGCAGCAGTGGGCGTTTCGGCAAAATTTGAAGGCAATCCAATTAAAATTGTGGGAGAAAACATTCTGAAAACTGGCAACTATGAAATTATAAAGTCCTCCCTCCCCCATCCTATTTAGCTAATGTTTGGTGGATCGCGAAAAAAGTTATTTTCAAGAGAGGACAGCCTAGTAAACATTTATATAAAATTTAAAGACAAACTAATCAAAACTGGGGGGGGGGGGGGGCCTACGAAACTTCGCCGAAAAAATTCGAGAGGCCTACCCAGTAAACATTCGTACACAATGTAATCGTGATCTGATCCAAATTGTGGGAGTAGAAACACTTTGTAACTTGCTTACCAAAAAATTATAAATGCCCAACATTTGGCCAATTTTTGGAGGATCGCCAAAAAAAGTACTTTTTCAAGAGAGGCCTTCGTAGTAAAGATTTATGCATAACCTGGACACAATCCGGTCAAAATTTTGGGAGCAAAAGCATTTTGAAAATTATTAGCCAAAAAATTTTAAATGGCCTACCTAGAGAACATTCATAGAGAATTTGAAAGGAATCCGATCAAAACTGAGGGAGAAGAAGCACTTTAAGTGCCCTATTTCAGACAGAAGTGCCTTGTATCACACAGAAATGCCTTTCTGCACAGAGAAGTGCCTTATTTCACGGAGAAGTGCCTTGTTTCACACAGAAGTACCTTTTTTCAGCAAGTGCATTGTTTTAATACATTGTGCATCAGTACAAGTCCATTACTTAAACCGACTGAAAGAAACAAGGTTTATTTAATAAATCAAACCAAAAAACAACGCAAAGTCACTGCAAACGTTAGACAAACTGTCAAATCAGGAAATATACAAAGTTCCGGAAAATTTCTGACAGTTTGCACAGTGTGTGATATATGTCAAGAACGTTTGGGGCTTTGATTTTTGGCAGGTGGCCGGAAATGACGAATCACAAGGTGACCTGCCCAAAAAATAACGAAGCTACACATTAAATCAATAAACGAAAATTGGGATTTGGAAGACTCTTATTTTCACGATTTTCAACGTCCGCCGATTTCAAATTGAAGACAAAGAAGGCTGACGACGCACGCAGGGGTGGGGGGGGGGGGGGGGTGCGGGGTTCAACTAGGTGTCTTAGACATTTTAACTCGGGGAGTTACAGGTTTAGTCTGGCTAAGATTTTTTTTATAATTGTCTGCTTAAAATAAAACAGTCTAACTTGCTGTCTAGTTCCTTCTTGAATTCAACGCGGCAAATATTTTTATGTATTTAAGTATAACTTAACGCGAGTAAACTGTATGTGTAAAATGTAACGTTCACATAATGTACAAACAGCTGCACAGAGGGCTTTCCTGAGCAAAACGACGGCTGCAAAATTAAATATTAAAAAAAAAAAAAAACGCAGTGAACTTTGAGTCTTGTACTCATAGAAAACGAAGTACCTGGTGAGAAAAAAAAGAGACGTTTTGTAGAAACATTTTAAGTCTAATACTTAACTACAGCATGTAAACAAACGGTTGAAAGGGGGTGGGGGAAGGGTTCTTCTCGAGTCTTCATTACCAGGCTGCCTAATGCTACACATCAAGAAATGCCGCAGCCTGGCCAACATCATGTCTGCGTGCCAACCTCAGAAAAGATTGAAGGGCTGTGAATTCGGCTGTGGACTATCTGACGTCATGCCGCCAAAACTGAAGCTAAACCCGTCGCTTTCATTGGCGTTTTCCCTCGGGCTGTAATCCCCGAACAGGCCTAACAGGTTTGATGCAGATCTTTTACTATTGTCAGCATCGCCCCCGCCAAAGTTAAAACCTACAAAAAAAAAAAAAAAAAAAATGAATATTACAAGAAAAATATGGATATGCATTGAACTGCGCGCTGGTTTTAAAAATCCTGGTGTGTCACGTTCCCAATATTCGGTGAAAAAATTCGTTCCATCTCAAAATAAATAGCAATGTTTGGCTCTTTGATAGAATGAATTTGCCTCGTTAGCAGAGCACTGCCTCTCGACATTGATAATTGATTCGGTACGCCTCGAATACACAGACACTACTTGAACAACCGCAGTGTGACGTCAACAAGTAACATGCGACATCAAATGAACCTGTTACAAATCCACCGCCAGCGCCACTGTTTTGAGGGCTGGAATCCACGCTCATCGCAGCACCGAAGTTGAAGTTGAATCCCCCATCAACTCCAGGACCATCTGATACTTCTTCACCAAAAATGCTAACAGCACCCGGAGGTTGGTTTATGTGTCCACGACTGTTGCCGCCATCAAACGAAAATCCTACAAAAATCAAGTTACTTGTAAAACTGGTGCTTATTGTGACCAAAAATCTGTATGCAGATTTTAACCCCTCTCTCCACCGAGTCTTAATCCGCACGACTCGGCCTCTAAAAAAACAGCTTTCCTTTCACTACACCAATATACAACGGCAACACAACCCTTCCAAATGACTTGCAGAACGGAAATGTCAAAGAGACACGGTATGGGGCGTCGCTAACAAAGTTTCAAACCTGCTGCCATTACGTAACAAGAAGGATGAAATATATAGCTACCTTTTGTCGAGGCATTCGAATCATCCCCGGCCCCAAATAGGTTTGTTTTCTCGTTATGTCTGCAAGTCTGAAAATAACCAAAGCAGTGCTGAAAATTACCTATCTACAACTGTTCAAACTAGAGCTGCAAGCGGATCCTCGTGTACACGGTACCGTGTAGTGTCTGGCCATTACACGGATCCAAAACCCATTACACGATACACGAACTGCTTCATGAGCTCTGAGCGAAACGAAACCAGTGTGATGCTCTGTGGCTGTGGCGCTGTTCAGTACTTATTGATCCGAGGCACTTTCTTTCACATCGTGCATTGTGATTGCACGGTACACGCTATGGACACGGTATCTCCAGTGTACTCGTGTATTTAGCATTGCATCAAATTTAAAAAAGAAACGTGGCAAAAAAAACGGTCTTGGGTTTGGGAATTCTTTGAAAAGACAACTGACAAAAACAGCCATTAGTGATTCAGCATAAACATTTTACTGCATACGCTGCCTTCGTGGTGTCCGGAAAAAATGGCACCGGAAAAAATGACACTTTTGAAACAATGAAAAAAATGGCACCTTTGTTTCTAGCATTTTCTAATATTTTATTTACTTCACTTCATAATTTAACAATAGAAAAGTCTTGCTTATTACATATTTTACATAAAATTGTAAATTAAATTTCACTTAATTTTCATTTATCATTTATTCCCACTTGGCATTGAAAATGCCAAATGGGGATGGATTGCCTCGAATTCTTCACCTATTTTTCCTTTTTTTTCTCGCTTTTTTTTAATTTTTTTTCTTCTTCCGCCGAATCGGTTTCCAGACATCTCCTCCGAGACCGCTGAAGCTAGACCAACCAAACTTGGCACATGAATGGAGGGTCATCTGAAGTGGTGCACCTGATAAAAATTTTCGACCTTGACCTTACTGGTCAAGGTCAAATCGCGAAAAAGGTCAAACGGTTTTCAGACAATTACTGCAAGACCGTTGAAGCTAGAAAAGCCAAACTTGGCATATATATAAAGGGCGATGTGATACAAAGCAACGAATAAAAATTTTTGACCTTGACCTTGACCATGACCTTGAAATCGCGAAAAACGTTATTTAAGAAAAACAATGAGTTATCTCGAAAACGTCCGAGACCACTGAAGCTAGACCAACCAAACTTGGTACATGTATGGAGGGTCATCGAAAGTGGTGCATCTGATAAATTTTTTTGACCTTGACCTTACTGGTCAAGGTCAAATCGCGAAAAAGGTCAATCGGTTGTAAGACAATTACTGCAAGGCCGTTGAAGTTAGAAAAGCCAAACTTGGCACATGTATAAACAGCGATGTGATCTGAAGCAACCAATAAAAATTTTTGACCTTGACCTTGACCATGACCATGAAATCACGAAAAACGTTATTTAAGAAAAACAATGAGTTATCTCGAAAACGGTAAGAGATAGAGCAATTCTGACCTCATTTTCGACCTCCACCCCCTATACGACGATACGTAAGGTATAACTTCCGGTGTCCTTGACCTCCAGGTCACTTTCGAACCCCAAAACGGAAGTTGGCCTTTATCTGGAAAACGGTAAGAGATAGAGCAATTCTGACCTCATTTTCGACCTCTATCCCCTATACGACGATACGTAAGTTATAACTTCCGGTGTCCTTGACCTCCATGTCACTTTCGAGCCTAAAAACGGAAGTTCGCGGGGGATGTGCGTATGATTTTATTATCGCACTTCTCTATAA